>VWZL01002014.1:62832-143677 GCA_013396915.1 Stercorarius parasiticus | reverse complement strand
ACCACCAAACAAACAAAACCCCAAAGCCTTGTCCCAAGCAGTTGAAACATGCCAAAGAAATATGCAGTTCTTCTTAATGGTGTTTTATTTTTTGAAGCTGTGAGGTTTCAGGCAACCTTAATAGCTGGCAGTGCTGTGACTTCCACTTGCTACCCAGCCAGTGGATAGTCTAGAGTATAGAGTATGTAGGCGACTTCTACATAGAGTATATAGACTACCAGAAGTACTTTCACTTGATAGAAGGTGTAATTTTAAAATCTTTACCAAACACCTTTAGCACTGGAATGATCTTCGTATGCTTAAACCTGTTCTGAAAGACTAGATGTAATGTGTGACTGGGAATCGATGCTTTTCAGTTTAAGGAAGCAGTAACACTAATATAGTACAGCGTGACCTGACAGCCTCATATGGCTGAACCCTGAGGCCTTGATTAGAGTTAGACCTGTAGTTCTAATGGGGGCATCCTACAAGGAAGGCTAAATACTGCTCATTCTGGCACATACCCGAACAATTTACTGTACTTCCTATGGGAAATTAGTACCAAGATATAGAACTTCGCCTTGTGTGGAGAGGGTAGTGAGTGGAACATCCCTACCTTTCAGGGATGAAAGCAGATCTTTTCTTTGTCTCTTAGTTCTTCTTGGGTTAGGCAGAGGAATCTAAGGTTTTTGTTTTTCTCATGCGGGATGACTTAGTGTTTGAAAAGTGATTGACATAAAGTGCAAACAGTGTCAGATCAAGGAAAGCTACAGTGTAATGAAAGAGGATGCTCTTCATTGCCAATAAATTTTGAGAATTTAGCACAAAGCTGTTGGAGGTATTAGGTAAAAAGATGTATTTAAGGTAAAGGAGAAAGACTAAGCAATCTCCTGAGACTTCTAAACAACAAAACAAAGCACCAAAGAAACCCAAACAAAGAAAAAACAACCACTAAAACCAACCAACCAAAAAAATCCACCAAAACAACAGACAAGTTTCTTTTTTTTTTGGTGTTTTTTTTTGTCTATACCTGGAAACCAGCCTAGGGAGTGGTAATACACAGCTGGTTTCCCCAATGGCCTGTCTCCCCACCAAATTACTAATTCCTGATCTGTCTTCCTCTAGGCCTGGCTTGTCTTGCCTCTTGTGAGAACCTGCCTCTTGCTGGCTTCATTGTAACATCTGTGGTTTTAGAGCTCTCGCTTTTTGGAGAGAGGGAAAAACACACCACCAACAAAAAGCCCCAAGCAGAAACCCCAAACCACTGTTGCATTATGTGAGTTGTTGTAGCACTTACTTAGCTGGCCTAGGGAGCAATGGTTTGCAGATTTGGAAGGATTTTAGTGTGTTCCAACTCCACATCATAATCTTACAAACTCAAGAACTTGCTTTCCAACACCTCCCCCCCCCCANTTTCCAACCCCTCCCCCCCCCACCCCCCGGCCCTTCCTGCCAATATTAAGTGTGCAAGTACCAGGCAATTCCCATTTTATGGCTTGGAAAAGGATATGTTAATCTGGGCAAAAGACAGGTTACTGTCGCTTTTCAAAATGGCTTACTTCACTTTCAGTTTGAATGTACCCAGTGTCAGCTTTCAGTGTTGATTCTTGTTTGATGAGCAGGTGTTGTCTAAATTTTTGTTCTGAGAAGATATGTATGTTAATGTCATCAGCTCTGAACTTCGGGAGAAGCTGAATGGGCAAAACTCCTTGGATTGCTCACCGGAGAGCTCCCCTCTGCTCTGGCCTGCAACCATTGTCTGTTCCTCTCTTCATTCTGTGTGTGCGTGCATTTACACACTTACCCCCACACATTTTAGTATGACATTCAGAACTGTATGCGTTATACTTCTATTTATCTTACTAACACTGTAAATGGTATTAATTGCATCACATACCTACTTTCTGCTCCTTTATACAGCTAAAGGCTAAAAGATTAGATGGTCCTTATGATATGAACTACTACCATGGAGAAGCTGTAGTCTCTTTGAGTGGTCTGTTACCATTTTAAATCCCTTTGAATCATGCTTTCCAGAGAACTCCCCAATGTGCAAACCACATCTCTTATTCCTATTCAGTTTTTTTAATGTTAAATCCCTTGTTTTCCAGCTGCTGTCTTGCCAAGAAAAATAGATACAGAGTAGTTGGTTTGATGAACATATTGCAGAGAAGACAATTTCTTTGTTAAAGTCTAACACAAAGTCTGAGAGGCTCTGTCAGGGTGGCAAACAACTGCTTATCCAAGCTGAGATTGCCAAGTTTTAGAGGAGATTGCTTTTTTTTTTTTTTGGCAAAGTACTGGAGCACAGAAGGAACATCTTAAATATCTTTTTTTTTTTTGGCACTTCACAAACAACAGATTTATTAAACCTCATCACCTGTGCTTTATGGAAGACTGTAGGTGTAGAGCTGAATGAATTGCAAGAGGCAGACAGTATTTGAAAATGGCCACCGCCAGTTCAGAAGGGTTTGTAATAGTAAAATTTACTGTGCGTGGAGGAGGTCAGCAATAAATACAACGGCAGGGCTGTGGGTCTGTATGCCAGAGTCCTTTCCTATGATGCATGGGCGCACTGCTGATAGTAAAGGGAGGCTCCAGGTTCATGTTCTGCTAACAAGTGTTAAACAGGTATTATGCACTGACTCTCAGCTGGGAAGCGTGCGTCTTCACGTGTTTGTGTTCTTGCTGGTAGTGCTTTTCAGAGATGTTTCTCTGACTTTGGGAAGCATGGCGCTGTAGTCGGTATGTGCTCAAGAAATAATGGCAGACCTAAGCATCAGGTATCAATTGTCCTTGAGTGGCCAAGTTGCTGACCTTGTAAAGCAGGGAGGAAGATGTCCATAGGACAGAAGCCATGAGACAGCACGCCTTGCAGAGAGCTGACTGCTTTGTACACTGCAGTTACCTGGCCAAAGAGTGGGCTTGTAGCTTGCTCCCAAGGGAGCGGGACTTTAGAAGCAAGCCAACTGGATCTTTCACACATTTAGCCTAGAGAATGAATTATCTAGTGTGTGGTAAGCCATGCTGTTTGAGCCTCTGTTACTGATACCACTAAGTAATATGCTGTTCAACAGCTTGCGCAAAGGATCTGTAGGATTTCATGGAGCTGTGTTTGTGTTAGTCTCCCCTCACACCAGCCTGCCCCTGCCTTCCATATTTGCTCCAGGAAGGTGCTGTGGAGATTGCAATGCCTAGTGCCGCTGGGACACTCTCTCTTTTCAAAATCATTTTCATTGCAGAGGGATTCTCTCCGTTATCTGCTTTCTCCCCAAGAGCTGCAGATCCCCAGTGTGGGTGTGAGCTGTACAGTATATTACTACTGGGTCTCCAGCTGTTCCCCCTGTTGCTGGGCAGCATGCACTGGGACCTGTTCTCGGTAAGGGCATGGTACTGGGTGATCAGCAGTGCTAAGTATGTGGTAAGGATTTGTCATCTTGTAAATCTAAAGTCGTAGTACAGATTTCACTGGAGTACATTGGTCCATCATTGTAAGTCTTTGAACTACATCAGCTCAGCTGCTGATTATGTGATCAAGTTCCCTTGTAAAAAGTTTGAGTAGAGCCTGGTAAGGCTTGTGCTGTTGCTTTGTATGTCTCATGGATGGCTTGAGCTGTCTTGTCTTCTATTCCAGCTGGTTCCTGCTCCCATCTTCTCTCCCACTCTCCTTTGTAACCTGGTGTGTGCTGTTTGAGTGCTAGTGAAATCATACTTCTAGCCCCCTTCCTTCATTAGCTCATTTTATTAGTGATAATATAGCATGGCAGGAGCGTGGTGCGTTATATTTTAAAATGGGCTTGTACATGAAGTGGATCCAAAAAGAAAATTTTGTGAAAGAAGGCTTGAAAACCCAGTTAAGTGGTAGAATAATAATCAGCATGTTGAATGCAGTGATGTTTTAAGCAATTAAATGTTTTCAGGAGAAGAAAGAAAAACTATGGGTTTGGAGTCATCTAGCACTTTTTATTATTTCTAATAGCTAGTGTTTTGTTAGCCTGCTAGTATTAAGAAATTTGAAACAAAGTTGTTTTTTCTATAGTGGGTCTAAGGGACATGCCATTTAACTTGTACAAGAATTGCCTTCTCTATTAATTAGATACTGGGCTGTTCTTCGCAGTTGTTAATGCAAAACACTTTTTTAAAAAAAAATTGTATTTAGTTCAGTTGTTTGTTACTGCATGCATTAGCTTTCAGCAGTGCAGAATATAAATAAATTTAACAGTTGAATAGTGTGATCACATGTTTTTTACATACTGTAGTCTTTTGGGCTTTTTGACCAGATTTTTTAACAAGGTAGTCTCTCTTCATTTGTCTGTTTGGATGAACTTCAGTGTTTTGGAGAAAGATATTCAGTCTGCAGTGTCTTGTAGTATAATTCCTTTGTAATTATATATTGTTTTGAGTTTGTGCTATATATGTCAATTGAAAACTTCTACTTCAGCTAAGAACAGAACTGAATAAACAGAACTAAGGGAGCTTTTTAAATGACACATGAATAGATCATTTGTATTTGAAAAATACAGAAACACTTGGAGAAAAAAGTCTAAGTCAATGTATGGTTCTTTTCAGAAGGGTGAAACTTTTTAAATGTGAATTGAAACCCTTTGATTCCTAGATGTGGTAACATTTGAACACTGGATCAGTTGGTCCTTGCTTGTCATGCCTTTAGACTGTGGATTATTTGCTTTTGGACAGCTGCTTGTGCTGTGCATTGTGCATCAGCACATGCTCCTGTTCCCATAGATTTTAAATAGGCTATATTGAACACACCTTGTTGATTCTTATGTTCTGGAGCAAATTGTAAATTTGAAAGAAGCAGAGCACAATACGACTTCCAAAGTTTTTAAGGGCTGTGTTGTAACTGAATAACTTTGTGCTAATAAAGGCTCCTGAAGTATTTGTGGTGGTGAAGTAAGAAAGGACGAGGGCAGATTGAACAAAATGTGAGTTTCTACTATCCTGATGATACATGGCTGAAGAGTGGGCCTCCAAGTGTTCCAGCTCCCAGTTCCCAGTAGTCCTGGTCATTTAAGTGTTAAACAGCTGTTAAGGTACTCTTTCCCTGTTCTGCAATATTGAGGCAACTTCAAGAGATTGCAGAGGTCTATATGTACACGAATACATGGCATGTATATTTTGACTGTGGGAAAATGGATAATTAAACTGGTAAGGTTCACGTGGAGTTCTCTAGGTACAAATAACATGCATTTTGACACTCGCAGGTTTGGCTCCATATGAAATCCAAAGCCATATGAAATCTATAGTTGTCAAATCATAGTTCTCAAGTCTCTGACTCAACAAACCTTATTTAAAAGTACTGCTTTTTCCCTTTGAGCCTGGATATCTTCTTCTTCCTCTTGCTCCTTTTTTCCTTATTCCTCTCCCATAACAAAACCAGTGAAAACTCCCAACTCTCTGTTGTTGAATGGTTCTAAAGTTGTAAGATTTTAAGTCTTCTGTCTTCAGCTTTCTAAATGAGTGATGCTGTGCTGGGTACTGTGGGCATTGGTTGGAGCAAAACTAAGTAATTAAAAATATAATCTTTGAACACTTTTGTAAATGCGTGGTTTTGGTCTGTTTTGTAGGAGTCTGAAGGAGCAATGAGGTTTCTATGCATTCTTCAGCTTGGACTCCTCTGCTGTATTCCCCTCGCAGGGTCCTTGTGGAACCGCGGCTTTGTACCAGTATAGGCGAGGGGTAAACTGAACTAGGGCTTTTTTTGTTTGTTTTATCTCAAGCACAGCAATTGTTTCTATGTTATTCTTTCTTGGGAGAAGGGAAAACGACAGAAGGAAAGGGAGAGGAGAGTTTCACTGTGCCTTAAACTCCCTAGAGTTTTACAGTGTCCTCATCATAAACACGTAAGTGAACAATTTTGAGTATGTTTTGTGGTTTTTCTATAAAAATCTGATGAAAAATGAAATAAGTGTTTAAGAAGCTAAATTTTAATTTGATACCCACTTGATAGCTCTGTGCTGGACTGCTCCTGTCATTGATTTTACTTTTTAAAACACTGTTTTACAGCCTACTTAAAAATGATTTTCCTACATGTGGGAAATAGTGAAGTAATTAAACACATTTGGGTCTATGCATAAATTTTCTAAAATTAACTGTCTCTTTCACACTAATCTTTCTTGTCTTTAATTGGGTTGAAATGTGTGAAAGGGAAAAAGGTTTGATAGGGAACTATTTTTCAGAGAGCAGTTTAACTACAGAGCACATAAAGGAGTTTTTAGATATGCTTGGGCCAGGGAGGCAAGAACCTTCTGTTAAAAGGGGTAGTATTTTTGTGTTGGTTTCTGCTACATCGTTTTGGAGTAAATCACCTGCTATTTCCATGCTTCACTCCAGTGAAGGAATTCATGTGTGCTGCAGCTAGGAAGAAAATATCACTTCAAGAATTAAAAAGCCTTGATCATGAAATGGTGATTGTCACTTATTGCATTATTATGGTTACATTTAATGTTAATTAGTTTATATTTTCTTGTTTCCTTTTTTGTTTCCCCAGCAGAGTTTGCTAACCTATTTGCTAACAGCAGTACTGACTAACCTTTTGAGTCTTCAAGCATGTCTAATAAGCAAACTAATGCATGGCCCACTTGCACAAAAACTGAGAAATTCTGCAAGGTGCCCAAAGGTAGGACACATTTGAGGGAGAAATGGAAATGTAATGGAGATGGAGGTGAAAAATATTTAGGTGTATATCCTGCTGTACTTGAGTTGATGTAAAATAGAGGAATGAACAGTTGAAACAGTTTGTAGCCATAGCACTCTTTCTGGCTTCATTTACAACTGAATTCTTACCCCCACCTTTCTTCTCACAGAATTGTTTCCTGTTTGGAAATTTTTTTTCCAGTGCTGAGTAGGAAGTTAAATTGTTTCAGGTGTATGTATATAAATTTGAACCCCAAAGCAAATGTTTTTGCCCTGGGGAATTCTTTACCTTCAACTCCATCATCTTTGTTTTTTAAGTATGTTTGCTGTTATAATTAACTAATTTTTTCAGCTAACTGGAATTTATGAAGCATATCTTGGGATCAGCATTCAGTCTTTCACCTACTATAATAAATTTGAGACACATGGTTATGCGTTTTGTATTCAACTTTTCACTTTCGAGTAAGTGATTAATCTTTCTTCTTGTCATGTTTCATGTCACAGTAGCACTGTCGTTTTCTCCCTCTGACAGCCTGACACTGTTTAAACATCAGTCTAATTTTGCACATAAGCCAGTTTAAGAGAAGGCAAAAAAGAAAAATCACGTGAGGCATGTCACAATAACTTATTTTCAGAAGCAGCAGGCTTGCAGAAGGCACAACTTGCTCTGTTCTGTCTTGATTTCTGCTGACAGCAGGCTGTGGTGTTAAGCACATATAACAAAAATCAGGAGTATTTCAGACAACAAAAGTATGGGAGAGTACATATCTTATTGTGAAATGAAATGGCAAAACTTGTTGGAGGGAGAAGGTGGTGGAGCAGATATGATTGATTTGTACTGGTATCTCTATCTTTTTAGGGAAAACGTCTGCTTTATGCCATGTGTTTTAAGAATTGCAGTTTTCTTAGTATGCTATAGTTCTTGATAGAGGTCTTGCCCCTCACCTTTAACATTTGAGTCTTCACCTTTAGAATGATGTTTAAATATGTTGATTTTACCCTCCTGTTTTGTAAGTTCACAGTAAATCATATGGAGGTCATGCCTGAAATAGGAGTAAGGGATCAGTTAGAAATGGCTTCTGTCTGCCATGTATGAAGTCTTTTATGTACTCTTCCTTACTCTTTCATTTTAGGTACATCCCTATGGCAAATTCTTCTGTCCTCTAGGAACCAGCATTTCATGACTGGGAAAATACTGTTGTTTTGTTTCCTACTTTAGCAAGTTGCACAAGAATCTATAATTAACACCTGTGATGGGTCAAGACCATAACTTTTATTTAAACTTGATAATGGTTTTCATATGTAACTGTGTATAACCTCAGTATTCCTGGAGATGTGTGAACATGCCTAGAAGAATGATATCCAACCAATATATATGGTATGTAATTCTGCCCTAATGAGGGGACAGCTTAAGAAATATCATTTTATCTGGACATTTCCATCAGGGTCTTCATGAGAACAAGAGAAGAAAGAAAAAGCAGAAAGTATTTCAGATAACTTTTGGTAAGGTAGGGTGTTAAAAGTTGCTGTTGTGTATATTGTGTGGCTGCTTACTTATCTTTAATGCAAACAAAACTTATTTCCCGGGTTATAATGAGATTATAATTAAGTCACATGGGTCTTCTAAAATAGAGTTGGTAGAGTTTATGAAACATGTTGGTAGGTCACGGTTTTAACTAAGCTCTGTTATGTTCCCCTTCCCTGAAAGTATCCTGGACCACTTCTGTGCCTTGGTATTGAGAATGGAAAATTCAGGGAATGCCTGTCCGTAAAACATCTTTAGCTTGTATTTACCAGCCTCCTTACTTTGTTTATGGGTTCAGGTTTACCATTCTGATATTTCATTTTTAGTTGCTCCCCGACTTTTGAACATTCAGAGTTGCAAAGGAAAGCCACAATATAAGAATTTTTTTTTTTTAGAGTTTATTATAATCGCAGACATAGTTTTCATTTGTTTTCAATGTGTCTGTCTTGTCTGTGCTTGAAGAGAGAACTCAAAAAAGGGCGTGTATTCAGGAATGAAGGAATTGACTCTTAACGGGCCCTGTTTTTCAAACACTTTTCAAGAGAGACATGGAAAATTTGATCCATATTGGAGGATATTAGCAAAAAACTGCTACAGTGTTAAATCTGACCACATGGATAGTTTCCTACTGTGGGAACAATATATGTGAATAATGAATTCCTGGTGAATTCAGCAATGTTGGTTTTGTTGTTTTTTTTTTTTTTCCCACCCCACAGGGGGGATGATAATATGTACATTATCTATAGACAAATTTTAATTTTTTTAATGTAGCAATACACGACTCAAAGGTACCTATCATTTAAGGGTTTTACTCTAGAAATTAAATAGCAGGAAGTTTATTTTAATGTTTATTCAGAATTCTGTAATAGTGAAAATGTCTATTAACTTAATGTTATCTTTAAGCACGGGACTGAGAAAAAGAAAACTGGGAGAGGAATGCACATGGAGAGTGGAAGAGAGACTTTATTTTTCGTGGGAAAAGTTCTTTTGTGGTATCTCATTGTCAGCTGTTGTGTATTCAGTTGTCTTATGCTCATTCCAGTTCCTCCCCCTCCCCCTCGCCCCCCCACCTCCAGTTTTGAGGTGGTGAACTGGACAAAATAGTGAACTGTCACATATGTGTTCTTTTCTCTTGGAGGATATTACAGGTGTAAGGCTAGATAACTTTGTGTCAAGGTTTACACTTTTTTTTTTCTTTAAATAAATTTTGCTCTGTATCTGTGCCGAAGAAGGCATACTCAAATTCATCCTTCACTGGGAGCAGAAATTTGCAAATCATGTGGTTTTTCTTAGCTCCTAAAGATTTTAGGAGATGCTTCCTTGTGATGAAGGTACCTGTTGTCTGGTCCAACGTCATCTTCCTCTGTAACAATTGTCTGTCTTGCTAGAAAGCAGCGGGTTAAATAACCTTTACCTGCTTTACTGAATTCCAGTAAAAGAGGGGAAAAAAAGAAAAGAAAATCACTTGGGTGTCTTCACCAGGTTGACATATAGGATAGGAAGTGTTCATAACATCCAGGGGCTCATCAGTCTGCGATAGACCTTTGTATCTGGTGGTAGGATAATCACTTTCAGGCTTTTATAATTTTATTCTTCTCTCAGTAGTGGCACAAATGTGCACTTACTATGGAAATTACGAATCCTATCCACTGTTAAGCAGCAATACCATTAAAGTCTGAGAATTGGGTCTCAGGGATAATTATTGCTACGTCTACCTGAAGGGCTCTCCCTGCACAAAACTTATGATTTCAAATTTTATTTTGGGTTTTGATGTATCAAATAGCATCTCTGGGACTTGGAAATATTCTCGCCTCTCCCTCGCTCCTCCCCTGAACAAGGAAACCAACTGATCAGACAGGAGTACTAAAGTTGTGTTGAAATATTAATTGAAGCACTCTTATTGAAAATATAATCTCTCCTTTTTTGTTCTGGATGCAAGGATGGAAGAGAGTTTCTTGGGCTGTTCCCAGAGCACTGTGATGCGCCAGATTCTGTGTTCGTCTGCATGGCCTGTCCTGGCCTCTCCCTGCGTCCTTCTGCCTTCTCCGTTGTTGTAGTTGGCCTTGCACATGGTGCGCAGTGGTGTAAATGTCACTGCCCACAAGACCAGAATGTGCAAAAATGTTTTTATTACACAGACATTAATGGGATGTCTGTAAGAAGAAATAGTGTTCAGTCATTGAGAGTAGCTTTGTCACTCTTGCCTTCATCCTCAAGGAGTGCAAATTTCAAGGGGCAAACATCACCCAGGGAGCAAAATTCTGAGAGCTTGAAAACGCTCTGCTTACCTGCTGCGTAGGAGGAATAGAGAGCTCTCTTGTGGGGTTATACCTCAACTTCTGTGTAGTCAAGGTTAGCAAAGTGAAATAGCTTTTCTAATGCTCTGACTTTTTTTGACAGGTGAGAAGTTGATGGAAACTTGAAAATCAAATGGTAACTTACCTAGAGCACATCTTCCTGTGTCACATGAAATAAGCTGGGCAATTAGCTGGATGCAAATATTAATACTTATTTTTCCATTAATTTTTAGAGAAAAAGCAGCAAGAGAAGTACGTTGTTTCCATTGTTTTAAGGTGTCAGTGGGTAAAGAGGGAAACACTACTTTTCTAACAAGGTCTGACTTATCAATTAATGTGTTGTTGGCAGGGTAGGAAGCCTCTGTTCTGCTAAGATACATCACAGGAGTACCCTGTCTTGCCTGAACTTTCTTAGTTAAAAAAATCCAACAGCACAACCAAACACAAAAACCCAAACCCAGCAACAACAACATTAATTTCTTTGGGCTAAAGTTTACCTTGTGGAGTGTTGCTATGCTGTCATGAGCAGGTTAAGTTTTCATTCTGAGTTCAATCTAGTATTTTCCCGTTCTCATATGACAGAATGAGCACTTCTGTTTTAGAGTTGCCGTTGTATGTTGCCAAGCCTGGAGAATGGAGTAGTTTCTTGCATGATCATCTAATTCAAGTCAATGCTTAAAGATGCTTAAAGAAAATTGCTTATGAGGATTTAGTCTTTTCCCTTTCCTTCTGGATTTCCCTTCCTTCCATTTATACACTCCTTTCATCTGCAGATCAGAAGAAGAAAGTGTTACCACTGAAAAAAGGGGCATGTCAAACTCCTTTGAATTAGAAATAACCTTTTTGTTCTTCCTTCTCTTAGACCCCTTGGTTTTAGTTGATCTCTCTTCCTGCCACTCCTTTGGGTTATCACATGCTGTTGGCCTGATGCAGTCTGTTATTCTGTCCGCTCAATGCTTGTAATATAGCCCTAACTGAAAGTGTCATCAGACGGAACTTTTGACCCTTAATTGGAGTTTGTTACTAAAGCGGATTTGTATTATGCTGAACTTGGGTTATTTGCTGGAGAGATTTCTTAAAAACTTTAAAGGAAAATGAGGGAGCTAATGAAGGTCTTTGATCTCTTCTGTACAGAAGCTAACTGATGTTTGGGTTGCTCATAATTAATTTCATCCTTCAAATTAATTTTCATGAGCTTTAGAAGTTGCCAGTGAAGTAGTAGTTCATAGCTCTGGTCTTTCTAGTAGGCGTTGGGCTTAATTGTAGCTTTGGGAAACTCTGTGATAGAGGGCAGCATACTGCCATTGGGTGGAAGAGTTGACTGGCTTGCTGACAGCGTTCTTGGTCTTATTTACTGTTACCTGTCTAGTGTCCCTATCTCCTGGTAACTTCATTGAGCAGTTTGCTCTTTTCTCCTCATGTCCACTCACAAAGATACTATCTAGCTTGTCATGTATGCAGGTGTGTGTCTAAAGAACACTTGTTTAAAAAAGAATTTTTTTGGTTTATACAGCCTTCACTGCTTCAGCGTATAGATGAAGTGGCTTAAAACACTAGCGGAATGATGGATGACAAGAGCATTGGACTTATTTAGCTTTAAGGCTGTTATTACTATGCTACAAGTCAGCAGTTTATTCCTGTAGAGCCTTACAGTAATGGCAAAACATCCTGCAAGTTCCAGGTCTGCCTCTTCTTGCAAGAAAACCCAGAGATGTCAGATTTCACAAAACTAGAAATTGTTGTTTCATTGAACTTCAATGCAGGTGCTTTTAAAATCCAAAGATTTAATCCTAGGATCATATTTTAAATAACAAGATGAAATGAGTTTTCGAAGCTCTTCTATTATTTTCATGCTAACGCTTCTACTTGTCTTGAGTCAGCATCTTAGGATGTTGGACAAAGTTATTTGGTGGTTTTTTGCTGTCCCTGAGGAGTTTTTTTTCATAATCTTTGGTCCTACCCGTCTAAAATTGCTGAACTGTGAATTGTGCTCTTCTTTAGTACACCTCTGTGTGTGTGTGCACTTGATATAAGAGTCATTTGGATTGCTTACAATTAATGAAATTTATCATAAAGGAAAGCCTGGTAGGAACCTGTTTTGGACCAAGCCTCTTGCAATAGTGGACTAAATGAGTCAGCACTTGTGTAACTAATACTTAAAAATACTTTGGTTACAATATTTCCTTTTTCAATTAAATAGTTCTGTGAGATAAAGCAGTTGATTGCTTTTGTGTATCATGTAGGATTTCTCCACCTTTGAAAAATACGTTGAAAAGCCTGGAAATGTTCCATATTGTATTGATATTAAAAATATTAATGTGATGGAAAGGACTTTTACTTGTAGGTCACTGAAACCACGTTGTTCTCTAATTCCTTGTGGAGAAAATTGAAAGTGGAGTTTGTCTGTTGTACCAAGTGGAAATATTTCCTATTGAACGAAACAGCTAACTATTTAATAGGAAATACTATTTTATATGTAGGGCTTTAAAGTACAGTCTTAGTGGAGGAAGGATAGGAAAGGGGGTGATTTGTTTTGCCTATTGTAATGCAGTGAATTTCTTACACTAGTAATGGACCAGAAAGCCATATTGCATGTAGTCTCATCTTCTCTACCCCTTTCGCTGCTGGCCTGCTTCAAAATGACAGCAGTGATGCTCTCCTTTATATTTTCCCATTTTTTTTATAGACTCCCATTTCTGTTGAAAATAAAAGCACTGAAAGGTTGTATTTACTTCTAGAAGAAGAAGCGAGAGGTGGAAAGAACTCTTGACGGTTGTCCCGAGGCAGCAGAAAAACTAATAATGAAAGAAATAGTTCAGTGTCTGTAAAATGTCTGGTCTAAAATGAATACATCTCTCTGCTCTTCTTGGAGATAAGCTGGTTAATGGTATTTCAACAGGCTGGTGAGTTTTGTGGATGATATCTGTTATGTAGGAATACTATATATTACTGCAGTGTGAACTTATTAGTGTGATCCCTAGGCATCATTTACGTATGCAGTAAATAATGAACTCGGGAGCAAAAAGACCAAGTATCTCAAGTGATTTACATACTTTCCTTTCCTATGTATAAAATGAATGGAAGTGCTGTCACACAGTGACCCAGAACTTTGCAAGTCGCTTGAAGACACCAAGTCTTTTCTCAGAAGAACTTCAAATGCTGCTTAGGCAGAAGGAAAAAATGATGATTTAGATGTAACAATGCAGCAGGACACAGATTGTGGGGAGATAAATGTTATTGGAATTCAGAATTGTTTCCGTATTGCTTTATGAAAGACTTCGGGATCCGTTCCTCTCTCTAAACTAGCAAACTAGAAATCACTTACTGGGTTGTAATTCAATATCCAAAGTTTGCTTTATGTACATCTGCAGACAATGGTAAAAGAGAAGGCAGGCTCATCTTCAGAACAAGCATGTTAATGTTAGAATCAGAGCTATCTAGAGCTGAGAGTAGTGTGTTCTCAATACAATTATGCAATAAAAAATGTGGACTTGATGTCTAATTCCACAGCCTCTATAGCTTGCATTTAATAATTTATATTTTTTTGTCATTGCTAGTCCGCAGAGCAAAAATGTAAAGACTAATGAGGCAGGTAAACTTCTGAGAGCAGATTGAGAATTTTTTAAGCTTGGTGATGCATCAGGCTGTTATGATGATAAAACACAAGCAGACAGCAGGTGACATGCTTGGATTATTATGTGCAGGGGGAAGGCTGAATTTTGGTAGGAGCTGGGTGAACCTCTGTTGAAATTAGAGGATAGGTTGTTTGCAGATAGCTGTCTGAAGCTCCAGCCTTGGATGACTGATGATGCATATAATTTAGAAAGCCTGGAATTTACTGAAATATTTATGCTTCCCTGGACTACCTTGTTCCATGTGTACATGGAAACTGCAAGGTTAGTCTGAGAAGCTGGCCAAACTGCAGCTGTGTCTTAGCCAAAGCTCTTACGTTCTACAGGCGAGTGGGAAAAAGGGCTGCTATTTTAATATCCTTGAAATAAGAATGCAGTGGAAAATACTTTTAATATTTTAGGAAAATTCCTTGTTATATGTACAAGATTGTTTCTATTTGGATTTATGTAATGCTTATTGTATGGCTATTAGATGTCTGATCCTCCAACTTTTTCCTAAAGTAATTAATATGATGATTTCATTAACACTATCTACTACGAGAAGCGGTGTATGATGATTTTCCACTTATAGAATCATAGGGTTGGAAGGGGCCTCTGGAGATCATCTAGTCCAACCCCCCTGCCAGAGCAGGGTCACCCAGAGCAGGTGGCACAGGAACGTGTCCAGGTGGGTTTTGAATGTCTCCAGAGACGGAGACTCCACCACCTCTCTGGGCAGCCTGTTCCAGTGCTCTGCCACCCTCAGGGTAAAGAAGATCCTCCTCATGTTTAGGTGGAACTTCCTATGCTCAAGTTTGTGCCCATTACCTCTTGTCCTGTCACTGGGCACCCCTGAAAAGAGCCTGGCCCCATCCTCCGGACACCCACCCTTTAAGGATTTATAAGGGAACGAATATGACAGGGAACGAATAAACACGGGGAAAAAAAATGAAGCAGCATCTCAGGGTTTTCGTGTTTTACCTGCGGGTGTCTCCTCTGGGAGACAAGGAAGCTGCTGGATCCAGGAAAAGACACCCCGCAGGCACCCGCACTGACCCTCTCAGCTGCTGGGCTGGGATGCGGATGGGTGTTTGCAGCCTGCGAGCATGCGCTTGTCGAGAGCCACCGCCGCGCTGCCCTGAGTCACTGAGCGCCGCTGACAGCAGTGCCCGGGCACAGGATGTTGCCCAAGACCGTCGCACTTGTCGAGCGGCAGGATGAGGCAGTCGCTGCCTCCATCTGTTTCCCTCAAAGAGGCCATAACCGAGGCAGTGACATCCCATACACGAGCTTACACACAACGCGCCTCGTTAACAGGAGGGGCAGGAGCGGCAACAGCCATAAAAAGAAAACTCGAGGAGCCAAATGTAATAAAAGGGGCAGAATTTACACTTGTGCTGAAAAGGTAGTGAGTACGCACCGTCACTTACAAATAGGCTGCTTTGCATTGATTTACAGCTGGGAGAGGAATCTTCTTGAACCATGCTAATGAAAGCAAAAACACATCACAGAAAACATGAAAACTCTAGTTTTAAAAAAAACCACTTTACAATTTTTGGCACTGCGTCATTTTTTGCAATTTGTAATAGAGATGTGAATTTTTAGTTGAGAAAGGACGGAAAAACCTGCAGAAGATAAAAAAATAAAATAATGTAAAATAGATTTATTGTTAAGTAAATAACTAGAATGGGTAGGATTTGCAGAGGAGGGCAGCAATAGCACTCACAAGGAGTAACAGAGTTGTGTCTGCATGAGTGAGAAAACCCAACCTCAGTTACATGTCTTTGCTGCAATGGCTATTAAAATAGTTTCAGTATTTTCTAGATTTCTTTCTTTAATTTCAAAAGGTGCTGAGTTTTTTTTTCCTCATCCCTTGTTTTGATTTCGTTGGGTTTGCCACCGCTTTGGCAGCTTTGGAGTGTCTGTGTCCTTGGTGGCAATGGGTGTGTGTGCTCTCTTTGGAAACTGGAGAAAAGATTGTGCCAGCATTGCTGCCAGGAAACCAGCCCTGGGATAGGAGAGTTGTTCTCTTATCACCCTTAAGTGTGGCTTAGTGGGTAACTGCAATTTGTTACAGAACCCCTAAATATGGCTGCTTGATTTGAAAGGATACTGTTTCAAAGTGGTTGGTTTTTGTGTTGTTTTTTTTTTAATAACTCTCTTCACAGCTGTGAGTTTCTGCTGTTATGTCTTAGTGCCGTTTGTGCAAGCAATGCCATGTAAAGTGCAGAGCTCTTCAGATGGACCTTTTCTGTGATAATTTCAATACAATTTCACTTGAAAATTGTGCTAATACTATTTTGCCTTTAGCAAGTTAACATAAAAAGTGCATCTGTTGTGTGTTCCATTTCCCCTCTCGCACCCCCTTCACCTTTTAGGTAGACTACGTAACCATTCTGACATTGTTCTCCTCCGTTGCTAGTTGGTAAAATACTTTTTTTGTTGTTTTTTGTTTTATAATGATTGTAAAGAAGATATAATAATATACTTATGGCTATGTTCTGGAAAAAAAAAGTGTAAATGTTTTGTATTTTTTAAGTATTGAGAAAAAAAATCAGCCTCTTGGGGATTTGGGATCAGGAACCTTGTTTTTCTGAAATTGCATGAAATATGGATCTGTATTTTTCTTTATTGTGTAAATGCCAGTAGTGCTTTGCTGTTTTCTGCAAGCTTTTCATTTGTATTTTGGGGGTTAAATAACTTCTCTATTTTTTCTTGATCCATCACTGTAACCACAGTAACCATTATAACTATGTTTGATTTAGTCCCAGTAGGCAAGCAAAAATTAATATTTAGAGCAATTCATAGGCAAAGCGAACTTATCTCTTCATCCCAGAGGATTTAAGAAATGAGTTAATTAACTATTGTTGGCTTCAAAATCGGTGTAGTATTGACAGGTTAAAAGTTGGTTTCTGCTTTCAGCTTTTTAACTAGCTCCATTCTCTTTCAACTCAAGAATTAGACCCCCCAAAAAATCACAGAATCATAGAACGGTTTGGGTTAGGAGGGACCTTAAAGATGATCTATTTCTAACCCCCCGCCATGGGCAGGAACAACTCTCACTAGACCAGGTTGCTCAAAGCCACATCCAGCTTGGCCTTGAACACTTCCAGGGATGGGGTTCTAGGACTCCTGTTTTGTTTATATTTATATAGTGACTTGCTGCAATTCCTTTTACAGGATATTATATTAGATATAATACACCAAACAGCTATAAACACACACACACATATATAGTATAACTATATATTATAGCTAATATATAATTGTAGATATAAATACAGGTATATACAGATATATAATACTTAATACACTATATTAGATATACTATATATTGCAGCTCTGTGTGTATCTCATGTATTAGAGAAAATAATATGAGATATATATTATTATATAATGATATAGAAGTATAATAATACATTCTATATCTTGGTGTATATCTATTCAAATAAATATACATATACACAGAGAAATATATCTATAACATATCTTCGGTGGTCAGATTGATCCACATGTAGGCAGAAGTCTGGCATGTGTAAGGGTAAAGCCCTGTAAGTGGGCTGGAAGTTCTTAGCTCATGGAGAAATAAGGGGCTTCATTTTCCAAGAGTGACGTGTGTTAACACAAAATTAAGTTCAGTTGTGTTGCAAATACAATTGAAAGTGGGAGTTTTGTAGATGAAAGTGGTCTCTCACTCACATAAGGCATGGTGAAAATAAAGGAATTTGTCATTAACATTCAAAGTAGTGCTACTTCTTACATTGCTTGGCTTTAAAATGATATATTGTTGGATCTATAGCCTGAAAGCATTTATTTCTTTAAACTTCTGCCTTCTTAAATATTTTCTACAACTCTTCTCTGTTTTCTTCCCAAGCAAATATCACCACATAATAAGTGGAAGTGATTAATGGTAATTATCTTTCTATATTATTCCCTGTGTTGTTCAGCTAAGAGCAAAGTAAAGAAAAACTTGAGAAAGAAATAGAAAATCAAAATGCCAACATGAGAGCAGCAATTCAGAGATGTACAAGTCCATTGTATTTTGTTTTATTGTGTTAGGTCTTTCGATGGCTATTGTCCCACACTTTGATCTGCTGATGTACTTTGATTTCTACCTAGTCTAGCAGTTTGTTGTTAAGTGCTCTACGCAGTACAGGTGCTACTTTTGTTTGTCATCCCTTCAGGGATCCTCCAGGGAGGCTAATGCACACTCACACGCACCATGGAGGAGTCAGAGAGGAAAGGTGGGAGAATAAGGAAGTATCTCCAAAGTATCATCACCCTGCCCGGTGATGGGAACTGTGGTGGGAACTCTGCCGTGCTGGCTGCTGCTGTGGGCTGTGGCGAGCTGGGGAGCTCATGGAATTGGGGTTCTTCTGCCCCACACAGCCTCACACAAAGAAAGCTACAACCTAAAGGCACTTTTTTTTTTTTCTGAAAAATCTAAAGTTGTTTTGTTTGCTGCTTCAGTAGGTAACAAGTGTATTGTGGGATTCTGTGCTTTACCAGGAAATTGGTCTTAGCCTAATTAATCATTAAAGGTTGTCAGCGTACTATAGTGGAGCTTATTATTAGAGACTGCATGTATTTCAGAGAGCTGTGACCCTTTCGTGAGTAACTATAGAAACCTCAGCAACAGTAGTTATTAGCTTAAATTATGGAGTCCATATTTTTTAAGAATATTGGCCAGAGTCAACGGCTAATAATTTTGGTGTCTAAAATGATGAAGAAAGATTGTAAAACTAGAATTCTGGTTATTTAACTTCGAGTAACAATGTGATAAATGGACTATTAGTTTTCACAAGGTCTCTCCCATACTTTTCAAGAGTTATAGGATACTTGCATGAGTTATTAGACGACACTAAAAGAAAAACAAATAACTTGCATATTTTTGAAGTTATTGTATACAAAACATTTTATGTCCGTGCCCTTTCTACCAGATTCACAATTTAAGAGTGGAATTTGCTGAAACGGCAAATAAAATGCCTTCAATTTTTTGTTTTATTTTCAGTATATTTCTAATACTTATTATTTCTCAATATTGAAGTTGATTTACACCAGTAAATGAAGTACTGAAAAAAATTGTCTCAATTTGCAAAACAGTCTCAGGTGCATGTGTCTCTGAAATAGAAGGCAAAAAGAAGAAATATCAAGCGTGAGCATTACTGCAGAAAGTAGCTAAGGCCTGTAGGTATAACAGGTTTGAAAATGGGAATTGGGTATTTGTACAGCTAACGAGATAATTGAGTTGACGCTAGCCTATGTTTTCGAAGAGAGTTTAAACTTGGTTCTTTGTGACTTAAATTGCTTTATAATTTTTTTGAAGAGTAGAAGGAAACCTGATTTGAAGGGCGAGAGTATTTAAAGATCCTCTTACCATTTCATGATACGTATGCACAGGCCAGTGTGGGGAGATGGGTTATTAGACTATATGAACAGAGCAAATGCAGTATGGTAATCCTGATGTTCTCTGTGTTCCTAGAGCTGTGGAATGCAGGGGAGAGTGTACCATAATGTACTAATAAGAAATAAAGATGCTGCTCAAATGTGTTAGGATGGATTTTTCCCTAGCTGAGCAAAGGAGAAGCTGTTTCAGCAGTGATGCTGTTTTTAAAGAAACAAATGACAACCATCATGCTCTGGGACCAGATCAATGGAGTTGAGCGAGACCATCCTCTGTGAGCAATTGGGATACAGGGAGCAAGCCGGTGGGTAGAAATGAAACTTGTTTTGATGGCAGGATCAAAATGCTGGAATTAGCCAGCAGGAAGAAATACCCATGTTAACTTGGCATAAACGTTGTCCCACTTGTGAGTCATTGAGCTGTTCAAGTAATTAATGCTGTCATTGTTTTTTGTTTTTCTGTTCTTCTCTCTGTGTGTATTGTATATTATATTGCAAGTTGTTCAGTCTGCAGGTGTTTTTCTGGCAGGATGCCACTGGCTTACTGAGACAGGCCTGTCTGCTGACAAAGCGGTCCCTTTAGCTGGTGTGGGTCTGATGTACAGTCTCCAGGGTACCTCACATAAATACTTTTGTATAAAGTGGTTACCTCCTTGAACTAATGTTGAGGGAGAAAAACTTAATTCTTATGCATCTATTAATCTCATAGTGATGTTTTAATAACTGGAACCTCTATATATGTGTGATGGGATGTTGAGTTGACCAAAGTTTGCAGGTAATATTTTTCATCCTCTGCCACCGTTTTAAGAGGAATCTATCTATCTGTCTATCAGAACCATGGACTTGAAAGCTGTGTTTTTATTATAACAGAAACTAGAACAGAGAAGACATTTAAAAGGAATGAATATAAATACGGAGCGTGGCAGAAACTAGAATAGTGAAGGCGCTTAAAAGGAGTAAATATAAATATGGAGCATGGCAGAAAGTGGAGAGGGCTGGTAGAGCAGTTCCCCAAACCCCACTCTGTTGTGCCCGGTTCTTAGGTTTGTTTTCAGTTCAGCAGCCCTTAGTGGCTTCTGGGGTAACGCGAAATACTCTGGAATCCTGCTGGTGCCAAAGAAAAGTTGTTTGTTTTTTCATGCCACCTCCAAGGCCTGTTCGTGTGTGTTCTCCCTGCTTTCCTTGGGAAGGCTCAGCCTCTGGCTGTCCTGTAGAGGAGAATGCGTGGGCACAGGGGGAGCGGGAAGTGGGGAAGATTCTGTCAGCTGCCTGTCCTCTTCTGGCTTCTGCACAGCTCGTCCACAGCTCAGTGTGCTCAGAAGAGGCTCCCCAAACCAACATCCAGTAGCCAGGAGAGGCCACCTGGGAGCCTTTCATCCTGCTGAACTGTCATACTCTTCTGAAGGATAATGGCATATAGTAATTGTAAATCTCTAGGTATTGTCTATCCTAATGTGCATGGATGTTTTGTTTTGTGTGTGCTAACTTGTGAAATTGTGTGACTGATTTCTTATGTACCTTGAATCAGCCCTCCTTATGAAAATCTGCGTACCCAAACCACCAAGTTTTTATACAATATTGCTGCTGATTTTGCTATTTTTTATGCCTTTCAGTCCTTTTGGGATTGAAGGTTGCATCAGTTGATTAGCACTTGTGTGTGTATGTTAAATGTTCTATAGCATTTAGGCATTGGACTGTCTTTAGAATTGTGTGAAGATTTATTATGTTATGACTCTCTGTAAAATTTGCCTTTAAAAACAACCAAACAATCAAAACTAACCAACAACAAATTATCTTCTCTTTGTTATACCATATGTGTTGCTCCCAGTTCAGGCTTTGGATTATCAGATTAACTGACAAAATAGTCATACTCTTACTTCTCAAAACTTGAATCCGATACATACTTGGCAGAGAACATTAGCAATAAGTATATTTTCCTGTAAATACACTTTCTAAATAACAGGAACAAGACGTTAAAGATTTTTGGCGTTTAACCTTTGTGAGTCTCTTGGAAAACCACTCTGAAGACTAAGAACAAAAACCTGTCTTATGTGGAAGCTTGTGCAGTGCTGGGGAAATGAATGATGCAGAAGCAAGATCTGGCTCATTGGTTGTTTATATCACTGGTGAGTTCTTTGCAGTGGTGTAAGAATGGAATAACCATGTCTTAGGCTTTTTTTCAAGTAAAAATTTATATACTGAGATGTCTTAGATCTTGTTCTCTGAAGACTACAATGTAAATCTATCAAACTTGATCTGTTTTTTTAATATGCTGTTTTTTTCTGAAGAGATATTGAGGGGCTAGTTACTGTATGTGTATGATCAATAGTCTTCAAAATAATTTCACCAATGACTTCATTAATCCTGTTCAAAATGCGGTGGCGAGGGGAGAAAAAGAAAAAAGAAATATCACTAAAGAATAATTAGCTGAATGAAATTGAGTTAGTAGGTGTGACATCCAATTATTTTCTGCCCTGGAGATAAATATCAAGTGAAGGTTGGATATTACGCTTCAGTGTAGCACCTCTGCTTCTTCCGAATCAGGCGGAGTGAGAAGTAGCTGTGTTGTTTGAGGAAGAAAGATTGTGTCTCAGACCATTACAGCTAACAAGGAGTTTGGTTCAGGCATGGGTTAGCCACTTGGGATTGCTGCTTTAATGAGGACTTTTCTCCATAAGAATTACCGGTTTGCGGCTGGCTACATGGGAAGTTTAATTTTCATAGTCTTCCTGCTCTATGGAGGAAAACCATTCCAGGGTGGGTGTTAATGCAGGAAGGTTGAATGCTGTATCTGTACACTCAGGCTATTGCACAAGTGTTGCTGCGGAGCCTTTTTAGACTTGTGTGCTGCAACACAGCATCCTTGAGGGCTGACACTGAAGCACAGGATTACTCCCGCACACCCAAGGATTTCTTCTAGGCTTTCCTACTATGGCAGCAGCTTTAAATACCCTTGTGCTTCATGTTGTGACTGACTGAGCTAACAAGGCTGTGTGATCACTGGATTCCCTGATCCATTGACGGGTTGATATGGGGGGGAAAAGCTGGACGTGACAGACTATGTCAGATTAGCTCTAAATGTGTAATAGACCTTATCGCATGCATTGCAACCAAATGCAGTCTTCTGTAATGCTTTAGCCTGTTGTAGACACGGTTTAATCTGAAATGTGAGAGCTTTTTGTCCCCTTCATTTTAAAAAAGAAGAAAGCACATTGCATTTTAAAACCCTTGGGAGCTTTACTCTGCCCTTGTTTGGAAATACTATATCACTGCCTCAGGTTGACACTACGCTGACATTGTGTCCATGCACCCTTGTTTTAATTTCACTGCTACCTTGGGATGTATTTCATACATTTAGGTTTTGCTAGGAAACTGCCCAGATTTCCAGATTTCTGTTGTTTCATGAGACTACAGGTATCATTTTATTTTTTCCTTTTTTGTTGGTTACTTAGTGTAGTTCCATTAATTCCTAGACTTCTGACAAAATAACATCATCATCTATTACAAAAAACTCAACTGCTTAAATAATTAGCTGTCAAAAACAATATCACAAATACTGTATGTCCATGTAAATCACAGTTTATAGAAAACTGAGTGTTGTTGGAGAAAAGTTTCATTACTAAACAAATGTAGAACTGGGTTAGAAACTTTATATAGACTGTATAATTATCTGTAGGAAATAAATGAAAAATGCTGCTAAGAGTTTTTTATATCTTGTGAAAATGACCTATTTCTCACAAGCTAGTTATTCTTCCACTCCATATTTTTAACTTCATGTTGAATTTACCGGTTTCCCAATGTACTGTTTATCTTTGAACTTCTACATTATATAACTTATGTAGCCAGCACTTTTTTGGGTGAGAGAGGTGGTTTATTGATGTGTTTGTATAGCTGTAAGAATTTAGTGATACTGATGAGACACAGAAGTGTTTATATTGGATTCTTAAAGTAGTTCTGGTGTTACTTCTAATAAAGTACTTTACTGCTCATACTCGGTCCTCAAATTGTGTTGTACTAAATGCAGATGCAGGATGCAGACAAGTGTTTTTTGGAATGAGATTGGAGATGATGAAACTTAGTTGACTTGACTGGGGTATAGCACAGACGTTCAAATCTGAACAATAGACTCTTGATTCCAAGCAGTAAAACTGTAGAGGTGAAGAGGCACAGATATGGTGGTGAGAAAGCTGGCATCGTTTAGTTGAAGGAGGAAAACTTCCAGGTTAATGCAAAAAAAAAAAACCAAACAAAAAACCCTCATCACACAAGTGGTCTTGACAATGGATAGATGCTTTAATGGAATTTAAGGGGATGGATTCTGTATTTGGTTGTTTGGCTGCAGTTTTCAGTTCTTACAGCTTTTATTTTCTGGATATTTGGGTCATTAGTTCTACTAGTAACTACCTTAAGCGGTTGTTTATTTCTTGGAAATAAACACAAGTTTAAAGAAGTAATTCTGTAGGACTTTAATAAATGTGAATGAGGCAATGATCCATGCTTACTGTTATTGAGATGTTACTGTATCTAGAACTAATGCAAGCAATCTGACGTTAATGGTGGCTTGGAATATTTTTTCAGGCTTCTCTGTGTAGCTGGAACAAGCACACAGTGTGTGGGAAATTTTAGTAAATGGTCATTGTTGTGCAGGAAATGAGGTTACTAAACACTTGTTCATCTGTGCAATT
Source organism: Stercorarius parasiticus (assembly GCA_013396915.1). Lineage (NCBI taxonomy): Eukaryota > Metazoa > Chordata > Aves > Charadriiformes > Stercorariidae > Stercorarius > Stercorarius parasiticus. Next base: position 119,526 of record VWZL01002014.1, on the reverse strand, counting down.
GAAATTCCATCCATGTTTTAAAACTGTTTTAAAAGCCTGTTCTGTAACACATACGTTTTTATATGTAGAATTCACGTGTGGGTGCGAATTGACTTTTTTTACTTGTTTGGAGGCGATAAAAGACATCTCTGACTAAAGTTAATGTTTGTCCTCACTGTAAAATTTTGTGGCTGATTGCATGCATTTGAAGTTTTTCACAACAGGATGCATGGCAAACAGTTGTGTACAGGTACCTCTAGGGACAGTGGAACTCCCTCCGGTTAAAATGGATGTGTATATTAGCTTGAGAATACAATGAGAATGTTCAAAATAGGCTTCACTGTACGTGACTTTAATTTGGCAGATTATAAATGGCTCATCAATTTCATATATCTTACCAGATCAGATTCAGGATATTGATTAGATAATTTTTACTTGAGAATGATCCAATTTTTTGCAATTTCAGCAGTCTTCATGGCCAGCTATTTTTCAAGTGTTTCAATATATAATTTAAAATGTTATTGTCCCTATATTTTAAAAATGTCAAGAGTAAACATTTTTAAGGACTTTTTTTTTTAAAAAAAATGCATCATGTAACTGCATCCTCTGCAAAAGACCTCCTTTATCACATGATCATGTGATGTTTTTCAAAAACTCATAGTAGAAGGAAATGCATTTTGGAGTATACCTTGAATACAGAAAAGCTTTAAAAAGGTTTCTTTTGCTACCTTTGTAGCCTCTCTGATTTTTCCCCTTTACCCTGAATGGGAACTTGAGCAAGTGGCTTTCCACCTTCGTGCCATCTGCTGTGTTGTGAGTCCATCTATGCAGCTGCTCACACAGCCAAGCAGGAGCTCTGCGAGGTAGTCCAAATTCTCATCTTTGTAAGAGAATGCCCAGTTCATACGTGCCAATTCATTTATACCTGTAAGAGCAATTTTTAGCTGTCTTTTTTATGCTAATCAGCTATAGAATTTGTGGTAGAAGTACTACTCTGCTCTTAAGCCCTCTGAGTTTATGAAAACTAACAAAACATGATGGCTCGTGTCTTTCAGTGAGAATGCTGGATTTCGTTGTGTGTGCACAGATACCGTTCTGAGTAGATGGTAACTGTGGCTGATCACTACATAGCCTATTGGTAAGGTCTGGCCAAAGTGAGGGTTTCAGGATGGTCCCATAAATAGCTGGAGTCTTATCAACAGGGCTGCTATTTTTACAAAGGAGATTGTGATTTGCATTTTCTGGGGGGATGCAAGCTCTCTGACACTTCGTAGTTACAGTGAGTCTCTTCCTGTACTGTGTGGTTTTTTAAAACAAAGCAAACAAACAAAAAAGGCAGAAAAAAAAGGAGCAAAGCATTGCCTTGAGAAGTCAGCCAAAAGTAAAAGCCACATAACATGATACTTATTTCAAGCTTTCTCTGAAGCCTTAAGTAGACCTTTAGTTGTGAAAGAAGGATGTACTGGATTTTATACATTTTCACACTTTCCCAGTAAAGTGAGCACTAACCATCAGTTGTAAGAAAGACTATAATTCATTACTAATACAGTTTTTCTGTCCAGTGACACTTTTGCCAGAGATAAAATGAATTAAATACTTGCTATTTAAATAAAAGCAGTTCCTTGGTGTTAATGCTCTGCATGTAGAAAAATGTTCTACTTTAAGTAAATATGAATAAAGGGGGAGGATGGAGGGGGCCCTTATCACAGTTCATACTGTTTCATATTTAAAGTGCAATCCAACCTAACATTTAAAAATATTAAGACTAATGACTAAAAACTTAATTATAGTGTAATATATGTTGTGTAAGTATTGGCATAAAACCACTGACAAGTCAGTATGGAATCATTTAAATAATTACTAAATACTACATCGTCAAGAACTTGAAAGGGGTTTGATAAGAACTTCCCAGTTTAGGCAACAGACGTTTTTCTTTCTGGATTGAAGCAGACCTGGCAGCTCTTAGTGCTGAGACTTCACAGAGAACTCAGAGCGCAGAGCAGCGGTGAAGACTTAGGAGGAAAGAGGGAGTACAGTAGTCCGTGAAAGACAGATGTTTAAAACAAACCAACACCACTGGTGTGTCGTCTCCCCCACCTCCCAGAATACCCAAGTCAGAGGTCTCACCTCTAGCCTCTTAGCAGTAGAGTTTAGAAATGCAGTGCTCTTTCACTCGCAGTAAACCCAGAAATCTTTAACCTGCTACTCAGTTTTACAGGCTTTTTGTGGCCCTGCCTACACAGGGGGCATGACTTTCCCCAATGAAAGCACAGTTAAATGCTGCAGCGTGTAAGAACGCAGAAATCCTGAGGCGAGGAAGTTTTCTAGCTCTAAAGTCATTGTTCTCCAAAAGGAGCTCACCTCTTATTTTTAGTTAATTCTGAAATTACTGATGAGAATATTATTATTTCTTTTAAAAGGTTAGGAGACTTATGTTATGTTGACCAAATAAGCATGTAATCAGCATAAGAACAGTTTTATTCTAATAGCTGATAGTCTCCTAATTGGAGTCGGCCACGCCTGATATTAGTCAGCCACTAATATGGTGGCGCATTTTTCCCTTGTAGCCAATTTCACATGTAGCTTCAACTCACAGGAAAAGCAGCAGCATAGGAACTAAGGAATACTTGGAAACGAGTTGTGATTGTCTGTTCTTATATTTGTAACCTGGAATTTCTGGTAAGACTTTGGGCTTTCCTTTCCCTCTCAGTTGTTTTTAAGCATCCATCTTAAAAGAGTCCAGCTTAGTTCTTGCCTTCTGGACTGAAAATCCACTCTTTCCCCCTATGTTCCTTTTAATTAAGTTGATACAAAGTCCTTGCTTCTACTAGTTTTTAAATATTATTAGTGTTTATAGACTTTAAATTAATTAAATGTGCAATTTTAGCTCAAAAGTATCATTTTGCCAAGAAGTTGTTTCAGGCCCCAGTACATTCAATGGAGTATGTAAAATGTGCGAGTGGTTAACTGCTTTGTCTAATTCCTCAAAGGCTAGCTGTCCTTTCACAGACTAGCAAAATACTGTCGTGTTAGGAAATTAAATACCAGTATCTCTTCTCTTTTTTTAACTCTTCTTCCCAGTTGTAGTTAATCATTTGGTTACTCCTTAACATGTACAGATGTTATCTGTAAAACCTTGTTGTAAGGGGTGGGGAGAAAGCAGAACAGATAGCGTGCTTTGATAAAAGGGGAAAGGCATGATGTACAGATACATTGTAATTTATTGTTTGTCTCTTTGCTGGATTTTAATATTCTGGCTTTTTATGCAATACGCATCAGTTGTTGCAAGTGAGCTACTTTAGGCTGTCAATTTGACAAATGGTACATTTTAGTTTTTCAAGCTTATTTGTAGCTTCATACTGTCTTTGAATATATTCTTTTTCTGTAGTGTGTCTAAGGTGCTTTACCATCACTTGAAATCTTTGAATATTCACAAATATTTTTGTTCAGCGTAGGTAACTTCACTGTAATGTTCTTACATCTTAAGGGAAAAATCTAACATGACAGAGCACTATAGACAATGTTGGATTTTTTTTTTCCCCTAAGGATTAGGTTTTAATACATTCTTATAGAATTTTGAAGGAGTCTGTCAAAGTCCGTACCTTTTGTGTACTATTCTTTGGCTTCTTACAACGATTGGTTGGTTATTGAAACACAAGTAGCTATTAAGATTGATCTTAGAGATAACTGCTTTAGCAGATGAAAGAAGCCTGCTCTCCTATGGGGAATTAGTATGGAAAATCAGTTTAAAAGAAAAAATTGTCCATTTTTAAATTATGTTCTTTTGTGTGTTACCGGTCACCAGGCTCTCCTTCCTGACCTTGTTCAATGCTAACAGGCTGTAGGTCCTGCAGTGAAAACATCTGTAATGGAGGTGCTGGTTTCCAGATACCCACTGTTCTTGCCCAGTGGCTTCTATGGTTCTGTGATCACAATATGAAAGGAAATAAATTGAAATTCAGTCACTCCCGAAGTTCATCATGGGAAGGGGTTATAGAAATTCAGATATGGTAAATGCCAGGCACTGTTTACTTTCTGAGATTTATGGAATGTCCCTGAAAATAGAAAATATTTTTTTTTTGTTTTCTGTCTGATGCCTTTGGATCCTGATTTGGCATTTTTTGGTTGTACCATTACAGAGAGAAAATTAAGTTTGTAGATTTCTCCCCTATTAATACAATTACTTTTACATGGTTATTTTTTTTTTGTTTTCTGTCTGATGCCTTTGGATCCTGATTTGGCATTTTTTGGTTGTACCATTACAGAGAGAAAATTAAGTTTGTAGATTTCTCCCCTATTAATACAATTACTTTTACATGGTTAGAGTTGCCTTTGTGGTTCTTCTCTACAATTGCAGCTCGTTTGCCTTTTTCTGGTGACATCAGTGAGTATCCGGTTATGGCTGGATGTGTCTGATAGCAGGTGAGAAGCTGATGTGTGCTCACTTCTGGCTGGGGAGAGCTCTGCTAAGTTTCTTTCTAATACAACTCAGCATGTGGGGTGTCTCTTATAAAGCCAGTCATCTCTTGCCGTGCCTGTGCACTTCCAGAGCAGGACTAACTCGTGCTCTGCTGCGTCGGTGTGTACAGAAAATTCACAGGTGCTTGTAGACCCCTGGCTCCTTAGACTTTGGCTGAGCAGCTTGCAAATGTGGGTATCGAAAGGCTACTGTTTTTCTAAAAAAATTCTGGGGAGAAGGAGGGGGGGGGAAGAGAAAAGGAGGAGGTGTCTTAAACTGTTTTTTGTTTGTTTGTTTTTTTTGTTTGCTTGTGTTTTTTTTTAACATTTTAGGCTGCTTTTGTGCCTTGTTTCCAACTGCTACACTCTCTGGTTCCGTAGGAGTGCAGTGCTGAAGATTCTGGTTGGCTGGTGTCCCATGGATGTCTGAGTTAGCAAGGGTGCAATGTGTTTTGTATCAGTAGCTCCTGTCAAAACAGTAGCTTGCAAGTACACCTAATCGTCCTCCTCATTGCTGAAGGCTTTTTTACTTATTAATGTTTAATCATCATATTTTTCCTTACTAAACTATGAAAGCTATTAAAGTAACGTTAGCAAGAAATACTTGGGTAATCTCATCAGGCTATACTTTTTCCAGTTCGGGATCCTGGCCGTGAATTTCCTGAGTGTCTTGTATCTGTAACAAAAGCTTCTTGAAACAGTATTATTGAGAGTGGTTTTTTAAGCTTATTTTTGTCAGAGGACTATGTCTGTGTATCCAAAATTGGTAGACTTTTGCACTACTGTCCTTTTTTTTTCTTTTTTTTAAAAAAAGCCCATTACAGTTTTTCTTCAAGACTTGAAGTAGAATGTCCTGCCTTCCACTCTGTGGCATTAAAATATCCTGTTTTAATTGCCAAGAATATGTGTCTTTATGCTATATTATGTCATTATAAATGATGCTTCCCTGAAGACAGAGGCAGGAAAAACTGAATGAAGAAAAATAATAAAATAGTATCCCTTTTGTTAGGTGGTAAGAAAGCTTTGCAATCTGTCAGAATCCATTTGTGCGTGCCTTCCCTGTGTGTGTGTCTGAAGTGTAGGGAGAATACAAAGGAAATAGGTTTTCAGAACACCAGTGAACTTTCTTGTGTTGCAAGCTGTTCCTATTTCTTCTTCTACTGATAAGTAGATAACCTGATGCTTTACCAGTCATACTTTTCCCTTCCCCTGCTGCCCCACTTACTCAACATCAGAGTGAACACTTGCATTGAATTAAATGCTTCAGTGAAGAGCATGAGTTTAAGTCTCAATGAGTGATAAAAATTGATGTAGAAAGACCAGCCGTGCTGCACAGGAGGCAGTTAGATTGGAGGGCTGGTGGGTAAGTCCTTTGGTATTACATGAGGGAGTAAATGAAATTAAACAGTGGACATTTTGGTGTCATCCCTCCTCTAGGTCTGTGCCATGTTCATTACCTGCAAGGCTTTTTTCTGTTTTTCACCCATATGTTAAATAGATAAATCAGTTTCCAACTAATTGGGTTAAAACTTGTTATGTATGTCTCAAGCTTGGCCAGGAAAAACTAAACCCTGATCTCAAAATATATCAGTTGTGCTTTCAAAAGAAATGAAAGAGTAAAAAAATCCTTCCTATTGAACTTAACCCACGTTTCTGGATGTACCTTGTACATCTTACTGAAGTGATTACTTGACTTTTTGGATTAACTCAATGCTTATGCTATAGAACAGACAACTATAAGAAGCACTCCAAAGCTGAACTGTGAAGTGCTGTTTGGGTAAGACTGAGTAAACCTTGCATGTTTCTTAGCAGCTTCAAGACTCATTCTAAGACTTCCTTAAATTCTAAACTTCAGTCTTTATCCAAGCAAACGTATTTGCACAGTGTTAAGCCTGAGTTAAGCCACATTTATTTCAATGAGAGCACACTCGAGCCTGCAGTTCTTGTTGCTCCTGAATTCATTATCTTGTTTTAGCTCTTGCTCATTAGATTTCACTCTGATGCTTCTGTTTGGAAGAGTTACACTCAGAATCGGATATTTTCAATATGGATGATTTTAAGATCTGATGGCATTATAATTTTTAACTTGGGAAATTTAAGCAGGTTTAACAGTACTATTGTAGCTGCAGGATGTCATTAATACGAGCAGTAGCCACAACATGGACGCGCAATTTGTATGTGCCAGACAGTCAGTGGTAGTAGTATGGGTGGTTTCTCTCTTTCCCCCTCCCCCCCCTCTTTCTTTTTTTTTTGAGTTTCAGAGTTGGGTTGGGGGTTGGTTTGTTTGTTTTTGTGGGTGTGACTTTTATTTTTGTAGTTTTAGGAGGCTAACTGGGAATCGATACTGTCATACCAATAGATTTCTGAAGATATTTCATGAATATGAACCCAGGCTTCCATAGGTGAGCTCTTAACTTCCTAGCAGATCCGAGGGAATGTGTTTGTCCGTGGCTTTGGTTTGCTATAACAGAATTGCTTAGAATTACCTCCCTGATACCACCTGGCTTCAGACAGGCAGTCCTCTCCTGCCTTTAGCAGCCGCAGTCCATTCAGGGAGTTAGAAAGCTGTACAGGGAACCTTATTTCCACTTAAATTCCTTTGATTTTAGTGGAGCAACATTAATAATAAAATACGGTAATTTTGGAAATTAACTTCCTAATATTCTGAAGTTGTTAGGAATAATGCATAAAGCATAATGAGGTATATAGAATTTAAATAAGTGAAGTAATATAATTTAAGATGCTGCATATCCAGAGGTCATGTTAATTTCATAAGAAATTTAATATCTGAATAACTCACGGTGAAGACTGAAAATACTTAGAAATTATTACTTCAGAAAGTTTTATGGTATGTTGTGAGGGTTGCAGAGAGATTTCTTGCCGTGATCTTCATAATTCAGGAATGTAAATAATAGAGCATTTATTTTTCTTATGGCCTTTTAAACTTAGTCTCTAGAGTTATACAACCGGAGTCAGAACCTCTGGGTGGCTACTTAATTGTTAAATATGTTGATGATGTCAGCAGAGAAAGAAGAGGCCCGAAAGCTTATATCTATTTGATTTATAAGCTGTGGAATTAAAAGTAGATCTAGTTATTTTGCCTTTTTTCCTTTAAAAACAAACCAAATTGATATTCCTCTACACGGACAGAATTGAATTATAATGCTTGAAAGAGCGCAGTTCATTGAAAGCTTGTGTAGAAAGTTATTTTAAATTGTACGATGGATTGCTGATGGAAGGTTAAAAAAAAAAAATCCAGCTAACGAAGTCAAGAGCTCAAGATCAGGTGAAGAATGCAATGCTAAGGGCTGCTCTTCTGCTTTTGCTATTCATTTGATTAATATGAAAGAGAAAGTAATTGTTCCCCAAAGAAAGAAATACTTGCTTTGAAAAAAAATTTTTTTTTTTGGTTGCATGTGTGAGAATAACAGAACCACGTGATACTGGATTTACCTGGGTAACTTGACAACGCTGTGTACAGGCTACTTGGTTTGATGCTGCTTTTAGTTCTAGACTGTCAAAAAAACCCCCAACAAACCCCCAAGCAAACAAACACTCCAGGATAAGCTTGTGGTGTTCTCGTGTGGAGAACAACCTACCATGCTAGAGCAATAGAAATGTCAAAAAATAAGGTAGTGATAAGATGCATTGGAAGCTTGAGAGCAAGAGTGCTCGAGACACTTTCCTGTAGTAGATATTATTGTTCTCGTTTTACACACGGGAAGATGAGACCAGGTTAGTGATCTGCATACAATAGGATGTGATGTGAAGTGGTTAAACATTTGTAACATGTTGTGACTCTTTCTGGCTGCTGCAGTGCTCTTGCCTCTAGCTGCATTCTGGACTGTGTATGATAGAGTATTGAGGGCCTCCTTCAGTAGTGAAGCTTGAAGCTATGAAAAAGTAGTTCTTAGTGATTGACGCCTTTATCAGCATGAGTTTTAGGTCAGTAGAGTGAAATTCTTTTTTTATCTGGGACAAGCAAATACTTAAAAACTTAATAATTTGGGTAGATCTTAAAGCAACAACGTTGGATATTGTAGACCACTGTTGTTTTTTTTTATTTATTTTAAAAAAGTAGTTAAAGATTCTTAAAACTTGTTAAGGACTCTTACATATTTAGATCTCAAGACAGATTTCACCTAATATTATTGGTCCAATATTGACTGTATAGTTGATTAAAGAGAAGCAATATTCTCATAGAGGCTTTTGCTTTCAAGATTCTTGGATCAGAACAGTGTTGTGTGTGTGGATATGAGAGAGTTTCCTACTATTACTTCTGTGTGAAACCAGACAGAAGGCTGGCTCGGGGACAGCTGGCATAGTGAGGTCCCTTGGGACTGTCTATAATAAGTCCCGGTTCGTTGGCTTGAGAGCAGTTCGTTCAGCACGCTGTCCCTTTGCAGCATGCGCTGAAAGCCTGAGCTGCGGAATCGCTGTGGAGGCAGGTCGGGTTAAAAAGGGAAGGCAAGATTTTGAGCATCATTACAATTTTTCTAATCTACCTGTAATTATGCTTTTAGCCTGATATAACCACTGTGCAGCCTCTGAAATGTCCTGTGTATAATTCGGATCTACTCAGTGCAAAATTGGAAGTGCATTTCAGAGCTAACTGAATTTTAAGATGGAACTTAAAAAGTACAGTCTTATTTCAGTTAACTCAAATGTGATGCTGTGGTGTTGGTGAGAAAAAACATGTCCAGCACCTTTCAAATATCTTTCTACATCTAATTTTCCAACTGCAAACTCCACTTGCGAGACAGAAAGACAAGTTATCAGTAGGATGAAGATGACTTTTGCGATCTTGGGTCATGAAGAGAAAGTTGATTGCCATGGCAGCTTTGTTGCCAGGTGATTCCCATTATTTGTACCATACAGTGACTAGGAAGAGAGAGATTATGAAATTATTTGGTTCATTTCTAACAATTTGCCTTGAAAAGTTGGAATAGAACCTGCAATCTTAGAATGTAGCACTAAGCTCAGTTTTGAAACACTTTTTGATTAGGTTGGCTTTGAATAAAAGGATTCATATGTGCAATGAATTGGAAATTTCAGTTCAGTTGCTCCTATGTAAGCTCCTGGTGTGCTTTCTGTCTCCCATTACATGTGACGTGCTTTTTGACAGTCTGACAGAAACACAGCTCAGTAGACATTGAACCTGAGCTAGATTTCTTTATTCTTCTAACCAGTGATAAAACAGAGTGGTTATGAAAATAATAAGCTGGCAACAATGAAGGAAAACACAAGCACTCAAATTGCAACTGCGCGGAAGCTGTGAACTCCTGAGCATTCTGTTAAACTGGCTTTCTGAAACTTAAAGCTGGGTCTCTCCTTTGGCATTAGTGCTGCTTTTAGTTGACGTCATTGTCCTTACTTTTTACATTTACATAGTGTTTATATTCAGTTTGCCAAGCTTCACTAAACCCGGGTCATCCATTTTTATGATTGCAATTCTTAAAAAGTAAAAGCAGAAGAGCTTCAGTTGCTCTCTCACAAACTGTGTATAGTACCTTCTGTGGTAAAGTGCCATAAAAAGTAGCTTTTAATATGAAATCGTTTGAACCTGGCAAATCTGTGTAGCACTGACGCACACACACATTGTTTTTAACACTGAAATCTTGAGAATTAACTTGTCATCAAAGAATGGTAAGAGCAGAAGAGAGAAAGGTGAAGCTGGAGCAGAATCTCTTTTCAGGAATAAGGAATTAATGAATGACAATTGACTTAACTCTAAGCAGAGAATTTCTGGGGATCATTACATTTCCCAGAAGGCGAAGTCAATTTGCCTTTGGCTTGTGCCTTAATGTAACAGGAACAAGCAGTAATTTTGCAGACAGTCCCCTAGAGGATCCTAATTCTTAATTGTATAAAAGTTCTAATTGTTCCACTTTTAAGTGTTATTTAAGTTGTGCATTTCACTTCATTGCGTTGTGAACATCCTGGATCAAAGTGAAGCAACTAAACCTCAGAAATATTACTTTAAAAAAACAGAATTAAGGACATCTTAAAGAAAGCATGAGATGATGGATTTCACATGCTGATATATATATGTATATATATATATTTTTTTTTAAATCATACTGTGGCTTCAATGTTTACAGGTTTCTTTTTCAGCAGTTGTACTACGCTTTTCTTCCTGAGATGGCGTCTGCAGTCACTTACTTAACGAGGTTTCAATTTGACAAACTCACCAAGGAACATCAGTGCAAGGTTGTTAGGCTAGGTGATGCTCTTCATTATTGAAAACGATGCCCCATAAGGTATTCAGACACATTGTGTTGCTGGTCAGAGACTCTGATGCCACAAATCCAGGAATAAAAGGTTGGAAAGTAAGGTGAAAGCTGAGGCCAAGGGAGATGCTGTGCTTTCAAGCCCGTATTCTCTTCACCACATCTGCTCTGGTGTGATTCTCTGAGGAAAGGTTTAGGGATGGAGGCACATCGGTTGGGCCTTGGTGCATACTCCTTAAAACTGGTGTTCTGCGGAGCGCCGACTTGCTGGGTAGCATGACACTCTGGTTTGGATTGTCTCATATCTGTGCAAGATAAACTCTTCCATTGTGAAACAAAATTTCTATTTGGAAAACATTTGTTATTTTGTTAATGAAAATGGTGGTTTTTAAGGTCTATCGACAACACCTGGTAGTAAGGGTGAAGCAATGTGAGCTTTTGAGACAACTTTTGGAGGACTGTTGTTTCAAGATGTTTATTGGCTTCAATACCACTTAAATCCCTGAACTAGTTTTTATGTAGTGCTTCTGACTAGAGAAGAGAAAAGTCCTGTACAAATTTTCCTGTGCTGTCTTGTTTTTTGCTTCTGAGGCCAATGGTAAATTCCCAGCAATTGAAGTCTCTCTTACAGTCTAATTTCTTAAACTACTAACTGAAAAAATGTATTGGTTCCTAAATCAAATGTTAGAAGCAGAATAAAGAGAAGCATCAGCAGAGAGTCAGCACGTCTTGGGAAAGAGGCAACTGCCTGGAGAAAACTTACCTGGAGTAAAACCAGCAATGAAGGACATTGATAAAACACATCCTTGAATTTCCTTAAAATTGTGGGGAAGATAGTTGTTGTGTTGACTTTTCCATACATGCCAACCCCCAACTGCACTCCAGAATTGTTGGGGGGTTGTTTTGAGAGTGAGTGCTTTTTTTATGTTTGTCAAGTGGCATGAGTAAGTAGAAGAGATTGCCCTTTTCTATGATAAGTTATTCTTCTGCATTAGATTTGCAAAATTCATCAGGCAGTAGAGAAGGAAGAGAGATCAAATGCATATAGTATTCACCTTTTGTAGGATTTCCTCCACACTGTCTCCCACACCAATTGTCAGGAATATACTTTCACTTTGGTGGTAGAAGAACTATGATACATGTTCCTTACACAGTTTATTTTTCTTGAGAGGATAGGGAAGCGTTACGTAGTATTGAAACTGCTTCAAAAATTCAGAACTTTGAATTGGTGTGGAAGCTTAGAAAGACTCAAAGCAGGAAAATCAAATTTCGGACACCTGCTTATGACGATATTAATGTTGTTGAAAGAAAAATGGCATTTATTAATAATTCTTGTTGTTATTAACTGTAGAATATGCATTTAGCTTAAAGGGATATTGGAGATGCCTTCTTGCAGTGTGTTCTGTGTAACTGCTTCACCGTAGAACAGACACACTGTAAGAATTTAACAGACTGGTTAAGACAGTTTAATCAACAGCTTAAGTATAGAAGGTACCTAAAAAGCAGTGTTAAATGAGGAATGAATGATAACTACTTGGACATGTCTTAAAATGAATAGAATTTCCAGAGTCACTATAAATAGAAATATTAAGGAAGCAACTACCTTTTAAAACATCAAAAATGTGTTCTCCCTTCCAGGAGAACCAGGAAGGGAACCACAGGAAGAAATCACAAACTTAGAGTAAAAAAAAATATTTAAAAAAACAGGTAGAAGAAATATTAGCAGCATATTTCATTTAACAGAAAGATATGTATACTAGTAAAATATATTTTGCAGTTTGGCCTTTACTTTGGGGATGTTGATACTTTCCTGATGCGTTGTTAATATTACTAAATAATGGATATATACAGCTCTTGATGATTCTTTGTTTTCAATCAAATTATAAATCAGCCATACATCTTTTGGGAGATTTAACGCATTTAAAACACACGTTTGTTAATACTGCATTTACTAGCTAAGAAAAAGAAGAGTAAAACTTAATCAGCATACTTAGACTGCTGCTTCACCATGAAAAATTTCTCCTTCCGTTGGAGTTACTGATTTCTAATTGGAAAAGATAGACTTCCAAATAGTGAAACAACTGTACAATTTTTCACCTCCTGGATAAACTTAGTATAATTCTGGTGTATTTGAAGCTAGCTTATAACATGTATTGTATATCTTACTACCCCTGGTGCAAAAATGTTCTTGAGATAGGCTTCGGTGGGACAAATTGAACATGCTTTAGGAAGTCTACACAATTAAGTGAAGTCAATGGTCTCTAGCAGTGAGTTCATTGTATTAGGAATAGTTCTAATATCACCACTATATTATTGTTTTTCAGATCAAAGAAACCTGGCCAAGTTTTTAGCATAGTGCTAGCATGATTTTATTCCTGAAAAAAAAAAAAAAGGAAAAGTCTAATATATATTGTATTACTTCAATGACTAACAGTCTATCAGGGTTTTTTTATCAAACAGGCTATCTCACAAGCCCAAGCTCTTTAATATAAGATGGACCTAACCAATTAAGCAGGGGAAATCGCAAGTGCAGTGTTTAGTTAAAAAACCAAACCAAAGAACCCCAAACCAACAACCCCCAACCTCTCCTCCCCCCAAGTTATTTATTGTACACCCGAAAGCGGGCTCCCATCCTTAAATGCAGGAGCTGTTCAACTGAACTTCAGAAACATCACTTATAGAAATAAATGTAACTTTATTTGTGGACATCAATTTCTCTGCTTCCCAACACTTCAACAACCATTCCTTTGTTTGAAATAGTTACAAACATCCTCTCTGGATGTCAGAACAAGGCAAGACAATTACTAATCATAGGTTCACTAAATTGGACCTCTTAAAATAGCTATTGAATTGCTCACTAAGGTGTTTCCACAGTCCAGCTGAGTCGGCTGGCTGTGTTACGCTGTGCTCAATTGTTTTATTTACAGGCTTTTGAGATCATTCTCTGGCTCCTCTGAATTTCCTCAGTAACTCTACTGAAATAAATTATTTTGGAGTTGTTTTTCAGTAACTCTTAAGATTCAGGCAGTGACCTGAGCAATTAAAAAGAAAGTTATGTTTAGTTTTATTTAGCAGTAAACTTCTACATTAGTTTTCAGGTTCGTTTGGAGTTGCATATCTATGACAACTTGTTTGATTAAAATTCCAAATGTCACAGTTGTGATATAGAAGAAGCATTAAAGAAAGAAATGCAAAAGATTATGGTTAAGGAAGAAGATGAACCTGATTTTGCTCCTACCCTTTCAGACTCAGGAAATGTGTTAGTGCATTAACTGTGTGTAGACACAGTTATCGTGGATCCATTGCAACAGATTACCACTTTTTTCTAAAGGCTTCAGTTATGCTCGAGTATCTGGAATTTAGACAGATAAAACTGTTATTTCTCACAAATGAATCAGATGCTTGACAGTCGGTTAAAACTTGATTTATGTGGGGGATATGGAGAGTGAACATGGCAGAATTCCAGATTTTACTGTTAACTTATTCTGTGACTCTGGATGAGCATCTCAGCTGATGAGCCCCCAAAAGGAGACGGGCTGCTGATGCAGACATGAGATAAACTCATCATTTTATGGGAGCTAGAACAAACTACCCTAGAGCATAATCCACAGCAAAGCCAAAAATTTGCTTGCTTTAAGGAATTTCCTGGTAGCCTTAGGGAGGGTATTAATAGAACTTCTCAAGCTTAACCTTGTTATAAGCCTGTAATGCGGCCCTTGTTCGTTTTTTAAAGTCAGGAATTTTAAGCAGATTAATATGAAGACTAATGCAGCCCAGCCTGAATCAGGATTTATGGTGTTGTCAGTATCTAGTTAATTAAGTAAAAGTTACTTGTTTTTGTAGGTAAAATGTACATTAAACCTCAACAGTAGTTTTAGTCACATATTTGTCCTTAATTTATGTAAAAAACCACGAACAAAATATTGCTGTATAAATTCTTTTGAGATCTTTGTCACTATTCAAAACTTAAAGGTTTTCAGTGAACTTCATCTCTTACTTATTGTGGTGGTTTCTTTCTTTTTTTTTTTTTTAAATTCAGAAATAACTTCTATTTGATCTGGGCTGTGTTTGAACAATGTTTTCATCTCTGTAGGGTTTTTAGGGTGTGCAGAGGCGGAGGACAGGGGCAGCATGGTCTAGGGTGAAGAGAACTGTGAAATAGGAAGACTAGCAGGTAGCATTGAGGGAGGGAACACTGCTGCGAGATGCCATGGGCTGTTGGATGAGAAGTTGCTGAACAATATGTTGAAGAAATGGATAGATTTTACTGAAGATCTCTGCTCTTTCAATGCGGAGATTCGTGAGAATAGGAACAGAAATGAAGATAATTGTAGTAGGGGAAAATGTTTAGTTTAGATCTTGAATATAAATGTTGTTTATAAATAAAAAGTGATGATGGATTATTGAGTGATGTTGTCACATCAATTTTTTTCTTTTTTCCCCAATTCTGATGTTGCAGAAAGGGGAAGGCTAACTTTTGCAATGCTTTTTGGGTGGTATGCAGTTAGTCAATTTTGAATCTCTTCTGTGTAGGAAAATTCTTACGTGACTTGCTCTCTGCAACTACTGTTTTGGTCCTCGCAGTGTAAATCCAGCTGGAGTGTGAGAAGGTTTTAGCAAATAAGGGATTGCTTTTGGTAATGACTCTGTCCTTCAAAGAACTTTCCTCAGGATTAAGAAAACAATATGATTGTGGGTGTGTCTTCCCTTATTTATCTTGTGTATCTTCTGGCCAGGTCCCATTAGGTTTTGCTGTACAGCAGAGCCACACTGATGTTTTATATTACCGCAAGTGATGTGTGTTCTTTCTGTGCTAACAGATAAGAAAAAACTAACTTAAGATATCAGATATGACATGGAGTAAATATTGGCGTTATAATCAATGTTTGATGCTTAACATTTCTAATGCTAAGCAGAAAAACATGTAGTCCTTAAAGCACTGAGGCATTTTTCTAATACCTTCAGCTCTGTGCAGAGAAAAGCAGTAGCTTAGCTAAGGCAGATGTGATCCTGCAAGTGAGGAAGGCTGAAAGCCTAGTCTGTAGCTGTCATTCTCGAGTCCCAGAGAAAAAGAAGGTGATAAAGTATGGAAGGCCTTGTTTCACTCTGCAAGGTGAGAGCATATTATCATCTTGAGGTAGCTTCTTGTGTCTTTCAGGAACTAAATACAGAAGATCAAAAGGAAAGTTGTATTTGTGTTTGCAGAATTGATGACTATGGAAAATGAAATTTAATCAGAGTACTTTATTTCGTTAAGATTTTTACAGCTGAATGCTTGGAACTGGATGAACTGGCTATAAAGATTTTGTGGGAGAGGTTTTTTGTAATTGGCTCTGGGGTACGTGATCAGAGATCAGAATATTTTGAATAACAGATTTGTGTCCTCCTTTTTCTGCTTTTGTTCAAAGGGTGCAAATAGTAACATGAAGTCAGGTTTCCCTGTTTCCTTGCCCTGTCACTCAGAACAGCGCCACTAACAGTATCTTATTCTAGAAGTCTGGTTTAGGTATGAAACAGACTACATTTTCAGTAGATCTTTAGTTTTTCTCAATTTTTCTTGGGCAGATAACACAGAATAAATTGTTCTCATCTGTACTAAGAATTTCTGAAAAATAAGACAAAGATGAACTGATCACAACTGCCCCTCTGGAACACTAGAATATTTTGGTGTGTTTCCTGTAGCACTTAAAGTGGTTCTACGGGGGCAGTGGCTTTGTGATGGCCAAGTTGCTGTTGTTTAGCCCAGCCTATGTTGATAAAGGCACTGGCTCCTTGGATGTTGAAGAATCCAAACATCTGTTGTGAGCTTTACAAGTGTAATCAAATTCAGTAGTGCCAGCTTATTCTCAGAATTCATAAAGATTTGTATTTCTTTTATTGGGCTTAGCTAAACTCAGATCTTGAAGTGTCCGTCCTCTTCATGAGAGCATTTCATAAGCATACTGCAGAGATTTGTTAAATTTCCATCGCCCATGCAAGAAGGAGGCTTATTTTCTCACTAATTTTCAGGTAGAGTTCCTTTTCTTATGCCCTAGGCTAAGGCATGAAGCTCTGTTGGCCCAAGAGGAAGACCTTCCCCAACATCCTGAAATTTCCCTGAAGTCTGTGCTTTTGCTGGTACACTGTGTTCTCATGTGGTTTTTTAAACAAACAAACAAACAAAAAAACAACAAAAAACCCCACAAAAAAACCTGCAAAAAGCACCAAACTAAAACCCCCAACAAACAAAATAGAAAACCCCACGAACACTACCAAGAAAAAACAGCAGCAACAAAGAAATAAAGCAAAACAAAAAAAACCCAAACCCCACACCAAAACAAACAAACCTACTCCCCAACAACGCTGTAGTCCAGCAGATTGTGCTTCTGCTTTGTGGCGAGCCTCCTGCCACTCAGTGGAATTGCCTTCACCAGGTGAGCTTCCTTTGTCTGCGTGGCCATCTCCTGATGAGGTGGTGGTTCTGTCTGCACCTTGCTATAAAACAGTTCAGGATGAGCCTCAGAGAATAGCTGCAATGCTAAAAACTCAGGTGGAAGTTCAATGAAAAATCTTTCTATTTTTCGAAAGCAAGCACTTTGGTATTGAAGACTGACACTGGGTAATAAGGCGATTGAGAGCAGGCTCAGTTATTGTTGGAAACTTTGGTTGCCATCCCTCTGTGAGGTGGCCTTCAAAAGACAAGCCCAACACAGAATTTTGCTTGAACGTTTCTGCCTGGCAACTGTTTTTTCTTTAGTCACAGCATCTCGGAAGCATGAGAAATATCCAAATTGTAAGTACTCTAGAAAAGAGAGCCTAATATGTAGAAAAAAGGGTGGTTTTGTTTTGTTTTTAATGTCTGATTACTAATTTTCAGTGTATTCCTCTTAGCATTTTGTGTTGTTCTAGCACAGTGGTCAGATGTTGACAGTTTAGTCTGTGATGAAAATCTTTCCACAAAAGGGGATAGAGATACTTGGTATTGTAACATACAAGGTTGTTACTCCAGCTATGAGAAAATAAATTGTAGTTTTGAGGTAGTCTATGTGAAATTCAAATACTGGTGGAGACCTTCCTTTTTGAAAGGCGCTGAACTTCCTAAATAAAATTGGCGAAATTTTACTGTCTGCTGCTACTTTGTGATCTTTCAGCAATCTGTTGCACAAGGAGGAGTGAGAGGAATGTTGGAATATGCTACTGATGGAGAATCCTAAAGAAATGGTGGTTATAAGATGCTATATATAAACTCATTTTGGTAATCTAAAAAAATCACAAGAATTGCCATTGAAGATATTGGTGTCTTCTTTCCAATACTCACGTTTCTTCTTCCGATGTTTAGATTTAATAGCAACTATGAAGTGGGAGACTTCATGCAGATTTGCTCAAAAATGCAGAGCATCTTTTTGGAAAGAATTTAAATTATACGTATCAATAAAGGAAGAGGGTTAATTTTATATATGTATGGTTCCTGAAGTAGTTGTATTTTTTTGATGGGTAGTTGGCAAAGTCCAGTTACCTGCAGTGTGTCCTACTGCAAATTAGCAGAGCTCTATTCCCTTTTTTTGGCCGAGCTAATCTTATTTAGTATTTTATCCTGATCTCAAATTGGAGTTTGGATTTGTAATGGATATAGTTTTCCCTGTGGCAAGAAAATTTGATACAAGTACACACTATGATGACTTGTTGAAGAATCTTTAATGGGAAAGCTTAAACAGTGAAATTTATGTTGCTAATTAAATAAGCATCAGCATAAATTGAGGAAAAATGTTGACAGAATGTATTTTATAAATATTCTTATTTAAGTGTTCAAGTGTTGCATGTGTTTTCACTCCAGAGAATCAAAACGATACTACTTTAGATAAGGCATAGAGGTTGTGAATTAGCTTAGCCGTGAAAGTTAACTTACTTTCACAGAAGGAAGGGATTAATGACCTTTTGTCTTACTAATGTTTTGTTCTGATATAAATGAGTATATACCTCTTTATTTAACAGTATTGAGCAGGTATCCATTGAAACCATATCCTCCTCTGCAAGTGACCGTCCTTGCAGGACTCCTCAGAATCTCTTCCTGCCGTTGCAGGCTGCAGCTACTTTCAGAGGTGTCTCCTGAGCTGCAGGGTAGAGCCTCTGGTCGGCCAGGTGCATCTCTTTGTATCCAAGTCAGTAAGTTCTCTGGGGGGAAGTCTTATCGCCACTTATCTCTGGTGACAACCTATAGCTATAATGCATGTGAAACAGTGTGCCAATGAGAAGTGTTTTAGGTTGCAAAATAGGCAATCCATGGCCCCATTGTTTCATCTGTTGACAGAGCAGACATTTCATGTAATGAACTACATAGCTGAGAAGAGGATGGTCGCAGTAAGGGAACAGACACACATGCACAGAAGTGGTTAAGTAATTTACCTTTAAAAATGATCACAACTGTGTCCGTTAAGAAGTAGTACATCTACAAGCTAGTATTATCCCACATCGCTGTGTGTATGTGATGGCTGAGATTTCTTGGGTTTTAGGTTGCAGTTTCTTAGATGTCCTAGTGATTTCCATCGTGCAGAGCTAGATGGAGCTATAAGATCTTCTGTAAATAGGTACAGTGCTAGGGACTCTTCTTCCAAGTACTCTTGCTTCTGTATTTCACTTTGGGCTGGCTTTGTCTGTTGAAGAGTTATGATGAGTAAGCACATGTTATAGCCCACAAACGTTTGGTAAGTGAAGAAGCACTGTTTAACCAAGCCCTCACAAGTAAGTATGCTGTAGCCAACAGGCACCCTACTTGAAAGGCACGATTTTTCATCTGAAACTTGCTCCTCTGGGCAATGAAGGTATTATTAAAGTTGACAGCTGAGTTATCATGAAGGCATTGTGTGTGCATCGGGCTGTCAATGATATTGGAATGTACTGTAAATGCAACTGACCCACTGAATCTGATGAAGATCTTGTAATCATGCAAGGGTCAGGGTAGCTTACATGATTATCTGTGTCCTGCACAACTACAGGGATGTGACAATTAGTAGCCATTTTTTAGTAGTACCTGGGTGTGTTAACTTGCAAGTATCTTTTCCCCATTATTTCCTCTTGTCATAACTGTGATGCTGCTTTGTGCTGCCAAAGCATGAAATATAGGAAGATAACACATGAGATACTAAATGTTTTGTTTATTGCTTAAATAAGAATCCTGTGTTATCTGTGAGATAGTTTAATAAAGGTCACCTTTGAAGTAGTTAATTGCAGTAAATTACTGTGTTGGATACTCTAACTGGATTGCTCAGGTCCTTAGCTGTTAACGTATGCAGGTAATCATGATGGTAAGCACCACAATTTGTCAAGTTTTCAAACACCACTGAAATCAATTAGATATTTTGCGGACTACTTAAGCTCTCAAAATATTCTTATTTCTCCTTATTTTTAATTTTCCTTCTATCTAGCTGTCATTTTGACTTTGTGGGGGACAGGCATGTGGACTGCATGTCCTTTGCAAAGGAATAGAAAAATAACTTTCTGCGTTCCAAATTTATGTGGTTTGAATATTGCAAAAGATACTATCTTGACAGCCTGGAGGCTGAATTTCTATCTGTAGAAAACAGACAGCACCCCAGGGAGTGGTACTGCAAAGTTTTATCTTTTCCACGTGATGCTTATCAGCCCTGGAAGTGACCATCTTGAATGAGGTAGCTCAGTCTCCAGTCTTCAGTCGGTCTACTGGCAGTAGACCATCAGCATTGACCTCTTTATGTGTATGCTCATCTGGAATATTAAATTGACATTGTTAGTTGCTCAGGAAGATAGGAATTGCTCTTCTGGATCAGCTGTTCTTGTTTCTGTCTTCCTTGACTTTTGGATAGTGTTCACATGAGTACAGTATGTAATGAATTTTTCCTGATACTGCTGCACTGTGGCAACTGCTCATATTTTACAGGCATGAAATACTGGTGAGCAGGTGGTGCTTGAAGTTGCACAAGGCATCATGTAACAGGACACTGAACAAAAGCCAGCATTCTGGGATCCTGTTTTATATATCCTGATCCTAATCAAACGATTATTTTTCCCTAGTTTTGGATTAAGATGTTTGTACTATTATGTAGGTAGTGGTAGTATTTATTACATGTTTTAAATTCTTGTATGGAGCTACTGATGTTTTAATCTGTACAGATTTTATATTCCACTTTAAAGTTAGTCTGTTAAATTTTTAAAAAGTATTTACAGTAATGAATGGAGTATAAAACAATTAAAAAACCTTTAAAGAAATTTGAAAAACTTCTGTTGCACTGTATTAAAACATTACAGTATTATAGGTCATACATCATTGCTGTATATTAGTTGATTGTTGTATGCAAATATTACAACACTGCAGCTTTAGTGTATAAGTTTCTCTTGCTTAATTTGGATCAATGCTCTGTGGCAATTTTGTATGTATAGGAGAAGGCTCAGCTAGTCTCATGTTTTCTGTTGTGTGAATAAAAGCCATCCAAGAAGCTCATCTGTAAATTTCAACATGGCAATATATACCAGCGTGTTTTGACAGACCTTTTGCAGTGGATAGCTAAAGCCATAACCACAAATAAAAATTTTCTGTGGTAGAAGTGACAGAAATCTGAACACTGTTCTAGGTTGTTGGAGATAGATGTGCTTCAGAGGTGTGTGTTGGATTGTGCTCAGGTCTACTGATTCTGTGACTTCATAGATGAAATTTTAGTTGGTCTGTTGGTGCTCTGTCTGGCTCTCCAAGTACATGGGTAAGAACTAGGGCAGCAGGGTCCTTTGTCGAGTATGTATGTTTGAACTGTAGACAGAGGCTGAGACCTCTGAAATGAATGGATACCACTTGCTGTTATTTGAAGTATGTAGCTGCTTCAGAATGCACCAACAGTGGCGTCTCATTGGAACAAGCGTTTGCATCCATGGGAGAGTGAGTATTTTTCTAACTGTTAAGTGCTGGTGTTAGAAGACTAGTAAATCAGGTTCTCTGAAAGGGTCGCTTGAAGAGTTGGTTACTTTAGGCAGAGATCTTAACCCTAGCAATTTAAAATGTGATTTATAAAGTGGATGATGTGGATTGTCTGTAACACTGGTAGCTGAAGCTCTGGAATAGCCAATGTTTGGTTTGTTTGGTTGGTTTTTTTAAATTTTATGAGGTCTATAACTCGGTGCGTGTATTGTTTTTTTGCCTTTGAAGTACTTAGAAAAATGCATCTTCCTTAGTAAGACTGGCCAAGCCCTTAGAACATGGCTAACTGAAGTTAGCCACCAGATTCTCTGTTTAAGCACCGAATTTTGATTTTATATTCCTGTCAAGGGAGAGAGCAGCAGTGGGACTCGTGTTCTTCAGGCACTTCAGTCTTTTGAGCTCTGAGGATTTGCCAGGTGTGGTTACAGGTAACTGACTTCAGCCCCTGATTTTTTCAAAAGCTTGACATAGTCATTAAGACTCATCTTATGACCTCTTGTTCCTCCTTATTGAAGGTGGTTCTGTGATGCCTTTCTGTCACAGGAAAGATATTATAAAGAAGTCATCAAAGAAATGTACGATGGGATGACTGTTTTAAGAAAAGAAAAACATTTGTAGTCCTTTTTCCTTTATAATAAATGAGCACTCTAATCGGAGTAGGAAGCAGTAATTGGTGGGTGCTGACTCTGTCTTCTGTTGTTCCTGCCCTGTTCACATCTGCGTGTAAGAGTGCATACTATAAGCCTTCTATTCCTGTAATTTTCATTACACTAAAAATTGTAATTTAGTTGTTTGTAAAGAAGGAGAGGAAGTGGTAACTGATAACACTATAAAATTATGTTCTCTCAGGTTGAAAATAGCAAAAATTAACAAATTTTGATAGTAATTTTCACATCTTGTTTAGAAAAGAGGATATGTACACACCAGTACAGATAATTTGAATTCCAGAGTTTGTCATCAGAATTTGCAGAGGTACAGCTCTACAGTAAAGAGGTTTTGACAGGATGATTAATGGCTTGTAGTGGGCTTCAGTGTGTTTGGATTTTAGCCTCAGGCTCTTTTGTTGGGCCTTACTGTCATGATGAACAGGCTTCTCTTGGTGCTTAAAAGACAAGGCAGATTAAAACAAATAAACAAAATAGTCTGTACACTGCTTCAACATTGAATATTGAAAGGAATATTAAATCTTGTCCAGGCAAGAGTTTTCCAAAATTCCTTTTACTTTTCTTAGCTTCCTATCACTAAAATTGAGATGTCTCAAGTATAAAAGCCAGCTTAATAGGGCTCTGCTTGTTTGCTTACTTGTCATCCACACCGTAATGATGTTTTCTGGTTTCCTTTCTGTACTAAACCAGAGTTCTTGTGCTTTTATTTTGATCCACCACCACCACCACCATTCCCCCCCNCCCCCCCCCCCCCCAACTTGTTAAATGATTCATTGCTTCAAAGTGTACTTTAGATAGTTTAGAGATGAGAAGCTGCAATTTAGTAAGATTCTCTTGCAAAGGGTGGTTTTGTGTGAAGTAGAGCACTAGCAGTAAAACCCCCTCTGGAGGGGTAGCGATGAGGAACCCCAGCTGCTCTGTTTTCTAACAGCAGAATCTGGGCCGATGTGTGGTTTGGCCACAACATACAAAGAAATGTAAGATGCTGTAAAGCTATATTTCCTCACTTCTTTAGCGATATCCTAAATAGCACTTGTCTGAGAGAGAAGGCACATTAAGCCTGGCATTTTATACATTTGTGCATATTCTGGCCGTGTATCCTGAAGTTTGTTTTTTTTGCAAGTTGTCTTCATGCTGGAGTTAAATTCGTGATGTGATGTCTGATAGCTTTCCAAGTTATCTTAGAGGAGCACAGCTGGTCATTGCATTGTCTGAAACAGCAAAAAGATTGAGATGCTGGTAGGGACTTGGGGGTAGAGTGGTGGGAATGTGCAGAGCGTAAGTGGGTAACGGGTCTTTTTGAGTCTATTGATGAAGGAAATTCATTGTATCATTTTAACAAGATGTTTATGCTTATTTTTCTTTAAATACTAAGGCTAGAAAAGAAGAAAATTGGAATTTGTTCATTGGCTATTTGTTTCCATTATGGAAGAGAAATAATAGAGAACAGATAAAAACAGATAATCAGCAAAGTGATTTACTGCTGCATGACTACTCCTAGATTAATGTAGGGATAACGTGCTGTCTAGAGCTGGGAAGATGCTCAGAGGAAGAGTTAATGATACTTTATTAATAGTTAGCTTTTATTTTGTATACTCCTACTGTCAAGCTTCATTGTCACTACGATTATTTGTGCTGTATATTTCTTTTAGAGATGAAGAAATCTGCTGAAGCCTTTCTGGTGTGTGTGTATACATACATCTGTACCCCTCTGTCTTAACTTCCATCCTCAGAAAATGTTCTGTCATCTACTTTTAACAAAGTTTTCTGTTTTCAGCAATGAATGCCTCCCTTAGTCATGAGATTGACTTACCTTTAAATGATATTTAAAAAAGAAGAAAGCAGTGTCTTTATTTGCTTTGTAATTTTCCTGGTTGTTGGGGTGTACCGTCATGATTGGAAGTATTTCTCCAGATTGCAAAAAGTGACAAACTTCCTTCAAGTCAAAGCTGAAATTCTCATCTCCTGAAATGCGTCCCACAGCTGTAGCTTGAAGATAAGATCAATTATTGTGAGATATGCACTAATGTGTTTTGAGAGTTGGCAACTCCTTGAGTAAAAAATTCCCTTCAGTCTCTTATGACAGCTTTCAGTGGGAGGGAGGAATTGGGTGGGAATCTAAAAAAACTTCCTATCTTTATGAAAGATTCTTAAATGGAAAATAAAAACTATTACATTACATATAGCTTTTAAAATCCCAAATGTTGTACCTTATAATTATTGAGCTCTAGTTTCTGGTATTTGAACGTTAGCAGTATTGGATCCCCTTTTTAGTGACACTGCATATTGTTCAAATGCATTCAAAAAAATTTCTGTTGTGCATCTTTTGTAAGGGCATTCAAGAGAGGCAAGTGAACAGAGATCTGTTGGAATGGATCAACTAAGTTGCTTTAGGTAAGGAAACAGGTTTCTCCCTGCAGCATGTGTCTCACCCTCCAGAAGGAAGGATTGCTGGCTTCTCAAAAGGTTGGAAAGACCATCTGGTAGGGATCCAGGTGTACCAGTAGGTTCTTATTGATGAAGTTCTGATAGGACTATAATGCACTTCCAATGATCTGGGTCTCTGTACTGAAGAGCTTTCCCCACTAGTTTTTAAAAGGTGGAAGATGAGAAATTTGCCTAGAGGCTGCTGTGCATCATGAGGCTAGGGAACCTGAGCTCTAGAGCATGGCTGTCACTGGGCTTCATGGTTGCCAGTACCAGATGAATTAGAGAAGGATCTCTGCCAGCCATATAAAAAGGCCAGGCACAGTGCATGTTTAATTGGACACATACTGATGTTGAGCAGGGAGCTTGGTTTGCAGAGGGAGTGACAAGACTGTGTGCTTACAACAATCAGTTAAACTGCACAGTGTTTTCTTTGCCTTAATAGGAAAAGATGTGGTGATTGTGTAACTATTTGGATGCGTTTCACTTCTTATGTGCAGTAGAAAATCCCAGCTGGAGATAAAGTCTTCTCTCTGTAGAAGGGAAGGGTGTGGGCTATTACCTCCTGTTACCAAGCTGCTAGCTGCCTTTTCTCTTCTGTATGACTTCCAGCTGAGACTTTTTTTTCCTGAATGCTCCCTTGCTACTTTAGTACAAGGCATTCAGAATGGTGTAAAAATGAAGGCTGATGTTGTTACTGTAAGGTGTGGAGGCTTAGAGGAGATTTTAAATGTTTAATGTAGCTGTAGGACATCAATGTAGTTGTATCTTCTGTGCCTCCGCCTCCTTTGACTAGTTGCCTGAGCGTTCCATGCAACATTTAGGGGAAGACAGCAAAATGCATGTTTTACAAGTAATCAAGTAAAACTCATTGTTATTTTTCAGAAATTTACAGCCAATGTGTAGCTGCACACCAATTACTTTCCCATGGGCAAGTTATCTTTAAAATAAATAAATAAATTTGCATAACTCTATAGGGAATAGGATAACTGATGTAATAATTATTTAGGAGCAGAGCCAGCATCCTGCAATTACTTTAAAGCACATGTGCTGCAATGTCTCTCTGTATTGATATGCTTCTTGTGACATCCTTCTTCTGACACATTCAATTAATGTTTTATTATCTTCTTCCTATTAAAAAAAAAAGAAATAAACCCAGTGACTGAGGTAGAAGCAAAATAGGCTGTTCACTTACTTAACAAGAATGGTTAAGTGGTTTTTTGAACCATACTGGAAGTATCTTTGCTGCATGAGTTGACCTCATATCATTGCAAGTTATTGATTATACATACGCCTGTGGTTGGCTGAGGCAAAAAGGTTGTAGCGTTTCCTTCGTCGAGGAAGGCATAATGAGATGGATGTGGTATTGATTAGAATTTTCAAATTTGTCTAGTATCATGGTCTGCATTTCCCATGCAGCACATGTGGCTGCTACCAGCCCAGAATGGGGACGTTCCTCGTCTTCCTCTTGAACTGGTTTTGTTTAAAATACCCTAAACAGATGACAGGGCAAAATACTGCTACTTTAATGGAATCGATATTTCCACGTGGGTTGCATCTCCTGCTGATTTTCTGTAATTTATTATCTGCTTTAAAGATGCCATTTCCTTCATTGTTTAAATTGTTTTATTTGTTTTAGTCCCTTTTANATTTTCAAATTTGTCTAGTATCATATTCTGCATTGCTCACGTAGCACATGTGGCAGCCCAGAACAGGGGCGTTCCTTGTCTTCCTCTTCAACTGGTTTTGTTTAAAATACCCTAAACAGATGACAGGGCAAAATACTGCTACTTTAATGGAATCGATATTTCCACGTGGGTTGCATCTCCTGCTGATTTTCTGTAATTTATTATCTGCTTTAAAGATGCCATTTCCTTCATTGTTTAAATTGTTTTATTTGTTTTAGTCCCTTTTAAAGAGCTGTATGTCACAAAGGAAGATGATGATTAAGCTGTAAAACTATGACATGAGGCAGTTTCCACTGGGTTTAGAACTATGGTGTCTCTAAAAAGTTATCTTCTTTCCCAAAACATCTGTATGGAGAGGATCAAGAGCTGTTAGTGAGCTCTGGCTGCTGCACCGGCTGTTGTGGTCTGTAACCGCTGGCACCCTTGAAAACTGCCTTCATGCTCTCCAAAACTATGGAGTGGCTTGAAGCAATGGACAGATGAGAAACTGTAGCCAGATGGTTTGTATGCATAAGCTATCTTCATGACTACAGCCAAAACGATTCTCATGTGCTGTGCGTATGTGCGAGTGTGTGCAGAATGACACCTCGCAGTACGGTTGGTAAGGTGCCAGGTACAGCGTGTTAAGCACGTTCATACATGTTCATATGTCTGTGTAGAAGATGCTCACCTCAGCTTGGTGCTGAGAACCTTTTTCAGCTTGTTCAATGAGGGGAGTTTACAATGAGAGCTCTATGACAATTCCAGTTCTGTGTTGTAGTCGTGGTAATTAATATTTAGCATGGTATCTAGTAATTTTCAGCCTCAATGCGCTTTACAAACATTAATTAATTGTCACAGCGCCCCTGTGCAGTAGGTAAATGATTTCTTTACTGCCATTTTGTAGAGCAGCCTGGAGCCCGGCGACTCACTGGGTCTCACTTGGTGATCTGTAGCTTAATTTTTTGAAAAGTTCTTTGTTAAATTAGCATAACTTGTTGTTAATTCTGGGTAAAAACAAAGTCATCGATAGATTATTATTGCATCAACTTCAACTATACTGTCTATTCTAGACCCCATAGACTACATTAGAAAGTAAGAACCGAAGAGCCTAATTATTTCAACTGTATTTTACCTATTCTTTGGATGCTGTGCCATCCTCATCTTACCTTTTGTTGTGGTAGTGGGAGAATTATTTGGAAGAATTTCATCGAGACTCTTCTGTGGCAATCTTCCCCTTGTTGTCTTCTAAGAATGCACTTCGTAATACTCTGTGAGTATGTTGAGAACTGGCTTTGGACATATGTTGCCCTTTGCTGTGTCCTGCAGAACTTGAAAGTGGCAGGGTAGGTGATTGGTATGGGTGAAGGCATGCGTGCTCGCTGCATGTTTTTTTAAATGCTCTCCCCCCCAGTTTATACAGTTTAATGGGAATAAAGCCATTCATGTGCAAGTGTTGCTTCTGTATAGATCTTGGCACGCAGACCGTTGTGGCTGTGTTTCTAGCTGTTACCTTTTGCTTTCCGCTATATTGGTCTCAAGTAGAACATTTGACTGAAAACTTTCAGCTGCTGCTGCAAGACTTTACCCTGGTAACTGTTTCTGCTTAGAGCTGCTGACAACTCATGAAAGCATTTGAAAAACATTTTGCTTACAGGAACAATTCTGCTGACATATTTTTCTTCCTATCTTTTTATTACTAGTAAAATTTGCATGAAAACAGGTCTCTATTTATTAATAGTTCACAATCCTCAGTTTGACAGCGTAATTAGAGCGACGTTCAACTTGCACAATGGAGCCAGAAGAAACTCACTTGATTTCCCTGTGAACCTGAAACTTCAGGCCCTGTTTAATGATCTTAAAACAAATTTGACTTAATCCATGCTTCGGACTGTAACCGAGGCAAGATACAAAGCAAAGTGTGGCAGACAGTAGAAGGCTTTGTACGTGGAAGGCAAAACTGAGAAGACTCGTGTGAGAGAACCCTGCTTGCGTCTCCCCCAGCCTAATGGAAAATGTCAGGTTCCCAGTTCTAGTCCTAATGACTCCGAACCTGATCATCTTCATGGCCCTAATTATGATGCTATGGTAGGCTCAGATATTGGATGAGGAATAAGCAGCAGGAGCAGATCAACTCTGAGCGAATGTCTTATTGTGTTCAAGTGATCAGTATTAAAACTAAAGGGGAGGGAAGAAGCAGAAACACATTGCTAAAATACAATCTAGAGTAGCAGAATTTCCCTGTGTTTGTTTACTGCTAATTCTCTGTGTGAAGCATGCACCTACCTTGGCAGTGCAGCATTTTCATCATTCCTTCCTCCTCTCCAGGCTGTTTTGCAGCACATCTGTCTGGTTGTTTGCCTGGGAATCAGCTGTGTGAGGCTGGGCTTGAGGCTTCACGGCAGACCCGTGACCCTTCTCATTTTATGAAACAGATATTTGATGATGTGCAACTGGGTTTCATCAGCTCTTTACTGAAAGGATTTATGAATTCAGACATGTATATTGTCTTCATCTGAACAGTTTCTCTGTGTTACTGCTCTTTCGAGGTCTGGGAGTATTCAGGAGTGGTTTTTACTCCTCTGGCCCAAATGAATAGCAGCTGGCTATAGTTTGTTTACTGCTGCAGAGATTTGGAAGCATTTATGTATAAAATTAAGAATAGAGTTTAGCTTTTTAAATTAAAAGTTTCTGTTGATGTGTTTTAAGAAGGCAAGGTTAGCATTTATGGCTTCTGAATAATTTTCTGGATTTTCATTATCTTCCTGTTTTTAACTTGAGCAGTAGTGAAACCAAATAGTTTTATTTTTGCTTAGAGGGTTTTTTTGAGAAGATGATTCAGATGGAGTAAGTCAAGTGCTTTGAAATTAGTAATAATACTTTTGCAACAGCACTAATGTATACTTCTAAAAAATAGTCATATTTTATTTTCTTGAATGGTATCATGTATTCAATACAGTAAACATTAAATATTTATGTGTCTGTCTATAGATGGTATGGTGGGGTTTTTTAAGCAATATTCTAGAATATCTTTCCTTTCCCCTCTTGCTGCATTTTCATTTAAAGAAGCAGCTTTTGTAACTTATACAGAACACCGGCTGTATTCACTTTACAGCAAACGAACCAAGTGGAATCTGGTCCACCAAAGGAAGTCATTCACCATACGGTTTGTTCCCTGCTTTCCCAGGACTTGCACGAGCTGCTGGCCAGAGGAGTTGTACTGGCCAACAACTCCCTTCTGCTCTTTCCTATATGGTCACTGTAGCCCTTTCCTAAATTACCTTCTTATGCGATGAGTTCTGCTGTCAGTTCTGATCAAGTGGCAGAAGTGCTGGTCATCGGATCAGAGAGTAATAAAATGTTTGTGCCATCAGTACAGAGCAACCCATCCTGGCCGTCTTGGTCAAGAAGGCTCTCTGTTTGAAGAGACTAATCTGCATGCACAGTAGCTCTGACAGTAACTCCGTGAGAAAAAACACCTATCTGTATAGGTGTTATCTCTATGAAAGTTGTTTGATCTACACATGGAGTAACCTGTTTCCATGCCGTTGTGGGCTGGTAGACTGTTAGTCCTCTGTGACTTGTGCTATTAGACCATTCCGAGAGTACCAATGGTTAGAATTCACCTCTTCCTTGTTCATGGTGTCTCAAAGAAATGTGGATGTGGAAGTCCAGAAAATGCTGGATAAATTTTTATTTTATTACAAAGAACTTTTTTTTGTTTGAAAGAAAAAAAAAAATCTTTGAAAAGAATAATCTATTACAAAAAATTGTTAATTGATATTTCCAGGCACAGAAGAAGAAATTAAAGCTAGATCAGTGAGTGTTCAAAAGCAACGTTGCATTTACGTTTTCTGCTATCTGTATTAGTCCATTTTGGGTGAATGAAAAGAAATTTTCTTGGGCTAGTTTTTGGCACTATATATTAAGATGGAGTATGGCTTCATTAAATAATAGACCTATAAATGAACTGGAATGCTTTTAACAGCTCTGTAATATATAAAGTATGCCTCAGTTATAGATACAGTTTATATCTTGGTTTACTAGCTGTAAATGAGATTAATAGCGCTCTAGAAATACTGTTAGTTGTTTCTAGAGATGAAAGAGAATTCAAAAGATAATGACTACTTAAAGTTAAATTTCTTTGTACAGGAATACTACAGTAGACAGTGATTAACTGTGAAAGAGTCTTACTGTAATAAAAATTTGCAGAGCTGTAATGTTTACAAAGACATTTTTAATTGCAAGGTTATCTCTGTGTGTCTTTTGAGAAAGTTCTGTAAGGATTGACCAGGCAAATGGCTGTTACTCAGTGTCCTGCTGTTACCCTAAGGCACTCTTGGGGTGTTCTCAAATAGTATGCTCTAATTGCCTCTTAGAAGTGAAGCGAGACCACTAGCCTCATTTCTCATTCAAGGTTGTTTTTGTCATACTATCTTGGATTCAATTTTTATTTGATAACCCCTAACGAAACTGTGCAGCGCTACTTGTGTAGTGCTTATGATTTGCTGGCAGTTCCGTTATTTCCTATGGCAGTGGTGCCCATGGGTATTTAAAACAAACAAACAAAAATGGAGACGAAAAAAAGCAGTATTAAATGCCTATATATCAGCTTCATCTCCCTGCAGCTCCATTTGTTTGATTAGTATTACGGTGGTGTGACAGGGCAATATATCAGAAGTAATCGATCTGATTAGTATGGAGATGATATAAACACAGATTGTATTGATGTTTAATAGTATGAGCACCCAGGTTCTGTAAACATAGATGTTGCGTAGGCTATGTGAAAGGTCTCTATAATGAAAATGGCAAATGCAGCAGATTTTTTTGAGCTGAGTTATTTTTCTGCCAAATTTCCCAGCGAGTTATGGATAGTTTGACTTTGCAGTGTTGGAGATGGTGGTTAGATGGGCCGGCACAAATTGTTTTAATTGTTTTCTGAAATACACAATTTTTTCCCCAAGGCTGATATGAATCTTAGTTTCTGAGGCTGCCTTATGTTGAGTCGATTACAACATTGTGTTAAATATTGCAATATTATTAGACGTGAAAACAAACACTTTTTGTAATTCTGTTTTTGATAACAAGGTTATCTACATCTGTTATTAAAATCTTAATGTCTGTGTAATTTGACCTGATGGAGAATTATTCCTTTTTTGTAACTTAACTTGAGAAGAGATGTAAATAAGTATCAGTAGAACATGTGTTTTTGTCTGATGTTCAGGTGAACGGCTGGAAGGACATTACCGTCATTGAGGGAGCAGAGTGCTGTATCGCAGTTATGTAAGGAACAAAGTACTTGCATCAAGTTTCCCCCATTTCAGAAGTGATCATTGTGCTGCATCTGTTTCAGTGCAGGGCCTTTGATTGCTTAAGGTACACCCTGAGGAGATCTCCAGGACTCAGAGCTTGGGAGGGTTTGGGTGCTAGCACTCACCCGTGATGCTCCCTGCGCCGGGAGGGTTACAGGAGCGGAGCTGTGCCTGTGGGCAGGGTGAGCTGCTGCCGCAGTGCTGGACCTTCCTGGGATTGCTGGGCTGTGGGGCTCAGCGCCATCCTGACTATTAGGTAGCCTTTTGGAGGAGGCACTTCATTTGGAAATAAAGACATTGCTCAAAGACAAAGATGCATCTTTAAAGCAAAACCCAACGTGTCAACTGCTTGCTTTCTTGGTTCAAGTCTTTGTCACAACTAATGAAGTTCTGGCAGTGCCTTCATCCAGTGGCTTGCCTGCTCCCTGCCTGTGAGAGCAGTGCTGCTGCCAGCTCCCTGCCGTCCATGTTCTGTGCGCTTGGAAGGCTTGTTCTGCTGCGTGCAGAGCTGGACCCTTCACAGCAATCGCCAAGGATGACTTCTGAAAGTAACTCATTGTCTGCTGCATGAAGTCCGTTTTGCTTTATTCCTGGTATCACCAGCAAATAAATAACCCAAACAAGTGATGTAGACTAAACCTTCACTCTATAAGTGCTACAGCGAAGAAGAGAGGTAGGGGGAAGATGCGGCAGGTCGCAAGCTGCAGAACCAGCCCTAGAATCTGGATGAGGTTTTCTAAATTGACGGTTATGCGAAAGATGGAAAAACGTGATGGTTAAGTCCAACACTTCAGACCTTTGTGAATGTAAAATGGTTGCAAATTAAATAAGCTTGCTTTCTAATGACTGGTCTTTCTGTGTTCAAGGTCAAGAAGCGGAGCTTCTTAATTGTGAATTTCCCTCTTTTTATAGGCAAAGAAATGTGTTGTGTGGTAGAGCAAAAAGGAATGGCTGTTATACTTTTCAGCGTGTTATTTTCAGACTGAATTTGCTTGTTTAATTTGATCAGTTAAACAGAAAAGCATTCTTCGCTGTCTGCTTGGTATAGTTCAGTTATACAAAACGTGAAGTACTGTTGGGAATTTTCCTGTTTTAATATGCAACATTTTGGATCAGATCACAACCTAATTTGTGCCAGCCGTCTGGTATCAAATTCAATTTGTGAGGGAGGAGAAGAGTCTGATTTACCCACCTGCCTTAAGATCATGGAGTATATTTCATAAAATATGGAAAAATATGCACTGCCTTGCACCTGTTTACACATGCAGTAGTAACTGCTGATTGTGGGTATTGCTGGGGATTAACAATGTGACAGTGCTGAATTTTCAATTCCATAGCAAAAGTATGAAACAATGTGTGTGCATGCATAGGAGTTTGTAATTCATATGAACAGAAAATATTTTACTTCTAAAATATATACCCTGGCAGAAGAGTCTGTTCCTTCAATGACTGTTTCCTTATGGAAGGAAGAATACATTTAAAGCTGGTCTTGTTGGTCGTGTGCCCACATGGAGTTCCTGATATTGATTCAACTTAGTGCTGTATTCCTCAGATGCCTACTGCAGTTCTTACATGTTGTCTTGGGATCCCGTCTTACTAGAAAACTTTAGAAATTGGTATTTCCAATATCTAGTATTCACTTCAGTTACATTTGTGACAGTTTCCTTTTTAAAATATTATTTATAACACATCAAAAAAAGATTCAAAGGGGATTTTGAAATCTAGATTGTGCTTCTGTTTTCTGCTTTCATTATAGGCTGGAATCCAGGCTCAGCTTCCAAAATTGTTGCTTGTTTGCGTTCAGATTCTGTAATCTCTGAACTCTTCGTGGTACTAGTAGCTACTGGAACGATGTCCTTGCTTTCTTTGGAAGTCAGGTCATCTCATGTGAAGTGAACACCACCTGTTGAAATGTAAACATTTGCATAAAGCTGTGGTCAGCAGGACTCTTCTCGTATCAGTCTTTAGTAATATTCTTCAAAAACAGTGGGATGGTGTTGGGTTTTGTAATGTCAAATGCTTGAAGGAGAGAGGACTATGTTTGTGATCTGCACACTCAGTTCAGTATTCCTTAGTACATGAAATGCTGGTTCAGCAGCTTATGTCCCAATTCACTTATGCAACAGCATCATTTTTTGCAAGTTCCTTTTTCCTGTTTTTTCCACTTAAAGCAACTTGTTAGAACGTAGTTGTAGATTGTTCAGGAAGGTCACTACGTTATTAAAAGAGAATGTTTTGAAAAATCTGCCTTCAAGAATCGGTGCCATAACATTTAGTTTCCCAAATGCTTTATTTAAAGAGGTGGTTACAATAGAGAAAGTAAAAATGAAACTGGAAAGGATTGTTGAAAAACTAAACGTTAAATTCAGTGAATGAGAAAGAATTGCTTTTCATGTGACTCATGAGTTTAGGTAAGTAAAAGCTGTCTCTTAAATTTAAGAATATCCTAAATATTTTTAAAGGAGTTCTCGCATGCCATGCTGTACTATCTTGCAGTGGAAGTATCTCTTGGCTGTGCTACAGTCACTCTCCAACATTGTCATGTTGGTTTTAGTGTTAGAAGTTGGAAGAAGAGACTTTAGTGACCCTGCCCAGAAAGCCACGTAAGCGAGTGTTCAATGTCCTGAGTTGTCTCTGGACCAAAGAGATTTTGTTCATACACTCAAAGCTGAGCATGGCTTTAGATGCCCTGGCAGTGATAAGTAACTCCTGAGCCTGACTCCAGGTTTTTTCACACATCTGAGTAAATTGTTGTAAACCTGAGTGTGTGTCTGAGTGCGTTTCCAATTTAGTAATCCTTCTAGCATTTGGCTGGGTGTTAAGACTACATCCGTGCTTCTTGCATACTTATTTTTTTTTTTTCCTGACTAAATGCTAGACTTGTGGTGCTGGAAGTGTGTAATTGTTCAGCACTTACTTCCTCCTCCTTTCTTTAATTTGAGGATTTGTTTTGACAGCTAAAATTCTGGTGGTTTTCTGGTTTTCTGCTGCAGTAGAACCTACGAACAGATGTCGTAGCAGAATGTTTGTGTCCCCTTTTAAATAGTGAAAATTCAGTTTCTCCATTAACTCACAGTTTTCCCACCCAGATATTGTGAATTTTTTTAGATCATTGTGTATCGTCCCCTATGACAAATTTTGGTATTGTGGTTTAACGGCTTATTTAAAACTAAAATACGTAATATATTTTTATTTGCCAAACAATTAATTTCGTTATTAAAAAGATAGTTTTGGTGAGTGATCTAATGCATATTTTGTGTGTGTCTGATAGATTTTTCTTGAGTTGGTATGATTAGTCTCTGTTTTGTAGCAGATTTTTATCCTGTGTAAAGAACTAATGAAATACTCCATACTTGAAATACTGGGTGCACCTTGCTTGTCATATGTCTGTCACAGTTTTTGTTGTCTGGGTAGCTTCTAAACCAACACTTTCTTTGCGTGTTTTCTTTTAAATAATTCTGCTTGACCCAATTCATGGGCTAAAATGAAAATTAAGCATGGGGTAACTTTTCTGCAGATTTGCTGCTGGCTCTATTAACCAGTTTCTCATGCTGTCAGCTCTTTTCTTGCTGAAACTTACACTGGTGTGCAAATTTGTGATGTAAAATAAAGTTGAGATGTTTTTCCGGGGGTGAGTGTCAGCGGGATATCGTATTTTGTGTGAGCTAGTGTGGTGATTTGGCTTTATTTAGCGCTCTAGGTTTTAAAAATCGAATTCTTAAAAGCTGTAAGTTTAAAAAAAAAAAAAAAGGATTGTGATAAATCTTTATGGGCTGGCTTAAATGGTTTGTTGTAATTCCAGTTTACAGGGCCAGTGTTGGCAGGTTGTTTAATGAGCTCTGTTGCCGCTGCTGGGCTGTTGGCCGAGCGCTGCTGCTTGCCCAGGCTGCACAGATGCAAGGGCTCAGCCGGCGCAGGTGGGAGTTTCGGCTGATTTCTGTCCTCTCCTCCCCGCTCACCTCGCTCTACGCTTCAGAGTGGAAAGGGGCAGTTGGGCAAAAGGGATTTGGGGAAGACACTTTGTGATCACGTGTGATTTAGTTTCTGGTGTGATCTTCCAAGAGGCTCATAAAGCATTAGGTGGATCTCATTGTTATTGGCAGTAAAGGGCAGAGAAATCATTCTCAATGCTGTAAGATAAATCCTAAAAACTGGGCTTTTGTTATTTTATTTGGCTTGGGTTGCTAGGTTGTTTTTGGTTTGGTTTGGTTTGGTTGTGTTTTTTTTTTTTTTAAATTTGGGGCCAAACAGGCATATGTGAACTGTTCTTGTTATGAAAAGTTTTGGGTTTTATATATAAAGGTGCACTTGCTTAGTTTTTTAAGTTTCAGTGGAAGGGAAAATAAATTATTTGGATTCTCTTTTGAAAAGTGATGATTTTTTTTTTAGGACCTTGTTAACTTTTTTTACAGAATTCTCACAGTCCACCAAAAAAATCTCACCTCATTATTGCACGTTCAATATTTGTTTCTATAGAAACAACTGTTGACAGGTTTTATTTTATTTTTTTTAAAAAACCTCTTCCTAATTTCTCAGATCTCCAGTGAGTTCTGAAAGAACAATTTTGTGAAACCCTTGAAATCAGTAACTTGTGACAGAACAGAAATGTGTAGCTTTACCTAAGCAGTGCATCCTGGGAGTATGTTAATTGATTGAGGAGTAGAATTATACTTGCTCAGAATATATGAGCAAAACTTCCTTAGATATTGAAGTGATTCATCTGCATTATAATACATTGAGTGTGTTTTTCAACAATTTTTAAGTGACAGAAGGCTGTTAGAGAACCAATGTGTTTTTTTTTATTTGACAGTTTAATCCATCTC
This sequence comes from Stercorarius parasiticus, assembly GCA_013396915.1. Lineage (NCBI taxonomy): Eukaryota > Metazoa > Chordata > Aves > Charadriiformes > Stercorariidae > Stercorarius > Stercorarius parasiticus. The sequence continues at coordinate 83,044 of VWZL01002014.1, read as the reverse complement.
AGGTATTTTGTGTGATTTCTTAGGTGCATCTCAGCTGTGTCCATAATCTCTATCTAAAACTGAAAATAACTGGTGCTTTGGCCAATTTTTTTTTCTTTATAAACTGTAATAAAGCTTTCAAAGAGTATCTAGGTAGCTTTAAGGATTTCTACAATAGCGGTTCAATTTTTCTAAATAACCGGTATTATCCATTAGGACAATATATGTTTTATAAGACTCTATAGCTCATGGCAGTGAGTGCAATAAGAAGTGCTGAAAAACAGCTTATGCAAAGTTTGCAGGTACCCGTTGTCTTCTTGGGAGTGGCTGATGTACAGTTACGTTCACAAACTACTAATTGTTCGTGAATTGTTCATGTCGGTATTTTGACTCCTGCAGTTGGAAAGTGTAAGTAATATAATATAGTCTGTCACTGACTTCAGCAGTAGCAAGTAAAGCAGGAAGCTACTACCTGGGGGGAGGGAGGAAATCTGTTCAGGTGTCGACATCCAGCATATTGCACAGAGGAAATCCTGGGAGTTTTAAAGGATAGAAAGATGAACCTTGGGTCCTTTGTGGCATCTGATTCCTGTATGGATCTTCATTTCTTCCTCATTCTTCTCTTGGAGATGAGAATGATTCTGTAGAACTTGCTAAAGGACTGTTGTACAGGAGCCCATGGCAGACAAAACCATGTGGTTGTGCTGAGAGTATTTTCCAACGTACGTTATTTCTGGCGTGTTGGTTATCATCAGTCTAAACCCCAGTTTAAATTTAATCCATGTCTGATAGCTGATGGCCAAGATGATTTGACTTTTGGAGACACTATTCTTAGAAGCAGTGATGCTTGTTCTTGTGGGGAGGGGTGGGGCGGGGAAATGTGTAGTGGTTTCTCTGGGTTTTTATTTTTAAATAAGTATTCTAGATGTCTCTGTATTGAGCACTAGAAGAAGTTATTTAAATATGTTTTATGGCAGCTATATTTATATTAAGGATAACTTTTGATAGAGTTGTCCATCTAAAGGATTTTTAGTATCTGAATGTATTTCGGAAATATTTCTGTATTCCGGATTTGTGAGGTGGAATTATTCTGAAGTTCATTTTTTTAGGTTATATGTTGGATGATTATCATTATGAAGGCCCTTTGTATCTGCTTCTGTGTCTGCTCAGTTGTTCCACACAGGTAAAAAAAACAGTGAAAAATTTTGCTTTCTACAGAACAAGAGATTACTTAGGTTATTTTCTGAAAAATGCATTGAGTTTTTAATTATGTTTTTAGTGTATTCAAATCTAATTTAAAAGCAGTTATGTTTGGCTTTTTCTGTATTTTTCTGATACTGCTTCTTTGCCCTTCTGTGGAAGGCTATTATTTTCGGTTGTCTTAATTGCCTCTCAAGAGACAGGACTTTTTTCGTCACTCCTAAGGAAACTCAGGGAAGGTGCCGTCCAATGGTACAGGGAGACTGGAAAGCACAAACGTAGTCAATTAATAGCAAAGTTATGCTGTCGTTTGGATGCAAGCTGACAAAGCAGAGAAATCAAAAGGTATTGCTGACACTCCGCTCACAGTTCTGTTTTGCCTTACTCATTTTGCATGCTTACTGTAATGGAGAGTGGTGCAACATCACTTGCTGTTTGAAGTTTAGATGTAACATGAAAAGCAGAGATAGCAAGCCTTAACTTAGAATTTCCTTGCCTTTTTTTTGTCAGCTAATGTTTCACCTTTAATGCTAAATATTTGTTTTGGCTGCCATTTTGTCTGTCAATTTGTATACATGTGCTTTCAATGAAAAATAGTTATGGCAGTCATTATTTAGCTAATACCTTAGTTTATATAAAGAAATGTTTGCAAACCAGACGAGATAAACAATTTCTTTGTCATTAATTTTGTATTAGTGCATTTTTTAAAAGAACTGTCAGGTTGCCTTTCTTCAGGAAAACAAATTGTAAATTCTTTTGCTGGAAATGCATAAGAATTTTTAGGCATTTGCGTTGAAGGCAAAATGATTAATCTATGCAGGTCATCCTTGATACCATAATGCTAGAGGTAGGAAGTAAATAAATTGGGGAAAATGGGAAGTTTAGTAGTCAGGGAAGACTTGTGTATTAAATAAGCACCTTCTTGCTGAGTGTTTTTGTGTCGTTTTTCTTACTGCCACTTATTTTCTTGCTCACCTCATCTTGCCTCTCAGTTCGAAACAACACAGTTATACGTGAGCTTCCTTTAGGCTCGCTAATCTGGGAAGTAAGTTTGGTGAAGGTGCAGCAGCAGCGACGGGACCTGGCACACTTTGTGTGGAGGCTCACAGTCCTTGTTTGCCCAGGGCAGGCTGTTGGTCCCCGCCATTCCTGGTCCCTTGTGACCACTACCTGAGCTGGCTGGGTTAGAGGAGAACGAGCATACTTGCCTCTGCCACAGCCCCATCTTCCTTTGCAAAGTGAATCTGCCCTCAATGCCCCCATGAGAAAGAAGCGAATACTTTTGTAATTTTTCCTCTGGGATGTTTTTCGTAAATGAATGACCTGTTTGCTGCGTCAGAATTCAGCTGTTATCAGATAATAAAGGACGTACCTTAAGTGTGATTTCTGCCAAAAAGACAGTATGGCACAGTGTTCGTACCCCACTGAGACCACATTACATCTTTAACTTCTAGGGTACAAGGCATTTATTAGCCTCCAAACTTGCCTTGAAGCTTGAATGGTTTTGTTCTTTTAATCTTCTGCATAATCACCAAGGATTATGCTGAGTTATGGTTTCAGATACACGCTGCTTTTCTGTTCCCATGCCTTATCAATGGCATCTATTTAATATCATTGCGACTTGAGGTGCTGAAGAAATGTGAGGGAAAACAGCGGGTGCTGTCGGTGATGGCTAAGGATGGGGTAAGTAGTGGCTTGTAAGGCGAATATGGAGAAATTTATTTTTGCATTGGCCCTGAGATAAGGTTAAAACTGTCTGGGGCCCTGGTGGTATCATTAGTCCTTTTTGCCCTCGATGGGCTTCAAATGCATCTTGGAGCTCAAGCCCACGTGCGCTTGGATGAGTGTTTGTGGCACTCGGATGCTGTGCTTGTCCTCTTATGGCATTGGTGGGCAGCACTTCCATCAGCTCTGCTTCGCTTCCTGGGTGAGCAGCAAGGGACTGGTCTCCTCTCCAGAAAGTCACCTGCCAACATGCTTTTACTTCTTTTCACGTATGCAAGAAAGGCTTCGTGTGGGAATGGACTACGGACTAGGCTGTGCTGCACTGTTACCGTGAACTGCACTGATCTTTTTGCTAGGGTGGTGTTGGTAGCGCTCTGCAAAGCTGTAATTCCTGGCAGTTTTTATCGTGTTTGATGTAGAGGTTAGGGCAATTCCCCAGATTTAATTGAAAAGGCCAAATACTGCAGGACCTGGGTCCTAGTCTGTGCCTAGTTGGACTTCGTTAGAAATTTTTGGGTTTATGAAGTTTTCAGATTTAAATATTTTGAAATATTTAAATACTTGCTGCAGTTACTTGAACTTGCGGATTAGGAATGAAAATAAATTACCTGGACTGCAATTCAGTACTTGTTTGCAGCTGAGCTTAATATAAGTGCCTGTCTTGAAATTTAAAAAAAGGATAAAGAGCTGATACCAGTTTTATAACGAGTTAAATGTACCAGGCAAGCAGGGAGAGAGTGAAATAGATTAAAGGGATAGAAGGAGAAAGGAAGTAAAGAACATTAATTCAACTCTTATCTTGTCTGTTCCAAAGTGCTTGTTCCAACATTACCATATTGTCAATGATTGCTCCTTGTCTCAGCCCTGTGGGCTAAAGTTACTCTCTTGCAATAATACAGATGAAAAGATAATAGGAAAATGTTTTACAAAAATATATTTTAATTGAGCAGCAAATGCTCAAACAAGATATTGCAGCTGGTCATGCTTTGTATCCTGACTGATTGTGAAATTCCCAGTGACAGTGGGGCTGTGCAATTATCTGGTCTAAACCTTCTTGCAATTGTAGCTATAGGTGTGTTAAGAAAAGGCATTTTTTAACATATCTATTCAGTTACGTGTTACGTTTTCTTTAGCTGTGTATTTTAAAAGCAACAAAACAGCAAAAACTCTGCTCCAGGGTACGGTACACCAAGTTTGACTGCAAGCTGTGAGTTGTAATACAACATAGCTGTAATACATGTAATACAACATTTCCTTAGTGTAGCAGGTAGTGGCAAAATAAAAAGGTGTTTATGCTGAAGAGTGTACTTCTGACATGCTTTAAAAGGGCAGTTAAGTGGTGTGAAGTAGCTTGTCATGAACAGGCACTATCTTGTATGGGGATTTAGCCAGGCACCAAGTATTTCCTGTAACTTTCTTGTCTCACAGTTCCATCAGGCTCTTTTTTTCTTCTTCTCCCTACTCTGATTATACTCTGAGTTCACGCAGGCTATGTAAACTTGTATTTGTGCGGGTTTTGTGTTACTTAAGGCTTGAAATTGGCTGAAAATTTGGAATTAGATGTTAAGACTTTCGATGTAGAGGTCATTTAATAATTATGGTTTTTTCTTCTGGTTGTGTTGCTACTGATGCATACTGTGCAGCCTTTTAAATTGCTTCTCTCAAAGCTTTGTAGAAGTCAGATATGAAGGAATTAAAAATTCATTTGAGGTTATGGTTGTGAACTTGACCGATTAAAGGTTGAGTGGGTGGTTGGTTCATAAATGTTCTTCAGTAGCCTGACCTGTGGCTTCCCCAGGGTCGCTTGTGCCCTCTTCTGGGCATTGAGTGTTGGTATCATAAAGTACATGAAGATTGACTTCAATCAAAAGGTTGAGTGAAATTCAATGATGGAAAAGCAAAGCAGGCCGAAAACTGGCAGACAACCTGAAGTACCGGCTAATGCTAAAACTGTACTATTTGCACTTTCTTATTGTTAAAAAAAAAAGTGGTGTAAAACACATTATTTCCAGATGATCATGTTGGCAAATATTCCACTATAGGAAGCTACAGGATTGGGGATTTTTTTGTTCTGAAGATGCAGGACACTGGGAAAATAAATTCATGTGCTTTATTTCAATAACATGTAATTTTTCACTAGGCCTCTAAATATGAAGAGGTAGGAGCTGAATTGCGCCACTAGTACTGCTTACCTATCTTCCTCTTAGGTGTTTAAGCAATGGCCATCTTTGTTTTGGTTATCTTGCTATATAGCCAGTAAGAAGCCCGGATTTGGAGGGCTGGCTCCACAAGCATAAGGGCTGCATACTTTAGTTTAGATGGGGGAAGAAAACTAGAATCTTGCAGGAATTCACAAGTAAACCCCAGCTGGCCCTGCAACAGTTATAATCTGCGGATTTGCAACAGAAGGTGTTAAAACAGTGGTATATGTGCATTGAATTGTATATATAGGAGTGGTTACAAACTATTTAATTTGTAGACCAAAATGAAAATATTTTAGTTAATGCATATTAAAAAACTCCTAATGGTTAGAGGTATGTGGCAAAGGTACAGAATTCAAAATGTTCAGGGCTGATAGTTTTCTGAAAATAGGTTTATTGCAATTGATTCTCCATAGTGAATTAAAAATTATCTGTTCTAAAGTATTTCACAGATTTCAAAATAGCACTGTAAAAACTACTCATTTTTTTTAAACTCTATGTAGGTTAGGATGCAAACAGCAACAGTAGTGCCAGTCAAGAGGCTGACAGAACTGGTGCTGTGGCACAGGCCTGGCTCTCTGCTGGTGTCTCTGATGTAGAGGTGAGACTTTCCCTCTTCACTGTTTCTTCCACCACTCCACATACATTCTGATAAAAATAAAATAAAATTGTCATGTAGATTGAACTACACTGGAGAGGGAGAATGGTGTATTTGGGCAAACCATCAGTCCTAGTCTTAAATGATATGGGCTAAGTTTCCAGCTCTGCCACAAAACGCGATCTGCCACAGACTTCTTGCGTGCTCGTCAGCAATATGCCTCGTCTCTCCCAGTCTGTCACTCTGGTGTAAGCTGGATGTGTAGTAAATGGTGGGAGAAAACTGCTAGTGACTGGCTTGTCATTTTATGCTGGCTTTTTTGGAGTAGGCATCAACTTTTAACATATTTCTGGGGCACAATGGCCTTCTCATCTCCTGGAGTCCTTTTTAGGCTGTTGTAGAGTAAATGTCTGGCAAGTGGCAGGGTTTTGGACCTCTTTTCACTGGGTTTTGGAACAATCTTTCCAGTATGTAGGACTATGTATGAACTGGCTGTACCCTAAACACTTTATGGCCAAGGTATGTATCTAAGGATAAATAGGATTTTAATAGATCTGCAGTGATCAGTCAAAATGTGAAATACCAGGAGGTGAAAATCCAGCCTCTGTGCTGGTGCTGACAGTTGTCCTTTCTGCTGTTCACGGATATTTACATTTTCATGGTGGTGTTCCATGCTGTTCTGTTTAGATATGGATAGTTCTTTCTTTCATTACAGGAAGTTCATAATTTTCTGGTCTGAACTCACCTACTCACAATTGCCAGAAATGGTGATCGTTGAAATATTCCTCCAAAAGGCCAATGTTCCTCTGATCTCCTTAACATAACAGTGATCTCAGTTGAGAAAATTACTGTAGCCATATTGCTATTGAGGTGTTAGCTGCTGGGTCTACCTGGTGATCCAGGGAGAGCATCTTGGAAAACACTGGAGAGACTGAGCTGCAGGATGATGCAGAGCTTATTTTCCCTGAAAACAATTTCCAAGGTGGAGGGCTGTTAATGGCCACACCGGGCAGCTGTTACATGAGCATCTCCTCCTTTTGGAGCCTGCTCTTCTCCCAGGGGTTGGTCCTTTGAACTTACTTCCACTTCCCTCCCTTGTAGCTCTTTCTGCTATCCTTTTGATAGACACATTAATAGCATCTCTTACATGTAAAAAATTCATTTTGTTTTATATGGCTTCTGAGTGTTTGATCTCAACCTTCCTGTTGTTTTAACATTGTGTCTCTAGTAAACACAGTAACCACTGCTATAATGTATCCTTGCATTAGTCACCCCTATGAAAGGCTTGATCTAGTGTGATTTAATGTAAGAAATTATTCTGTTAGATTAAATGCAAAAATCTGTTTTTTCTTTTCCCCCTCTTTTGTTTCTTTTTCTTCCCTCCCACTGTGCATTGTATAGGCTTTTTATTTACTCTGCCAGATTGACAAGATTATAAATGAGAGCTGCGTGTGGAAGCCTCTAATTTTTCATAAGTAAATGAATTAATTTATCATAGCTGTTGTGTTTTATTGCTGTCTCCATGCCAGACTGGCCAGCTTCTTTATTCCCCCTTTTACCTTCTAAATACTGAATCCATGTCATTGTGTTTGACAGCTTTCTGATTCTCCTGTCAGATGCAATTTGGTGCTAATCACATTTTCTTTGCTTAGTGTCAATGATACAGGCCATGCATAATATTCCTGTATGTCCACTTATTTACTTGAAACACAGCTGAAATGTCTTGGGCATTAATCTGATGGAGCTACTACATTGAAATGCAAAAATGATGCTTGAGTAGTAAGATAATGCGGTGTGGCAGATGTGCAGTAGATAACATTGAGGCTAAACTACTGATCTTTACCGAGCTCTGATGCATTTTATTTGTTGGTTTTGCATACCTTTTCATAAAAAAAGATTGTAATCAGTTCTGGTTCATTAGAATGGTGTCATTTATAATTTAGTTCCTTCTCTGTGATCAAAATATAGGAAAGTACTTCTATCCCCTCCTCCCTCCATTTTAAAATACAGGCTATATATTTTTTTAAAGTTGTGGGATGCATTTTATATATGCCTACTTTTAATGTGAGTATTCATGTCTTTCAATTACTTGTGGCTTGTAATTTTTTGACTTCTTGGGTTTTCTTTCATACATCTCTGCAGATTTCAAAGCTGCTGTTAGATGAGTCCTGAATATTTAATATTTCTCTTAAGTTCCAGTAGTCTCTGCTACTGAAAGCTAGAGCATGCTGTAGCTGTTCGTCTCTCAATTCCTACAAAGGTTCATTTGCAACACTTTTGTCTAAACTGTGTTGAAACTATTTTGTAGTATATGTTTTTTCCAGTTACCTGTTAATGCTTTTTTTTGTGTTTTGAAATCCTTCTCGTACAACAAAGAAAACTGAATGTTTCTAGAGGATGTGAAGACCTTGAAACTTAAATCCCTATAGTGCATATCAAGAATTTCGTCATGCGTTTTTGTTAGTATTTGCCTACTGAATTATGCATTTCCTTTTGGTTTCTGCATCTTTTTGCCTACTCTGAAACACTGCTATCTTCTCTTCTGCTACTTTATAGAAACAGTGATGATGGCTTGCGAAAGACTTAACTACTTTATAGGCTGTTGAAATATATTCGCTCTTTGTAAGAGTGCACTTAAGTGGGAGACTTGGGAAAGGATGTAATGTTGGTCTGTCACAAAACAGATGAATCTTGAGAAACATATATTTTATGAAAAAACTCAGAATGTTATATGCTTGTCAGCCACAGACAATTAAGGATGTTTTTTTTTCTAACACCACGTTCTACATATGAACCTTGCAGCAGAGTATGTTTATTTTAGAGTATATACCAGTGTTAGGAGTGAGAGCTTCTGCAGTGTGAATCAGCACTTCTAAACTTCCCATCTCTTGGCATGGGAATTCTGTTCCCACACAAGCAAAGAAATCCCAAGCTGGAAACATGCTTTATGGAGAGCACATCGATTCTGCATAATGATATTTGCACGTCTCTGTAGACATGACTATACGTGCTCTCAATAAAGCGTTTCGGCAAGTAATAAAAGTGCAAGTAATTACATGGTGGGGTTTCTAACGACATTATTTCTTACAACAGTGCAGTTCTGTGTATTCCTTGAGAGCTCAGGGTTCTTGAAAACTGAAGGTTCACCTGAAGCCCTGAATAAAGACTTTGAATTTCAAATGCCTTTCTATTTATGTGGCTCTTGAAGCAGGCTGGATGGTGGAGCTGAAGTTCTTTTTCCTTTTAAAAAGGAAAATTTCTTACTGCTCTTTGCAGCAGGGGTGCTTCCATTGACCCGCAGGGCTGCTGTGGCCTGTTCGGTAGCACATAGAGTGGGACCTTCCGTTCTGAGATGTTTCGTTGGGTTTGTGGGCAGTCGTGGGTAAGTGATTTGACATAGCGCATCAATTCTCCTGTATGTAAAATTAAGATAAAGATTTTGTAAAGCGCTTGAACTGCCGATGAAAAACGTTGGTAAGGAAAAAAGATAATTGCATGGTTGTAGTAGTAACCTAGGACTTGAGGAAAAGTTGGCTTAACTGCAGGTTTGTCATGATATCCTGTACTATCTTGGATAAATCAGCTTCATTGAGCATTTATGAAGTAGGAGTGATAGTTCTGCCATACTTTGCAGGTGTTCCTTAAAGATATATATTCATATACACATACAGATATACACAGAGAGAGTACACTTTTTGTACTTGGTTATTTTTGTGGCCTTCCATTGTCAGTGTAATAGTGTGCTGCTAGCAACAAATGCATGTAATGAAACCAATTCGGTTTGTCTGCTGGAGATTAGAGTTTCCATCTCTGGAGTCATTCAAAACCCGCCTGGACGCGTTCCTGTGCAACCTGCTCTAAGGTGACCCTGCTCTGGCAGGGGGGTTGGACTAGATGATCTTCAGAGGTTTCTTCCAACCCTATGATTCTATGATTTAGGTACTTTACTTAAAATTAAGGAATTGGAATGTAGCAGTTCTCTATTTTTTGTTTGTGGAAATAAAAAATCTTTAATGATGTTAATATGTCATCCACTAAGAATATGGAGAAGATTTTCATATTGTCTTACACTGTTTGTAGTAGATATACTTCTTTTTTAAAAAGAAGTGTTGAATTAAAATGTAATCAAATGCTTTGTAATTCCTGTTTACTAGCAGAGGTGCTATTTTTTAGTTCATGTTTCTTTTTAGGATACTTTAATAGTATTTGTGCATGCTCTAAATTTCATAGATTATCAGCTTACCTTGTTGTTAAAGGCATCTGAACCTATATGATGGTAGTGGAGCTAGAACTAGGATTTTGTGGTACCTTAAAATCAGTTTACCTCATGATTATAGGGCAATTCATAGTGCTACATAATATATTTGAGTTCTTTAATGCTTTTTTACTTGTATTTTGGTTTTGTTTTGGAAGATATTGAAAGGGTTCCAAAGTTAAGATTGAAGTGAGTGTGTTCAACCCTTAGCCTCTGTGCTGAGACTCCCTGTGGTGATGATTAATTGGTAATGTGAACATCTGTGAGGGAATAGTGGAAGTGCCAAACTTTTCAGAAGGGCTATTACTGGTCGGTAGGCTTCATGTTCATAAGATGTAGAAGCAAGTATCTGCAATGTAGATAAATCTCCCTCCATTAGTGACTTAGATGATTTAACCTGTGTTTTTTGAGGAAATCTGAGTATCTGAGGAAATATTAGTTGAGTGACTTACTGAATATTGTGAGCCTATGATCTGGTTGGATGTACAGTATGTTTCAGGGCAATTCTAATGATGTTTTGGGTGATCTTGTTTGGGGGGAGATTTATTGACTAATCAAGTTGGCCAACACATGTCCAAGATGAGGCAATGTAATGGTAGACTCCTGCAGGGAGTGGGAATATTACTACAACAGTGATGTGCTGCAAATTTACTTTATTTCTGTTTACATAGTACTGACTTAAGAGTCTTGGACTTGTGAATTTGTCAAAGAGAGAATGAAAGTCATGTTGAAAGTCATGTATTTAGCACACAGGATCTACTTTTCATTCGCCCATGTTCGTCTAGGAATAAAGTGATTTCTAGGGTGGAAAAATGCTGTTTGTATGCTTGTAACTAAAGTGTAGCTGTTTGCTTGATATCCTCCCTCCTGTGTGAAATGATGGGTTACTTTGACCCTTCCCACTGATAGGATCACATACATCGTACACAACAGAGAAGCGTGTAAAGGAGTCTTCACAATACGGGATACACCTGGGCAGGTAGTTGAGAACGTTCCAAGTGCCTGCCTGAGATGGGAAGAAGTTCTTTACAATGAGGGTGGTGAAACACTGGAGCAGGTTGCCCAGAGAGGTGGTGGAAGCACCATCCATGGAGACATTCAAGGCCAGGTTTGATGAGACTGAGCAACCTGATGTAGTTGAAGATGTCCCTGCTTACTGCAAGGGGTTGGACTAGATGACCTTTAAAGGTCCCTTCCAACCCAACACATTCTATGATTCTGTGGTTCTGTGGGATCTTCCATCTGCTGGCAGACTCACGCCTGGCACCTGCTACATTGGTGCAGTTGAAACTGCAATATGCTCCTTGTACTGCAAAAGTGCTTTTGTTCTTTTTCCCACCCAAAATTCCATATTATGGCTTTAAAAGACCTTAAAGTAAACCATATAGAGACTTGCTAAAAATGACTGTTTGGTTTTCAAAGCTTGCTGAAGATACTGAGTTGGGGTAAACCCTGTCAAGGCTGTCTTTCAGTAACCTGTACTTATATACCTGGTATGAAATTAAAGTTAAAATGATGAGTGTTTGCTGCTCTTAGATACAGAAACTTTCAAAAAGGGTTAGGTGCATAATCACATCAGCAGTTGTTGCCTCTTCTGTTCGCTATTAATGCAGCTGCTAATGGATTTGTTCTTTTTTTTTTTAACAAAACACCAGTTAATGTGAGAATTAATATCTGATAATGGGGACCAAGAAATCTTTGACTGTTAATGGTATTATGTGTGCTCTCTCTACCCCTTTATATTTGCATTCTAATAGGATTGGAATATTTTAATGGCATAAAAAAAGCTTAGGTAAAGAGATTGGGTGTGGGTAGACCCTCAATGATGCGCTTTTGGATGAAAAACTTAGGTCGCCAACTGATTTCACTGTCACCATAACAACTGTGTTGATTGCAGAAGGGAAAATTTGTTTTTGTATTTAGTGGGCTTACGTCCTGAGATCCTGTTTCCTAACTGGAGAGTGAACTGACTGAAGTCTAAGTGATTCAAAAGTAAAGAAAAAATTTATTTAAAGTAATTGGATTTGAATTAAATATATTTCTACATTTATTTAAAAGAATCATTGATTTTCAGTGATTGATCACAACTAAAATGTTGATGTGCAATTGAATGTCTTTACATTAAATTTAACACTTTTTATGAAGAGGGAAGTGCATTATATGCATATTTATGCAATGATACTTAACATACATTTATTCAGAGTCTTAATTTTTACATTTGGCTTAGGAAATGCTGAGTGACAGTTCTTATTTAGTAGAATATTAATTTCTTCTTCATGGCTTGTGTCAACCTAGTTTTAGTAATTGAAGTTCAATTAAAGCTGCAGAGAACTAAAATGAATTTTAGTTAAGAAAAAATGGGAAACGTTCTGGATGTGTATTGGGAAGAGTTTTGCATTTAAAGCTGGTATATTGAACAGAAGCAGTTTGCAGATGATGCGTGATAGACTATGTGTCTGATAGAATAGGTGAGACCAGGAGTCGTCTTTCAGGGTCTTGGAGCCTAATGGTGCTCAGCTCTCGCATTTAGTTTTTATTCAGAGGCTGGAAGAAAGTAAGACCAGTAAGCTCCCCTGCTTTTCAGTTCTCAGCTGATTTTTCATTTTGAATAAACTTATTGTTGAGTTGAATTGCCTAGATAAACTGAAATGAGAATATACTCTTTGCCAAGAAGTGGCAGCTACAGCTGTCAGGATCTCATCATTTTATCTCTTCAGGAAGCTCTAGCTCCATGTGGTTAGCTCGAGGCTTTCCCCTCTTCAATTGTCTGAGTTTCCTTAAAACGTTTCACAGGAACATGATACTTGTGAGCAATCCTGTGGAGGGTAGGAATTGGCTGTGGAATCCTGCTACTTTTTTTAGTCTAATTTACATTACCTTACAGATGATACAGCAGCCTACTGCTTTCCATGCTGCCGAGTTGTGGTTGAACAGTGGATCGGAAACGACTAGTATAAATGATTATAATCCTGGTGGAGTTGGGTGACAAGTCCAAAGACTAAGAGCTCTGCAGGGCCAACAGAAGCGGTAGAGTTTCTTGATACAGTCTGAAAGCAGGGAAGGAGAGAAATAGGTAGCAGAAGCCTTCTAGTAATTATTGCAATGACTTTGAACTAGAGCCCAGGGAAGAGGACTGAGCTGCCTTTCTTGCCTCTTCCCTGGACTAAAGCCTTGAAGGTCAAGAGGCCAAGGATTAATTAGTTATTAGTAGACTACTGACATAGGAGAAGGATCACCAGACTGGAAGGACAGCTCTGCAAACCTCATTTTGATTAAAAACTATGTATTTTTCCCAGGTAACCTCAACAGCATCTATAGGAGAAGGCAAAGAGTAAAAATAAATTTTTACCATAAACTTAGCCAGAACTGCTGTTTAGATTGCATACCCCTTGTCATATATTTTATAACGTCTTTGTGTTTGACTTGTGTGAGGCTAACTTATTTAAAATTAATTCTAAGTTCAAATGCAACTGTGAGGGAAAAAAAAAACCCAGTCTTTTATCCACCCACAATGATCAATTACTTCTGTTTTGATATACTGCAATAGATATTTGGCAGATTCTCCTCTGCTTCTTAATATTTCTGAAGAGCAGATGAACTTCTGTTGTTTTCTGTTCCTCAGCTTTTCTGAAATCCCTGAATCTCTGTGCAGGGAATACACTTCTGAGCACTGACCTTTGGGGGAGGCTGCTAGAAATGCCATTCTGGTGTGGTGTCAGTGCTCGGCATGGAGCTCCCAGTGAGAGTGAACAAACTGAGCCTGGCCTTTAGGTGCCAGTCTGCAGCCTCAGACTGGGTGGTGCCCCGATTTAACTTTCAGATTAAAGTTAAAACTCTCAGAGAAGAGAGAAAGGAGTGATATTTTTGCCTCTTAAACATCTTTCTCTTCAATTTGTGTCAAAGTGGATAGTGGACATCTTTGCGTTTGCTAGCTGTGGCTCCCATTCATTGCTGCAAAGTGTGTGTTGTGTGTTCTTTTGCTTTTATGTGGTGGGGCTTTTTTTTTTTATTTTTTAAAGTAGTTTAGGCACCCAGATCTTTAAATCGGGAGTGAAGTTACTTTAGGTCTTCCTGAAGACCAGTGTCAAGCTCTGCAGTGTGTGTGCCTGGTGAATTACTAATAGAAAGATATTTAACTTACACTGGATAGGAACTCCTGAGAATTGATTTCAACTAAGTGTGAAAAAACACTCTTGGTCTCTTGGAAAGAAAATAATTTGACTGGAGGGTAAGGATTCAAGGCAGCTAGAATATATTTGTTACATTGTCTAGAATTTTTCATTGTGGAATTTTTTTTCCTTGGGTTTTGTGAAGCCTAGGAAGCCTCAAAGAGTGTGCTGTTACGGAGTTGTGGCTTACCTGGAGGGGAGTAAATGCTGGGTGTGGTGTAGCAACAGAAGAATGGGAAGCTGTACGCTTGGAACAACTGAATGTCACTCTCGTAGTTTTTGGGTTTGTTTTTTGTGGTGTTTTTTTATTTTTTTAATGGAAAAAAAAAGTGTTTAAAAAATCTGCCATAAACGTAGACAAATCTCTTCCATAAATATAGACAAAGAACTGAATCAATGCTGCTAGCATTTTCTACTGACTTGAACGTTCGTATTTTTTTAAACCATTAGAATAATGTTGGGTAAGAAGGTGATGTGGCAGTGAGGAAGTGAAATATATTTCTACTGTGAATCCATTTGAGTACTAGTAGTGAAGGTGGGAAAACATGAATTCCCTTTTACGGGGTCTGGTGAGACCTTGGCACATATAGATCAAGGAATAGCCATGTTCTTTTTTTCTGGAGGAGGCTAAAATACTTGGCTAGTTATGTGGCTTCAGTTTTGATGACCCTTCATTAAATTCAAGGTGTTTGAAGATTCCTGAGAACTGAAACATTTTGGGAGAATTTTCTATTAGCAGAAAATATTTTACTCCTCTCTCATGGCATTGTTTATGGAGTAGTTTAGCTTACTTTTGAAAGTGGAGCCTGGTATATCATTCACTTTGAGGGTTTTTTTTTTTATTAAAAATGCTTTGCTTTATGAATAGGCCCCTTTATCATTTGTAATGAGGAGTGGAAAATGGATGAACAAGCTTCTCTCTGAAAAATCACATTTGAAATTTCCGAGTAATGATTGGAATGGTCTGAAGTCATTTATTCCCAAGACATATCACTGTTTTGCAGAATATTTGAACTACTGTAATCAAAATTAAACTATGCCCTAAGCATAAAGATTTTTTTTTTTTTCAAAAAAGAAAGCTTCAGATCACATTAAAACAATATTTCAGAGTTAATTGAATTCAACTTCTTGGTTAAATATATTCTGTAGTGTTTTTTATGATCTAATAAAAAGTTTAAGTTTAAGTAGTGTAGGTAAGGAACCATGTTTACTCTTCTGCAGTGTATGCAATACAATATAAAAAGTTTCTATTTCTTTCAATGCTTTTCTTACAGAAGATAGTCTCTTTAAGAAATGTTAAGATAATTTTAATCATTGTTCGGAGGTCAGACTTGCAGTCCACATTTTTATAACTAAATGTTACAAAACTCCGCATCAAGTAGATGTTCAACACTATACTTAATAGGGCATTGAAATGCAGCCTTGGAAATGAGGATAGTGTCAAAATCCATCTAACAAGCAATTATAATATCACTTAGGGAAAATGTAATTTGGTTTTATTTTTTGGATCCTATAGTATTGTAGAAGGACAAGAACATTCCTAGTGTTATAATTTTTTTGAATGGCTGTTATTTTTTCTTGTGTATTTGGTTTTATTAGGATGTGTTCATGTTTGAGTAACAAGTACCAATGCATGGGCGGTAGAAAGGTAAGTATGTGAGGTCTTGCTTGCAAACACATTCATGTCCAAGGGATGCATAACATACATGTATACATACACAGCTGCTACTAACTTTGCAAATACCATTTTCTCAGTTGTATTCTGAATTCTCTCAGTTAGAAAACCTTAAAATAGTACGTTTAATTTTACTGTGGATCTTGAACGTGATGTCAGCATTTAATTTGTTTACTAAGAAATTAAGAAACTTAACTACGAAGTTATGCTGTGGGCAGCTAATGCTAGGGTAAAAAATGACTGAAATTTATAACATGTAGATAATTCTTTTAAGGAGTATAATGAGCAAGGCAGCAGTAGGATGTCTGCTGTGAACTGATTGCTGAAATGAGTAATTGTCACTGAAGGGTTTTTTGTTATTGCCAGAGCTGTGACTATCTCTGGAAATTTTACTTTTAGTTTCATTGTTTTCACAGTGATGGTGCATTAAGATGTAAAGTCAAAATATTTTTTTCTAGCCCTTCTGTTCTGGTAGTTCATTTGGGAACATATATTTCTGGAACTGCAGTGTTTGGAACCACCACACTTCTTTTAAAGTTTCTGGATGTTTCACAATTTTTTGTGTTACTGATCTTCTGAGAGAGCATAACTTTATGTGAATTAGCCAATTACTAAATACATTCTGAGGATTTTGGTGACATTCCTGTTGCAGTTTTGTTAAACTTCTCTCCTCTCCCCTCTTCTTCTGTTATTCTCTGTCTCAAATTTTATGCATAGAAGGATCGTGACATTTAGGAGCTTTCTTTAGGGACATGGTAGCTTGAGGTCAGGGTCAGCTGACTTCTGCTGAAGCAGATAAGGTCATGACTCTTCTGCAAATGAGGTCACTCCATGAAAGGCAAAAGGTGTTTATTTTCTATTTTTTCAAAAGGGTATGTATGCATTATTATAATGCACTGGAAACCCCCTAAGACTACTGTTTATTGACAGAAATAACAACAAACTAGTAGAGACTGATAGCATTAGTTTATCATTGGGGCAGACCTTTCCTCATCAAGGTGACAACCAGTTTTGTAAGCTTACTTTTGCCTTTTCTAGAGCCTGGCATATAAACTGTCAGAGACAGGGCAAATAATGCAGTCTCACTAAGCTAGGCATCAGTAAGAATAGGACTCTTGGCAGTTGTAAATACTGAAATGCTTTTCTGCACAGGCAGAAACAGTGTGAGAATCGTATGACGTGTGGCAACATCCCAAGATTTATCAAGCTTGTCTGTACTAATGAAATTTGTTGTGTGTGTTATGCTGTACAGATGGTTTTACACTTTCTGATGAGTTTTACAATTCAAGTATTTTTTTGTGCTGCCTTTTTTTTTTTACTTCTGAAATTCCATTCCCCTGTCCCATAATGTCCTCTAAAAAGATCAAAGCCATTTAAAACCAAATAAACAGCTAATTCATATGCTGTCTTTGAGTAATTTTGGCCAAAGCAAAAACTTATTTTTGCACATGACGCGTACTGTCAAATTAGTGAGAGAGCGTAAAAAAAGAGTGACTTGGTAGAATTTGATCTGTGTTTTTCTTAGCTTTACAGCTAAGAAGGCTAAATGCCCATTCAAGTGGTTAGCAGGAGTGTAGCCATCAAGTCAAGGGAAGCGATTCCGCCCCTCTCTTTGGCACTTGTGAGGCCACAGCTAGACTATTGTGTCCAGCTTTGGTCTCCTTTAGGCAAGACAGACATTGACATACTTAAAGCAAGCTCAGCACAGGGTCACCAACATGATCAGGGATTGAACACATGACGTGGGGGGAGAAGGTGAGTGAACTTTATAGGATATGGGGGGATATTATTGCTGCCTGTGACTACTTAATGGGAGGGTGTAGAGAAGACTACACCCTACCTTCTTAAAAGTCTGCAGTGAGAATACAAGAGGTAATGGACAGTAAGTGGTCATGAGGAAGGCTCCAATAAAATACAGGAAACTTTTTTTGCGCCATGAGGGTGGTCGAGCACTGGAACGGGTACCCAGAGACTTGCGAAATCTTTGTCCTTGGAGGTGCGCAAAACTGGGTTGGGCTCTGAGCAACCTGAGCCAACTTTAAAGTTTGAGCTAAGTGCCAGCATGGCCCTACACTGAGTGAAGGACTGGACCAGTGGATTCCAGAGGTCCCTTCCAACCTAAATTGTTCTGTGGGCCATACTCGCTAAAGTGGAATCTGGAAAAGATATGAAAGTTCAAGTGCTTAGTTACAAATACAAAGTGCTTTTTAACATTATAAACGATTGCCTAGAGTATGAAGAGCCATGGAAATTCCTAAGGATTTCAATTATACTCTCTGATCTTACTGAAATGGTATAATGTCTCTTCACCACAGTTTCCTTCAGTTTAAATTTCTGAGGATTTTCACGTCTATATACTCTGAAGGTTAACAAGCTGTGTTGGAGGACTCTGCTTTCCTTAAATTTTGTATTCATTATATGCAGTTGAGACACTAGAAGAGAAAAGAGAGAACAAGTAAAAATTGTTGGTACTGTAAGTACACCTGGCAGTGTACTGAAGGGCAATGTTTTCTTCAACCATTTGTAGCAAAGGAGGGTTACAAGCAGAGCAGTTAGCAGAAACTGTGATAGACTCCCTAAATTCATTTATCCTAACTCGCTTTCAGCCCTATGAGCTTCTATATCCAGATCAGACATGACTGGAATGGGGAAAGCAAGCAGGGAACAGCCTCTCTCTTGCCTCCCCATCAGCTTCTGCCCCTTCAATTCAAAGCTGTGCAATGTTTGAGCCACCTTAAATGGCATCATAGGGATCAAAGGCAGTTAATGGGGATTTGGGAGAGTCCACAAACATGCGTTTGGATGGGCTGAAAAGTATGCACACGGTGTGAGCGGAGTGGGAAGGAAAACTATTAGAAAGGAGGACAAAGGGTACTATGTGTGCTAGCAAGTGTGAATCCACATGCCTAGTACCACCTTGCACGTGACTGTCCTGGCTGGATTGATGCTTGTTTGTCCCCACTTCGGGTTCCTTAGAAACCCTGTTTAAAAGCCCCAGCAATGAAGAAGCTTGCGAGTCCGAGAGCTGCTCGGTTTCTTCTTGCAGTTTTGTCTGTAACTGAATGCTCAGCAGCAGTCCACTTCACATTTCTTTGTGCTTTAAATCAGGAATGCCCAAATGGCTGGATTTTTACAATCCATCAGCTTTTCCAGGACTTCAAAAACATCTGGAAAGGGGGGGAGAAGTTATGGAGAAGAGGTTGATGCAGTTTGCTGGAGAGGTCTGCTGAATACTTCTGACAGGTAAGGTGCCTGCTGAAGTAGGAGTGGGCTGCAGGAACGCCTTGTGCTGCAGCAGGAATTGGGAGTGGTTTGAGCTCTCCTCTGACTTTCCACTCCCTGCCTCGCTGCTCCACGGGTGGCTTGGAGTATCCACTGTTACTGTAGGTTCTCTGTTCAACAAAGATGCTCGTTCTATCACGAAGTCATTTTTGCAGTGTTACTGGCTTGTTTTATTGGGTGTTTCGTGGGAGACTTGCCAATAGAATTGGACTAAGCCGTTAATTTAGCATTAAAGTGGTATTTTAAGGTAAGATAATTCATGTTATGGAATTACTATAATTCATATTATGAAAGTGAACATTTATTGATGCTTACCCACAATATAGTAACTAAGATGTTACTTTCATTTCTAAGGATAAACTGTCTAATTTCAGATACTGTGGCACACAGTACATCTTTCCTTTTCAGTGACTGATTACAGTAAGTGCATTTGACAAGCACGGTTCTAGTAAGTAATGCAGTCTTTGATATTATCATCTACATTTTTATAGTTCCATTTTAAATGGACTCTCCAAAATTAGCTCCTCTTCCGTAAAGTCCATAGAGGTGAAAGTACTCAGTTTCAAGGTAAACAGAAAGGAAATCATCAGTCGTGCGTTTTACAGTCCTTGTTCCATTTGTTTTTTCACTTGGATAGCGGAAGAAGAAAAACAAAGGGCATTTGTTATCTAGCAAAACTCAGAAGCTATTTCACATGAAAACATAATGAGTGTGACAGACTACAAATAGCATTGAACATGAATCTTTTACAGAAGAAAGGAGGAATGTCCTTTGGTATATTTACTTCAATCAACCCTAATAAGGCTTGTTTTACGTGTTTTATGCATCCGCCATCATAATTATAAATCCTTGACATTTTAGCACTAGCATTTATATCTGCCAGGGAAGCTACCCACAGTCAACCCTCAAGGAATGTCTGTATTGTTACTATGGATCTCCATAACAGCTCTCAAGTAGTTACTAAGTGGCTTAAAAAATTACATCTCAGTCACGGTTGAAGGGCTCATCAAACTTTGCCACAAATATCAATGTTAAGTACCCAATCAGCTGCATTGTTTGAAGTACAGTCACATGTGCTCACGAAGGAATAGGTTGGACAGGAAGTAGTGGTATATAAGGTCCCATCAA
>VWZL01002014.1:0-62797 GCA_013396915.1 Stercorarius parasiticus | reverse complement strand
GGGGGCAAAAAAGAAAAAACCAACCCCCAAACCTGCCAGTTCAGCTACAGGGAAATAACAGGAAGATCGGGATATCTTTTGATTTGATCACACAAACAAAAACAACAGATAGACTTTCTGAAAAGCATGCACAAAAGGGTTTTCTCAGGCATGATTTCTTAATACGGTTGTGGTGGTTTTTTTTTTTTTTAACCTTTGTAGAATAGTTCAGGATGTTCCCAAGCTATCAATTTAAAAAAAAAAAACCCAAACAAAAAAACACACAACAAAAGCTGCAAGAAAAATTAGAGCAGGCTGTTAAGAAACTCTTAGAGATCGGGAAAGTCAGGTTCATAAATTTAGCTAGTTACACAAATTCAGTGACAAGACTGAGAGCTAAATGCAAGACTTGCAGTAACAAAGTGGTCCAGAAGTTTTGATCTCCCAGATCAAAACCTTCCTTGAACCCCTTCCCATGGCTGTGATGGGAACCGCAAATCTAGTAAGTTCAAGTGTGCTCTTCAGCAAATAAAACCCCCATTGGGTAACACAGGCACAGCACAGCAGGAAGGCTGGAGAAGGAGCTCCAGAGGGTCAACATGAGTCCTTTCTTTACATGTGGCTGTCTCTAATTAATTCTCTTTTAGATGTAGTAAGGGATGGGCAAGAAGAGGACCTCCAAATTTCTTGTGAAGTAGATCTGTTGATTAAAATGTGAAGACTGGAAACAATTGGTATCTCACTGTTTGGACAAACTTTTACAGCTTAGTGATAATTTGAATGTCTCAGCTTAATTTATGAAGAACACTATTTAAAGTATCACTTCTTGCCAGGATGCCCATTTATGGTGAAGTACAAACATTTGAAGCATTTGGCAGTATCGAGGACCTCCAGTGGCCCTGGGCATTTAAATCGAAATAAACCCTGCAGGGCTCTACCAGTCCTGGCCTCAGCTATTCCACCCTTCGTTCTTTGTTTTTGTCCTCTACTCTGTCCCTTGGGTTGTGCCAAAACAACTGCGTTGTCACTTGGGTACGGATCACTCCTTTCCACCGGCACACTCCTTTCCCTTCCCCTTTTCTGGGGGACTTCTGAGCTGGGACTTGGGCTGGGTCTGCTCTCTCTTTTTTTAGGCATGCTGCTTTTCTTCCTATTTCATATTTTCCTTGTATCCTTGAAGAGTTTTGAGAGCAGAGGCTGCCAGTGTTTGTACTGTGTGTGGTAGGATTCTGTTCTTGGCTACTTTCAGACAGTACCGAAAGAAATCTGAATAAAAAGGGTAGGAAAAGTGTCAGGTGGTCTCTGTGAAGATACTTTGGTGTATGTGGTTTTGGCATGTAGGTAAACAAGATGAGCTAATCACCATAGCTTTCATGTAATGTATCTGTAATTTGTTTTCATATGTAGGTGTGAAGGAAGGCTGCCATATGGTGTGTATATTGGTATTTTTCCTTGACAGCCTTTATTTTAAGTTAAAGGAATTCCAAGGCGAACTATTATGCAAGAATACCATTTCAAATACTTATCAGCGTATGCCAGAAGAATACCTTGAAAGAACATGGAAGAAAGGCTGTAGAGCTCCAGGAAAGTTTTAAATTGAAAAATTAAATAACACTTTCATCCATTTTTGAGGTATCCTAATTACCTTAGTTCTGTCTATGTTGCACTGTTACCAGTCTTTCATCTTTTAACCATTTGAACCGGAGTCTTTCATAGTAATATATAAAATCTGATTTTACATTAATGAGTTTGTGGAGTTCTGAGAACTTCTACAGTGGCACTATGAAGTTTTTTTGTTCAACGTATGGTATACTTCACTCTTGGTCTTCTTGCCTCGATCTAAAATATTCTTGTCGCCTTGTGGACATAAGTTAAAAGTATAACCTGTGCCCATAGAAGAGTTTCTGTTAGGAAGACGAGCTCCTTGAGAACGCTGCAAAAATGTTGTGTTCAGACTTCATGCCTGTGCACCGCACTTTAGTGTGCTGTCATGGGCATAGGGGCACAAAAATTGGTCCATCTTTGTTAAAACAGACAGAGATACATCACTACTGCAAGATTACAGACAGCGGTACTCCAAGGAGATGTTAACTCAGTGATGTGTTGACAGAAATTTGCTTTGCGTGGTTCAGAGCTGGAGCAGCTGGAGGACGGAGAGTTGCTTTTCTTACTGGTGTAGTTCGCTGAACTGACTCACCGTGGATCTAGCAAGTTGTAGCACTTGCAAGAAGGAGCAGTAGAAACTAGTCATTGGGGAAAGGGGAAAGTCAGGCCGTAGGAGCCTCAAAGTAGATGTCAGATTTTGAACTAAAGATGGCCTGGTGCAAGCTGCTGGCTTGAAGAGGTAACTTTACTTTCATCTTGTGTTGGTGCTGGTGCTCCAGTGTCTTAGATGGCTGGAGTAAAGAGCTGACCTGTCCAAACGTATAACCTTGCTGAAAGGAGGAGGGTGGGAGGAGGGGGGGAGGGGGGAAGGATCCCTTTTCTCTTTCTGCACTGGTCATATGTAGGCTGCTGTCATCTGAAGCCTTTCTCCGTCTGTGTCTGGTTTGCAGGTGCAAGCGCCTGGGGAGACTTGAAGTTGTTTTGATCTTTTAATTTTTTTTTTAAATTTTATTTTGAACTTTGCTGTTTTCTGATATCAGCATGCTACATATAGAAACACTGTGTGTCTTTCTACCTATTTGTTATGTATGTACAGGGATAAATAAAAGATTAAATCCTACAGATCCCAAATTGAGGGATTGGAGAGCAAGGTAATGTGAAAAATGTCTTGAAGAAACAGACAATTTTACTACCTTTTGTTGTCCATACTGAGAGAATAATGTAAATAAAGTTTTGAATGTGAAAAAATTAAGAGGAAAAATTTCCATGAATGAAAAATTTAATACAACTTGAGCATTTAATTCCTTTTTGTGCTTTTGAATATATAATTCCAGCTGTTGAAAATTGCATCTTTTCAATCACGTACTGATGCTAGCCTGTGACTGAGAACTTCTCTTAGTGATTTTATCCTGACAGTAATTGAAAGCTGGTTAATTTAATTGCAAGCAAGCTTTTATTTTGCCGTATCTTCCTTAGTACCTTGTGTACATGCCTGGTGTTTGGGGTCAAAAAGGAAATAGTGGTGTCTATTTTCTAATTCAGTACAGAAAAGCTAGTAAAACATACAGGTTTTAACCTTATTAACAGTAATCTAGTTGTCAAAAGTGTAGTTTGAAGAGAGAAATAATTATGAAACCTTTTATTTAAAATGGTGTATAGGGCAAGGGAAAGTCAGCTGTTTCTGGCTTAACAGACAAGCGCCTTAAAGCAAGATCTGTAAAGTTCTGCTAATTGTTCAAAGGTGGGGATGCTTTTCTTCGAAATTCTGAAGCCCCGCGAAATTGTTTATATTTAATTGAGCTTAATTAGCAAGCCCTAAAACAAAACTGTTGCAATTTTCATTTGGAAGGACTTCTTTTTACTGTTTCTTGTGTGTATGGTGTATATCCCAGCACACGGTGAAGCGTGGCTGCAGTGTAGGGGTATAAGCCATGCGCTCCAACATGGTTCTGCAGCTGCAGCTTGGGCTTATGAGTAGAGGGCAACGAGTTTTGGAAGGACGGAGAGCCCCCGGAAAACATTAACGTTTCACACGGGAACAGGGATATGGGAAGACTGTCTATTTTTACATAATCTTGTTTTAATGTTCTGCACGCTTTGCAATTGAATTAGCAATAAAATATTGAAAGAGCTGTACCACAGGACACCATGTGAAGTTAAAATTTGCCTACATTGCCTTGCAATGAATTTTCCACTTATGATCAACAAAAATGCTAATAAAATTGCACTGTTCATTATTGCTGCCTTATGTTGTGACTACATCAATATAATTAGGGAGGAGTTTAGTAATCAAAAATGACAGATATGTGCTAAGTTTTGATAATTTATTGATTGTGTAGGTAACTGGTAGGTTGTTAATAGAAATTGCAACAATACTGGGGTTAGAACCATGTTACCTATATAGAAATACATAGATACCTTTTACAGTAAATATTAATGTTCTTTAACCTTTAAAAAAACAGAGATGCTTAAGTACAGCAAGTGTACAAAACAGCAACGGATTACTAGCATAACTTCTACAATTTATAAATGTCTAGAGTAATATTTTGATGTGTTTAAAAAAAATAAAAATCAGCTGACCTACTGAACTCTCAGTATTTATAAATATTGAAATGGTAAATAAAAAATCAGTGTTGTAATCAATGTTGTTTTAATGATATGTTTGTGGGGGATTTCCTAATGCGTCCTGAAGTTCTTTTCCATCAGAAGAGATTTGCAGTCTGTTCCAATTAAAGAATTTTCCATACTGGAAATGAGAAGTCACTTACTACAATTATTTCTGAATAGTTAATTTACATAATCTTAATTGTATTCATTCCCTCCAAAAGGTTGAAGCTGATATTTATAATGCATTGATTGATTAGCATTGTATTTATAATGTTAGAATTGCTACCAATAAGGTGCTCCTGCAACTGCAGTCCTGAGGAGTTCTCTCCTGAATAAACACTTGAGAAGACAAATGGCTGTTTATTTCATTGGTGAGGAAAGGTATTGCATCTTTGCTACCTCCACATGCAGTACTGGAAGTATCTCCTTTCCACACTCTCTAAAAAATGGGAGTTTAACTCTAGATCATGTTACTTAATTAATGGTGTGTTCTGTACAGTACAGAAATACACTTTCCTTGTTTTATTAATCTGTCAAAATAGTGCCTAGGTGTAGACTAAGGAACTGTGGGCTTTTCGCTGAAGTCGCTCAAGGAATGACAGCTGCAAGAAACTTCCCTGCTCTCAGATGAGTGTGAGGCCTGTGTGGTTTAGCTCTGAGAAATCTTCCATCCATTTGCCGGGATGTATCACAGGTGTTAGCCTGCTGTCGGCTTCCGTCTGTGCCCTGCCCGCTCCAGTGCAGAGTATGGAAACGGAGCGCTGGCATGGGTAAGGTGGGAACTGGGAATGGGGATGGTGGCGGAGGGGGTCTCTCTCTCGTGACTCTGCAGGAGTTGGGAGAAGAGGAGCTGATGTGAGTCTCCCTATCTGCCGAATCTTCTCCAAAGTTGAGTTGATACAATCTTCAAACCATTTGCAGTCCTTCCATATAATTAGGCAGGTGAAGACATGGAGGGTTCATCCACTTTCAGGCACTGTGATTTCTGTATGTCATTTGGCCTGAACCAAACTCGTTCTGACCAGCTATTAAGGCAGCTGTTTGAGTTGTAACCTGTTAGCTCTGGGGAAGTGTCACCCACCTCTGTGGCAGGTGCTTTAAGGATCCTCGGTGGAGCAATGACACAACAAAGTTGTAACAATCAAAATTATTTTAACCTGGACCCTCTGCAGATCAGGTTCTCTTACAAAACTAACACACAAAACTCTCTGCAGATTGAGTTGTGCGCTAATGTCCTAGACCCTCTGCAGATTGACTCATTTGAACACATCAGCCGCAACTTGAGCTCAAGGCACACATACAGAACTCCCTCAGCTGACGGGGAAGGCGCCCCGATCCCCATGGATGGCAGCCCCACTGCCTGCAGTAGCAGTGCCAGCTGGATCCCCACCAGGCCTTCATAGAATAGTTTGGGTTGGAAGGGACCTTTAAAGGCCATGTAGTCCAACCCCCTTGCAATAAGCAGGGACATCTTCAACTAGATCAGGTTGCTCAGAGCCCCGTCCAACCTGACCTTGAATGTTTCCAGGGATGGCGCTTCTGCTACCTCTCTGGGCAACTTGTTCCAGTGTTTCACCAACCTCATTGTAAAAAACTTCTTTCTTATATCTAGCCTAAATCTTCCCTCTTTTAGCTTAAAACCATAACCCCTTGTCCTATCACAACAGGCCCTGCTAAAAAGTTTGTCCCCGTCTTTCTTATAAGCCCCCTTTAAGTACTGGAAGGCTGCTATAAGTTCTCTCTGGAGCCTTCTCTTCTCCAGGCTGAACAGCCCCAACTCTTTCAGCCTGTCCTCATAGGAGGGGTGCTCCAGCTCTCTGATAATTTTTGTGGCCCTCCTCTGGACCCGCTCCAACAGGTCCAGGTCCTTCTTTTGTTGGGGGCCCCAGAGCTGGATGCAGTACTCCGGGTGGGGTCTCACCAGAGCAGAGTAGAGGGGCAGGATCACCTCTCTCGACCTGCTGGCCATGCTTCTTTTGATGCAGCCCAGGATGTGGTTGGCTTTCTAGGCTGCAAGCACACATTGCTGGCTCATGTTGAGCTTCCCATCAACCAACCACCCCGAAGTTCTTCTCCTCAGGGCTGCTGTCAGTCCATTCTCTGCCCAGCCTGTATTTGCACTTGGGATTGTCCCAACCCAGGTGCAGGACCTTGCACTTGGCCTGGTTGAACTTCATGAGGTTTGCACAGACCCACCTCTCAAGCCTGTCAAAGTCCCTCTGGATGGTGTCCTCTCCCTCAGACATGTAGACCGCTGCATGCAGCTTGGTATTGTCTGCGAACTTGCTGAAGGTGCACTCAGTCCCACCGTCCATGTTGCTGACAAAGATGTTAAACAACACTGGTCCCAATACCATAATATATGAGCCTGCAAGAGTGGCAGTGCAGGGCCAGACTGCTGCTCTGGTCTCTCCTGGTGACCAGTGGAAAATGCTATAAGAACACATATAGAAATAGGTTAATTTAATATTAGTGTTCTCCTCGTTTACCTTTCTGGTTTTCACTAGTACATATTTTGGGAGTTTTTGAGTCTGAGGTAGCGCTTGCGTGTTTCCATTTAACAGTTCTTGCTGGTATTTTCCATCAGTTTGTCTAATTTTTTTGAGGCAGTCCCTACTTTTGGTTTCTGCAACATCCTGGGGCAGTAAGCGTAGAGTATTACAACTTATTATAGGATTTAATATGCTAGGGTGTGAAACCATGAGGAAACTCAGCTTGATCCAGCTGAGGAATTCACTTGTTTATTCCTATGAAATCACAGCTGAGTTCCATTTACTCTGTTCTACATTGCAAATGCTCAAGTGAACTTCGTATCCTACTATTATCTAAAGTGCTTTCTGTGCCACGGTCCTACATAATCTCAAATTTCTTCTTCATTAGTAACTGCTGCTTTCTTCAGAATTAAGTTTCCACAGCAAAAGTGAAATAGAGAAAGCAAACCTTTTGGTGGGCAACAGTTGTGGAACTCCTGAATCATGACAGGCTTCCATAATAATACGGATGTGAGTAGTCATTTTAGAAACAAAAGACACCATAGGTTTTCTTGGTACTGGAGAAAATTGCTATGGTCTGTTGATGTCTGGTTCCATGGCAGCCTTTTTGGCTTGGTGATGAATTCAGTGTGAACACTTGGGTAGTTTCCCTGCAATGCAGCAATAAGGTGCAGACAGCTGTCTCTGTTACTGGGATTAGTATTTCCAATATGCTTTGGACAAATAAAAACCAAATTTTATGTTGTAAGAGTTATTTGTGTGGCCACAGAAAGGAAACAGGCTCCATATGGAAAAGGAAAGCAAGTTTTCTACCTAATTATTTAAGGGGGTTTGTGTGTTTCTGAAATATGCATTGGTAAATACGAGCTGACACATTTCTAGCAACCAAATTATAAATGAATGGAAGACCTGAAAATGTCAGTTTCTTCCTTAGAAACACTTCAAGATTTTTCTTCTCATTTTTCTTTTCTTTACCCTCTCATACATTCACTTCTTCCCTTAGGCAAATGAGTTCCTTTAAATGTTTGTCTCTTCGTTTCAGAATACTACTTCTTATAGGATATAATTTTTGACACATGTCTTGGAAACGTCAGAGGAGATTTGATGTACTAATATTTTTATATAGAGAGTGTGTGTGCATACCTTAAAATAACAGAGAGAGAGAGAGAGAGAAAGTAGTAAATCAGTCCTTTAAACTTGTGTCTGTGTGTATCGTGATATTGCCTAACTGGTTGTGTACGCTGTGGTCTTTTTCAGGATTAGCTAAGAAGAACTTTGGTGTAATCCTAAGGAGTTCAGAAAAAGTGAAATAAATGAACACCTTAAGATGAAGATACCTTGTTTAATGCTTACTAGGCAAAGTGTTTATCGTTGTAAGGCACGAGAGGTATGCCATGTCAGGTAGTGAGGAAGGAAAAGTGCTTGAAACTGTTGCTGTTACCTCCTTTTCTCTCCGAGAGGGCTCTGGGGTGTCAAGTGTCCCATTGATTGAGAACGGCAAGTCTTCTAATTTGTTTAGATTCATTGGGAATTAATAATTTTTTTTTTTTTATTGTTTTCCCAGAACTGTAACACAGTTAACTGTTTTTCTGGAACTGTAACACAATTTACACCCAGCCACATGTATCTGAGTCACTTGTTGATGAAGCTATATATGCTTTATCTGATGACTTTGTATTAGTAGGGACCAAAACAAACATCCCTGTGAAAGGCCAGGTTAACTGAGGCAAAAAATGATTTTTTTGGTGTTTTTCATGTCGTCATTTTCACGTCAGCATTAATGTCAGTTTGGACAGCAAACTTGGCAGTCTGTTGTTGCTTAATCTTGACCTTCCTGTGTGCCTGAAGTTGTGGAAGAGCCAGTGACTGAGGGACAGTTTTCAGAAGCCATGTATCTGGTATAAGCTTGCAGGAGAGAGTGGGAGGAGATGGTAGAGATGCCTGTGTACGTGTGCCTAGCTGAACCAAGAGACTTTCATCCTTACAGAGGCGATTGGAAAACTCCGCACTCTGTCATTGTGCCGGATGTATCTTGTCCTTGGAATGTAATTATTATGTACTTAAAAATAAAACATGTATCTGCTCTCTCAGTACAGCTTCCATGGTTGTGTTACCTTTGTGCAGTGTGTCCGTCAGTAGCACTAAATTTTTTTAAAAATAATAACATCCTCCACCCTCAAGAACTAAATGCTGTTCTGTGTTTTTAAGCACCTTCAGCCCTAAATGTTCTGGAACAATGTAAAATGCTCACTAATGGTAGCATGCTAATTCTGAGAAAAGCATGCCAGCGCAGGACACTGCTGAAGCATATACTTAAGTCATATTGAATTCCGTGCATTTAAACACAAATGCATGTGCTTTCCTGAATCCATGCGTTTATTGTTAGCTGTTCTAAGATCGTCATTTTTGTACTCCCAATGAAGGAAAAAAAAAAGAAGGTGATATTTGCGAATACTTTAAATATACAAACTGTTTTATCTTTTGTTTTGATAGCTGATTGCTGTTTATGATGAGCAAGAAAGCCACCATAAGACTGATGGCACCAATGGCAACGTGACAGACAGAAATAGCCCGGACTCTTTTGAGACGGAGGTAGCAGCTCAGCTGGCTGCCTTTCAGCCTATCGGTGGTGAGATCGAAGTGACTCCTTCTGCCCTAAAACTGGGTATGTATATCTTGCACGGTTATTTTTTAATTTTTTGACCAATATATAGTACTTTTGTATTTCTTTCTTCTTTTCTAAGTATGTCTGTAGTCCGATTTTACGTATTTAAAGAACTTTTTTAGCACCTCATTGGTTGCCTTGGGCTTCAGTGAAGACAGTTGTAATGACAAAAGTTGGTCTTTCGAAGAATTGATGCTGAAGACTGTAACTGAGCATGGCAAATTTGCACCTGAGCCTTATATCCTGCTGTACGTTATGCCCATCCATACTCTTTTTTTCTCCTTTCCTTGACTGGGTAGGTTGCTGACAGTCCTTCATTGTAATCTTCTGAGAGCGGAAGAGATGAAACCTATGCAAAATATTTTCAAATAACAAAGTCATTGAAAAAAACCTCAGCATTTTTGTTGATGAGCCTGGGTTCAATGAATGTAAAACTGCTGTGTGCAAATACTTGTGGTTATGTGAGCTAGTGCCCTGTTTTGGGGGTGGCAGGTAGAAGGGAGATACTGGTTGCAAACAGTTCAGCTCTTTGCCTTTGAAGAAGTTGTGCAGCAGAGTCTATTTGTCTATCTGACTTTCAGGTGAGCAAACTGTGATTAGGAGAGGCTTCTGCTTAATTCCCTCTTACATCAGAGGGTAATATGTGAAGTTCTGCAGCTCTAGTTGCCTGTGTTGTTTCAGTGTGCCTGGAAGGCCAAGAGTTCAGACACTGTTTTCCAATTATAAAAAGGTAGTCCTGTACATTGAACACAAAGCAGTTTGAAAGACTTTTTTGGATTGAGAGCAGGCTAAGCTGTCACCTAGATACTAGATATAGAAGCTTTCAAAAACAGATTGAAGGTGAATCCTCTTACTGTCTGCCTGTAAAGCAGTAGTACACTGACAGCGTTTAGCAAATGAATGATGCTCAGGAGAGACTTCTCTGCATTCCACCAGAGCTCATCATCCAGTTCACCCTGTATCCTTGAGTACAGCTAGTAGTCTCCTAACGCTGCGCAATAAATTTTTGAGTGTAAGCGGGTGGGGTAAGGATAGAAATACTAACTCTGGTTGTGCTGCTCTCATGGAGCAGTCTGATTATGACTTCAGAAATTGAGTGTTCACTTGGTCTGTTTATTTTAATTGCATTTTTAAAGGAAAATGCTGATTAAGAAAAACAATGAGCTAAAATAAAATTTCTAATAAAGCTCATTGGATGAGGCTATGTAACTTCTAAAGGAAGCCTGCCCTCATTTTTGTGCCTGATGTAGAAAATATTGATATTCAAGCTGCATGAAAATTTTTAAATTTAAATTTTTAAATGGATCACTATTGTTTTTTCTATATTCTAGAATATAGAAAAATATCTTCTGTATTTAATGACACACAGGAATTTCTTGTACCTAAGAATCTTGGGAAAATACGTAACTTGTATGTATTTGAGCTATGTTTTTGGTAAGCATGAGATATGGAAAAATTTGTGGGTAAAGGTCCAATGGTTGAATGGTTTGCTGCTTCATTTATTGTATATTTTTATATAACACTGTGTAAAGACATTTTAGCATGTTTAAGAAAGTAGAGATCGTTTTCCATATACTTCTGAGCCATACTTAAAAAAACCACAAAAATAATTGAAAGTGGTTTGTCAGGCATACTGTTATAGTTAGTTGAGGGTTGAAGAGAAGAGTATTTCAGCCTCACCCAATTAGGTGTGCTGAAGATGATCAGAGGGCTGGAGCACCTCTCCTATGAGGACAGGCTGCAAGAATTGGGGTGGTTCAGCCTGGAGAACAGAAGGGTCCGGGGAGACCTTATAGTGGCCTTCCAGTACCTAAAGGGGGCCTACAGGAAGGATGGGGAGGGACTCTCTATCAGGGAGTCTAATGATAGGACAAGGGGTAATGGTTTCAAACTGAAAGAGGGGAGATTTAGATTGGATATCAGGAAGAAATTCTTTACTGTGAGGGTGGTGAGGCACTGGAACAGGCTGCTCAGAGAAGTTGTGGATGCCCCATCCCTGGAAGTGTTCAAGGCCAGGCTGGATGGGGCTTTGAGCCCCCTGGTCTAGTGGGAGGTGTCCCTGCCCATGGCAGGGGGGTTGGAACTGGATGATCTTCAAGGTCCCTTCCAACCCGAACCATTCTGTGATTCTAATTAGATGTAAAACAGTTAAATGATAGAGCCCTTGAGCTTACCAGTAAGCTACCAGGTAGTTCAGTTTCCATAGCATTTATGGAATCCTTCTACTATAGAGTGTAAAGGAGATGAAATATAACATGAGAAGAGCACCCAATTAGGGTTCTGTTTCATTTTCAGTGCAATATGAATATATGTTTGAAGTTTAAATGGGTGCTTGCTTCTTAAAATAGAGAACATAAATATAATGTGTTTGTCTCAACAGTTATCTTTCAGATTGTTTTATTTTACAAGGTAAATGAAAGATTTTCTACCATTCAGTCCTATAAATTCAGGCTGCACTCTGAAATCTAATTGTTTCTCTTCTGGAGTTTACATCGTGGATTACAGTTCTTTAGACTTAATTTTTGCCTTTGTTTGCTGTACAAGTCTCCGGACCTTAAATTATGTCCCTGTTTCCACTAGAGGGAAATTGAAAAGTAAATTAAGAAATAGAAGGACAATTTGGTTGCATCAATATCATTGATGCATGAACCACAGCACTCTGGCTCCCTGTCTAATTATTGAATTGACTCCCACTTGCTAGCAGTAATAAGTAATAATAATAATTTTAAAAAGCTAGTCTTTGGGAGCAAGGATGCGATTAGATATACACATAGTGAGCAAGTGTTGGTTTCCATGGTAGACCTGTGTTTCAAGAACTGTCATGTGCTTACCTTTTAGAGTATTTTTGCAGAATGCCTTTAGGGATGAAATGCAGGGAATCTATTGTTATATAAACTGTCAGACTATGGAACAATTTTGCCTATTAATTTCTGTTGGATGGTTTGTATTCTATGAAACCAGATCCAAGTTTTTGTGTAGAAACGATGTCCACTTAGTGATCTGCTCAGAGAATACTTAGAGCTTGATGCTTAATAAGTACATGAAACTAAATGCTGCTGTTCTCAAACATGAGAGAGTTGGCACAGATTTTAGAAAAGGCACTTGAGATATTGCCTTCAAACCTTTTTCTTTTTTATAAATTGTGTATTTGATCCAGTTAAGTTAATCATATGTTATAGCTAGCCTTTACTGGCTACATAGAGAAGGTAATGACAGGGGATTTTAATTTTTTTTTATTGTGTGGTTACTTCTTTCAGTTTTTTTTGTGGTTGATATTCTTTACAATGGTGATCAGCTTGACTCTGTCTGAAATCATACTTTTTCCATTATGTAGTTAGTAACCCGAACTAAAAAAATTTGCCCTGTCACCTGTAACTTTGACAATGAGCCACAATAAAAGCAATCTTATATTTGGCTAGAAAGCTAAAAGTATCTTATATCTTACATTGCTTGCATATACTGGCAAAATTTTAGGGCAAAAAAGTAAGTTTGTTATTTTACTTACTATCAAATTACTTTCTTAATACTTGGTGCGTAGCTCCTTAAAACAGTTCAAGAAACTATTCACCTATTTGTTTTCTTTTCCCTGAAATCAATGCATCTCTGCTTTTAAAGCTAACTCAGTGTTCTCAAACAGGTGAAATTGTGGGCTCTTACGTTTAATTTAAGAAAAATGCAGGAAGACTTTAAGCATTTATGCACACAATATCTGCTGTGTCCATAACACAAGGTTATGTCCATAACATACCTGAGCACGTCCCCCTCTCCCCACAGAGCTGGAGTATCAGGTGCTGCTGCTGACAGTGTCTGAATTCGGACTGCAAAGTAAGCAATACCTGATTGTTTCTTACAGCTGAAAAGGCTTTATTGAAGTTTCTGATACTCAGGGCTGAAATTACTGAGGGAAACGTAGTCATTCACTTCTGTTGGGTTCATAGGTCTCAATTTGGTAGTGGGTTTTGCATCCTGGTGTTTTCCTATTAAGCATGATTAGCGAAACAGTGACACGATGAGGTAGTTGTTTCTCCACAGTTTACTTTTCCTATGTTCAGGAGGTGTAATACTTATCTATTGAAACCTGCCACCATCTGTTCAGATGTAGATGAAAGCCTAATGCTGACATCACAATTGCACCCGCAATGACTATAGTTTTTTTGAGAAGCACCAGTGCCGTCTTTGTTCTTGTTTGGGTGGGTTGGACAAGTAATGCTGCTTCTCTGTAGAAACCTGAAGAGGGGGAAGGGGCATCACTTATTATGTTTCCATTCAGTGTAGATCTTCCAGGTATCTTGCCTTTTTTGCGTTAGTGAGCAGAAGACTACTGAAAGTAGAATTTGCAGAGGGGCTTTGGGTTCAGTTCCACCTCTAGTTCCCTTTTTAATTTTTCACCCATAATTCAAGTATAGTGCAAAAGAATATCAAAGCTGGCAGGGTTTTCTTAATTGTACTCAGTTTCTCCTATTAAAATAAAAACGAACTTTTTTTTTAATACTGAACATCTTGATGTGTGTATTTCAGTTGACAATGAAATAAATATAGATCTGTTGTAAAAAAAAATAAAAATTAAAATCAGATCCCCGTGTGACTGAAAGTGTGATTGGATAAAGAATACATTTCATGCTACAATACAAATGGTAATAAAGGGGCTGTTAATATATACATAATACAAAATTTAGAGAAGCACACTGCTGTTTAATGTGTCCAGTCAGCTGTTTGAAACAGTGAAGAAATGATCTACTGATTTTGGTATTTCTGTGGGTAAGTAGAGAACATTGAGACACTGTTGCTGAACTGGCAGCAGAGACAGCTTTCCCTGTGGGACTGTTTCTTCTGAGCAGAACTTCCCAGAGTGCACCAGTGATGTGACATTACAACAATTTGCAAAGAACAATACAGGCAACTAAATGCCTAAATAGCTGATTTGCATTTGAAAAATTGAATAGAGGTAAACTTCAACATCTCTAACCCCAAATACGGTTGTAAATTCTTTATTGCCATTTTTTACCTTGTTTCTTAGGTATAAAACTATGGATAGACAAAAACCCTACAAGGAACAGTGAAATCACATCTTGAATACTTTTACCTGCATGACTTTAGCCCATGGTAAATGTA
Organism: Stercorarius parasiticus; assembly: GCA_013396915.1. NCBI lineage: Eukaryota > Metazoa > Chordata > Aves > Charadriiformes > Stercorariidae > Stercorarius > Stercorarius parasiticus. The sequence goes on along the minus strand of VWZL01002014.1, from coordinate 48,337 downwards.
TGGTAAACCTGCACCCCAGTGAAAGAGTTTATTTTAAAATTCAGCGTCAGAGATGGTGTTCTGGCTGTCTGACTCTTCAGCCCTTCTCCTGCCTGGCATAAAGGCTCTCATACGTTAAGCATCACTTTTGAACTTGTATACCCTTAGAAGACTAACCTTAGTTGATTACCTTTATTCCCTGTTCCAAACTGCTGTTTCATTGGTGATATCTGATTAAACAGTCATTCTCTCATCTTAAAGATAGCTTTGCTGGGGTAGTGGTTGACATTCTTCTGCAGTGCATGAAGATCTTTAGCGAGCCCATGATGGATGGGATTACGTATATTAGGGATACTAACAGTCCTGTCTGGGGTTCTCTAGCTCATAGTTTGAGGTTTTAGAATACATACGTGTTTATTGTTAGAATTATTAAACGTGCACTGGCAATGTAGAGTGGTAAAACACAACTTTATGGTAGCAACTAATGGGCTATCTGTAAAGTGATCTTCCTAAAATATTTTCAAAGTGTTTTGTTTTAGATGTTTACCAAGTAGAAGTTTTTAATAAGTCTTTTCCTAATAAATGGCTACCCAGTCGTAATCATGTGTTCATGAAACTGGTGCATCCATGATATTTTAGGCAGTGGCCTGCAGGCTATTGCTAAGCTAAAGCCCAGTGAAAGTGAGCTTCTTCATAGACCATTAGTTTCTAAGGAATGCTTTGTGTGATCATTAGCTTCAACTGCAAGCTAGGTATTCCTGCAGAGCATGAGACGGAATCACTTCAGAAATGTTCCTTCTTTTTTTTTTTAATAAAAAAAAGCACTAGTGTGTCATTATAACTTTTCAAGTATGTATGTAACATGCCAGTACAGGTGCTTTGGTTTTAGTAGGAGTTTTCAATTTCTTATATGACTTTTCAATTAAACTAGTTGAACTGTCTGAGTTTTTAATGTTTGCGGTTCTGTTGGCCCTCCTAAGCTGTCTTGTAATTTTCTCTGCACCCGTAAGTGTGCTACTGGCCCTTCTGGTTTCCTTTTGCACCTAGTAGTTTAGTGTTCTTTTCTAGTGGTTTTCCCTGCATAGTAGGTAGTGGAAAAGGAAAGGCGGAGTAAGAGGTTTAGCCATTTGTGTTTTTTCATCATGTCAGTTTGTTCTTTCCTTTTCAGTCAATGTGGGGAGGAAAGAGAGCACTAATTTATTTATGGAGGATCCATTTTATGGACATGTCACTTTGAGCTGGAAATGCCTTCATGACTGGCTTAGTGTTTCATTTGCTTTATTTGATAGACGATGGTCGAGTGCACACAAACTTAGCTGTTGCTTTTCTCTTGCTCTCTCCTTGGTGTTAAGTATTGCCTGGAGGAAGACAGAGAGTATTTGGTGATACTTGTCACTTCTGAATACGAAGGTAGGGAAAAAAATGAGGTATGTGTAGGTATCTCCACGATATTTGGGGATTTTTTTGTCACTTGAATTATTCTTTGCTCTTTATCCCTTTCTTTGAGAATCAGGTTGAAAATTCCTGAAGCTGTTTTCTTGAGTACAAGCGTTATACTTTGATTGTTGGCTATTACAATAAAATTTAGCTTCTTAATGAATTTTACCTTTGTGTTTAGTTAAAATTGTGGTTAGATAAAGAAATAATTGCTTATAACAGCTATTGATAGTAGGTTTTAAAATTCTCTTGTAAACTATAGGAGTTTAACTCCTCCCTTTGGAAGTTTTCACTGCTAAGTAGGGCAAGTGCCTTTTCCCACTGAAAGACCTCATTTTGGTATTTCAAAATTTGCATGTCTTTGCTTTATAGCAAATCTCTGAGAAAAAGATTTTCTTCTCTTATATGTACATATATACACACACTCCCTACCCACTCCCACCATCTGAATCAGTGTTCTAGGCAGGTTGAAGACTTGGGTGCAAATGATGGTTGGAATGGCTGATTAGTCTCTCTCCTAAAATAAGTTTATGAATGGCCATGATAGCTGAAGTTCAGGCTACATTGAGACACTTGTGCTGTTGAACAGTCAGTTCTTTCAGTTCAGGATATTATATATAGTGTCTTCGCAGTGGGCATTTGTTTCCTGAAAACAGAGTTTGCTACCTGGGAATGCTCCTGCCCTCGGTAGGTCTAGTACAGGATAATAACAGTACTAACTTAGAAAGTTTTGCTTTTACATTTTGATGCAGTTGTCGGTGTTGTGACCGTGTCTCTTTAACATTTGGGAAAGGTTTCTTGCACTCGTACTGAATTTCCTTGAAGGTGTTTCAGGGGCTTCAGATAGCAGATGTAATTAATCAGCTTAATATATTTTGGGCTTTCTCTAGCTTAAATCATGCTTCGTGGGATTGTTCAAAACACTTATTTAGTTTGAATGCCCCTATGTGTTTGGGTTGCTAAGTCAGGCAACAGAGATGCTTCCATTGGCAGTGTCTTAGTTTGAAGTCCAAGGGAATTGAAGGCAAGGTTTCTTCCCAGGAGCCTTTGGAAGTTTCTCCCTTGATAGGCCTGACAGGGCTTAAATTGTTACCTCCAGGCTATGGATGTCATCTGTTTCTGTGCTCAGACTTCAGAGCTTGGACAGAATTCCTTCTCTTTCTCATCTGCTTTGAAGTGGAAGTATTGTATGTAGGCTTGGGGGCATTTCAAACAGCATATATTTGGTTCATCCTCTTTCAAGCTGGTGTTGAGATACTATGGATATACAGACAGTGTATTTTTAAACACAGAGGAAACCACATGATTATGTTTTTTTAAAAGGTATGAAAACAGGTATGAGCTGCAACTTTCATTTGATAAAGAAAATGTTGCTAACGCTTCTATACAGCATACGTGCTGTGTCAGACTAAGTAGGAAAGACACTTTTTCTTACATAAAAACTATGCTGTTCATCTTAATCTTGCAATGTCAGTTTATTGGCTGAGAGTTCCAATGTTGAGTGTACTACATGCATATAATAATTCTATCCTATATGATTCAGGGAAAATTAACATTTTGAAATTGGTAAATTTCAAAAAAAATGCATTATAGAAGCACATGCTGCCTTCTGTGGTTTGAGGCAATACTGCTTATTTCCTTAAGCAAATATGACTTTATTCTCTTTCTCTGCACTGGAAGGCTGCTCTCATAGTAGTGATATCAAATGTTGTTCTGAGCTGTTTGTCATAGGTGTTGTGAGGATGACACTATACTTAATAGATTTTTCTCCTCTGCAGCATTCAGTTTAATCTGGTTTTAAAGAATTGTGATGATCAATTAAAGTCTACTTGTGTTCCTAAAACAAATGGTTTCTATTTTCAGGCAAGCTAAGGTTTTGAAGATAACTTTTCATTTCAGTCAGAGTGCAGGCTTGGTATATTTTGACCTCATGACTTAAGCTTGGTATTACGTACTTGTCCTTGATTCATGGAAATGAGCTTTGCACCAGCATAGCTAAAGTTTATCTTTGTATTGCAGCAAAAGAATACAGTAATGCTTTGTGTAAAAATATATATTAAAAGAATTCAATGAGTTTCTCTATCTTTGGGTTGTCCATTTAGAAAAGAAGCCAGTCTTTCCTTCCTTTCCCCATACTCAAGAATTCAGTAGTAGTGTAGGTAAAAAATGTATGTGCATGGCTGGTTACCAAAGAACTCCTTTTCTTATTAATAGCCCCTCTGCCTCTGATTTTCCCCTAAGATTGTTTCTCATCAATTATTCCCCTTGTCTCTATTCCCTTTGCACTTGGTCTAATGTGCCTTACTTTGGGGCAAAGGGGTATCCCCATGAAAATATGTTAGGTAGGGAGAAAAGTATTTTTTCATCACAAGTTACACATTTTCCTGCAGTAGCTCTCTAGCTGAGATGTTCATTTCAAGCCTTTTATTGCCTCAGGGAAGGTTTTGGGGGATGTTAATGAATAGGGCTTAGAATGATGGAATAAATTCTATTACAAATGTCTATCTGCTTTTTGACACGCTTCTTCTGATGTCAGTGTTTTTCCTAAATTTTTTGTCTATTTTATTAATTTTGTGATGCTGCTGTGTTTGTGAGTATTTGTATATTGTTATGAAGCACAGCTAGTTTCAAAAGTACTATCTCTTAAAAAGAAACAGACCGACCCACTTAATAAGCTAAATATTTGCAGCAGAACATTTTGAAAGGCTATAGTATAGCATTGTACTGGAAGACTGTAGTGCCATCTCTGTCAGTACGCTCTAGTGCTAGGTAAGACAAAGGAGTGTGTATGAGTGTTTATAAATCTCTACAGTACTATATGGTGTATTAGCTCTGAGGCAATATGGCAGAATGTGTATTTCATGTTGAAAATGAGCCTGCTAAGCTTGGCTGATTGATAGTTTGAAATTGTTCAAGTTAAAAAAAAAAACAAAACAAAACCAAACTTCCAACAAAAGATCTTGAAGTAGTAATCACAGTTTTTTTCTTAAGAAACCAAACTAATATAGTTTTACACATTTTTTTGCAATGTTTATTTGCTGATTGTTTACTGTTTGCTTCCATATGAACATGTTCCAGTATACAGATGCACTCATCTTTATGAAAGTCATCATTAGAGAAGTTACAAATCACAGTTAAATGATTCAGTTTGCCTGTTGCCATGTACTTCTTTTTCATTGCTTTCTATTTAATTTACCCTTTCGAGAGCCTTAGTTGATAGTTAATTTTTTGTCTCTTTACTTTGAAGTGCCACTTTAGATTTTGATTGTTTCTCACAACAGATATCTAGAATCTCAGCCAAGTAAGATGGAGAGTTGTGTATTTACTACTCCTGAACATAGTTGGCAAAAGATGCACATCCCTCCCAATATGTTGCACAATTTTCCCATAGACACACTGGCTGTTGATTTATGTTTTGCTTTCTTCATAACTTATTGCTTCATTAGAGGGAAGTCTGTTTACTGTAGACGTTTAGTAAAAGAAGGATGTAGCATTTTCACTAGAAAGATGAATCCTTCAGAGCATTTTGGTCATCTCTTCTTGACCGTCCCTCAAAAAGGAACAAATGACCCTCTGTGATTGAGTCCTTTTTTAACTTTCCTACAGAAATAGTCATTTTACCATTTTAAATATTAAGACAGATTAATAGGGAATGATTACTCACTTTCCTCACCATGTGGAAACCAGGAGTATCGAACAAAACTATCGTTCAACAGATGACAAAGCAAAACAACCCAAAACTAACTTTTTCATGAAGCATTCAACTAAATTTTGTAATTCAGTGTTACAGGCCAAAAATCAATGAGTTATAATAGAATTACACAAATTCACAGGAGGTGGCACACCAGTGACTGTTAAAATATGGTCTAGATGCTACTCTGATTTGGAAATCTTTAAAACATTACTTTTTTGGAAGCAGGTAAGATACAACACTTTGTTATGCCCTTTCCCTGAGTATTTGCTACCACTGTTAGATGCGGGATAATGGGTGAGGTGGACTCAATATAGCTGCTCTTATGTTCTTATCATTCCTTGAAACATTCCAGGAAGTTTCAAGTTCAGGAGATTTCACTATTTTATCTTAATGTCTTTTTAAAAATTTACAGGAAGAAGTTTGAAATTTGAGACTAAAACTAGTTTACCATGACCAGAATAGAAAATAATCATAATAGGACTTCTTTTCAAGAAAAGGTCAAAACAGAAAAGCTTCTTATTTTAGATCAGGTATATAAAACACGGGTCATGTTTAAATCTTACAAAAGCCTATACTAATGCTATAATTTGTGATATTCCTTTAAAATACCATTAAAATAGTAAAAAAAATGTATTTTACTATTCTACTACTAGCAATAAAATGCTACCAAAGTGATATTCAAGCTGTACAGTTTAGCTGCCAAAGTTTTAAAGAAAATTAAACTGTTGAACTGTGGAAAGTGACTGCATAAGCACCTGTAACTGATGTTAGCTGAAGTGCTAAACCAGCTTTTGGCAGTGTGGCCTCCTTTGCAGGTGCACAGAGTATTTTCTTTGTGTCAGTTTATTCAACTAGTACAGTTCATTAAGTATTTAATTTGAAGTTGAGAAATGGGCTGGGAATTGAAATAGAAGAAATGCTTATTTTCACCTTTCAATCTGTGAATAAAAATGAGGTGCGAGAGTCTGAGGTCTATTAGTTTTAAAATCTTATAGGATATATTAGCCTAAAATGATTGATTTAAATTCAGTAACTACAGATAATATGCTGCTTAAAAAAACAGTCTGTTTAATAAGATGAATGCTTTCTGCTGTGTCCAGCAAGTTGGATGACTAAGGCAGCCGGTATTTTTAAGTATATCTAAAGTTTAGTTTCCGTTGACATCTGAATGCCATTTGAAAGAGATTACAGTTAAAAAAAACAAACAACAAACCAGAACAAAACCCCAACCCCCCACCCCAAACCAAAAAACTTTGTGCGTGTGTAGTGAAATTCTAATATAACCCAAATTGATATTTCTTTTTTTCAAATGATAGTTAAAAAACAGAAAATCTTCGAAGCTGCTCTAATTTTTAATCTTGTGTCTGAAGCTGGAATTTGGAGACTGTGCATCAGTCAGTGGGGGCACAGTGACGGTGTGGTTCACAAAGATGTTTCACCTGGACAAGAATAAGAGCCTGGCCTGAGGTGGAAAGTACTGATTCTTGTTGGTAATAGCCACTGTGTTCTCACAAAGCTCCTAATCACTCAGCCCAGCAAGGGTAAGAGTTACACGTTTTGCTAGAGCTTGGGTTGGGAAAAAAAAATCACAACTCCCTGGTGTGAGTGAAGTGATTAATCTTTGCGATGGGGGGATTCTGCTGCAGCTCCTTGCCTTCTGCCTGGTCTCTTCCACGTGGGACCTGCAGCCAAGACCCTGCGGAGCGGAGTCATGGTGCTCCCAGCACTCCAGTAACTCTGCACGTCCCCCGTCTGTCTCATGAGGAGCTGAAAATAGGAGCACTGTGTTGACAGAGGTGAGAAGATCCTGAAATTACTGCAGATCTGATATGTGTTGTGACCTTAAGCGTAAGAAAAGAATACCTGGTTAAGATCCAAACTGATACTGCCCTTCAGCTGGAAACTTTCTTGAGAGAAATTTTGAAACAGGGAGAAAGTAGCGGTACTTGTACATCTTCTGTAGATACATACATATCCTAGTGCCTTAAGATGAGAAGTGGTTGACTTCTTTTCATATGGATGTGGATTTTGATCCTGAAAATGGGATCTAGATTAACTTCGTTATTGAAAAAAAGTACATAAGTGATTCTTATGTGTCCATCTCTGAAACTCCAAAAGGTGTAAACGTAAATATTCCATAGTGGTTTCATTAGGTGGTTTCATTTCCTGACAATGACAGCACCAAGGAAACTTCATTCTGGTCATAAAAACTGTGAGAACAAGTTTTGCTCTTTGTAACTGAAATCTGACTTAATATGTTATAGCACGTGCAACCAGAGAAAATTATTCTTTTGAAGACCAACACCCTAAAACAATCTGTTTCAAGCCTTTAGAGGGTTTTACTTGCAGGTGATTGCTTTTATTTTTCTTCGTAAGAAACAGTACGCCTCATTTAGAGGGTAGGGAAATACTTTGTTCTGCAGTGGGTTAATACGTAAAAGAGAGAGCTTGCTGGAAATGGATTTTCATGTTTATAGATTTAAGTCAATTGTCTTAACTGTTACATCATCCTAGTTCATTAATCTAATCTTGTATCCATGGGAATTTAAAAAGTGCAGCGTGCACTTTGGAAAGAACAGATAGCTGTAGATCTGAAATTGTATTGATAGGTGCTATTATGAGCAATTTGAGTTAGCTTTAAACATAAAAGTCACATCGTCAGAGCATTACATGTTTAAAAAAAATAAAAAAGAAGTGGTATGGTCCTATCACAAGGTAGAATGTACAAGCTAATCTCAGCTACATTTTAAGTACATGGCAGAACCATTACAGGATGCCTCAGGTGGTGGTAAGCAATAAATCTGAGGGTGACCAAATTTACCCGCACTGATTGCTTAGTGCTCTCAAAAAGTGCTGACCGGCAGAACTGTCTGTATGCCTGTAAATGTGAAAATTCTCTGATAAAAAGAAGAAAAATAGCCATATATTAATGACCTTTCCTATATTTAAATACAAATTGATATCCTTGTAATATTTTGTTTCCGGTGCCTGAATTGTTTCGTGACAGGACCAGTTTAAAAGTCATTACGACTCTCTGGTTTAAATGGGGGTTGGTTTTGTTGTGTCTGTTCAGAGATCTTCCAGCCAAGAATTGTCTATGCCTGAGTGCAGTTTCACGTTTGTATGTGCATGCATATAGTATTTATGGTGTTTTGTTTCAACTCTGACTTGAAATTTTGTTGCGATTTCCTCAGAAGGAGCTCTAAAAAAATATTTCGAGGCACATGCAGGTGAGAAAATAATTTGTCTGTCCGTCCAGGCAAGTGTAATTTGGAAGCAGGCAGCAGAGTAATTGTCATTGATATGGCCTTTAGCAGTTGACAGTTTGATACAGACTTGATGGACAGCTTTTTTCCCATCATAGTCGGCATTTTTATATGCAGGAACAGAATTTAAAATTATGACTTTAACTGTGTAGGTGACTCACTGTAAATCTCTTTCTACCAGCTTATGGTATTCTGTCCAAGTGTATCTTTTGTTCTCTAAAATAGTTCTTCCCTTTTACCTGGAAAAACAAACAAACCTACCTCCTAATATGTTGTATGCCACTGATGTAGTGGTTGTATTTCCTGTGTTGCTCGATTTGTCAGCTTACCCAAGTCATCTGAGAGTGTTTGCACCCTAAGCAATGCTAAAATCAATTTTTAGTACATAATTTGACTGCATTATAGATAGCACAATCTACCGAATATGCTTGTGGGTGATAAGCTCTGGGTGTCTTCAGCAGTTTTCTGAATTTGGCCCTGTAACAGCAACCTGCAACCTAATTCCCAAAGAATAAAAGGATTTCAGCCTGGAGGTGAATTGTGCTTCCCTGAGCAAGGAGATTTAAGAGCCGAAGAGCAAAATTAAGGAAGGGTTGGAATAATCTTTACTTGTGCTAGTGGTCACCCTGAGAGATACTCAGCTATCTAAATTTAGGCATCAGATTTGATTTCAGAACTCAGAGCCTAGAGACCCTGAAGAGTTTAGGTGGACCCCAGGAGGGACAGCTGGAGCTGCAGTGTTCACCTGACCACGTCTGGATCCTGAACTCCAAACCTTACATTACTTATCTGAAGTTGCACAGTGTTCTTAAACCCACCACGTCTGGTTAGTCAGCCCCCTCCTAACCTCAAATGCCGATTTTTGATTCGCCACAAGGCTTAAGTGAGAGGTAAAGTGCGCTCCTACTCAGGGTATGTTTTAATGTCTGTGTGCAGCCTTTTGGTGGAATTAAAAAAAAAGCACAACCACAAACAACCCACCCAACAAAAACAAAATAAGAAAACAGGATCACATCTGGCATGGAGATGTTTCTTTTGCCATTGTGTTGATGCAAGTTTTCAGTTTTTAATTGTGCACAAATGGCAGAACTTCTCTCTCCTGTTTGTTTTTTTTTTTTCTGATGTAACCAATTTAAATCTAAGTGTAGTTTCTACCATATGCTTGTTTCAACCATATTTGCAGTTAAAAAAAAATATTTCCAAAACATCAGAGTTCAGGGAAAATACACTGTTAACCATGAATCTGTGTAGATAATAATTTTTGAGGGTGATGTTAGCAAAAGGAAAAGATCAATCTATATGGCTTGAAACTAAATGATACAGAGTTTCCTTAAGGAAGGAAAACCGCAGGACTTTTTCTCATCAGCTTTGTCAAAGAGTATGTATTGTGAATAAGGCTGAGACATCCACGTGTGCGTAGAAGATGCTATGGTACCATAACAAAAGGTACTCTGTGCAAATTTTGAAAGAAGGGGAAATATACCCTGAAGTGATGGAGGTTAAAAGCTGTCATCACGAGAAAAATTTTAGTCTTGGGCATGTGTTTGAATTTTCCTTGTCTGTAAATTACTGATGCAATGCAGCAAGATGATGATAACTAGTTTTTTTAATCGGAGTTCCTCTGGCACAAAACAGTAATGCTTGTAAATAACACGGTTGCATGATCAACTTGGTATGCAGAAAGAAGTTTTTCTGTGTCTCATCATTCAGGGAAAAGATGAATTTTCTGCTTGAGCTTACACTGGTTGTTATAAATGTTCAGCACAAATGCAATAGCATGAGTAGAGTAACATGAAAACACAGCACGACAAAAGGAAAGCAGTAAGGAAAAAGGCAACATTTTTTTTCCTGACAGAAGAAAACGGATGTCAGAATCTCTTTAAGTAAGTATGTATAATTGTCTATAGTATGTCCATAATAAATGGTATCAGTGATGAGTTTTCATTACATTTCATCCATGTCTAAGGAAGACAGTGACGAATAAATTCAAGGTAGGTATGTATGTATAATGGATGTGGTCCAACTCCTGAGTCAGGTTGAGTCCTGGGCAGTGGGATCTGGGGAGGTTTCTCTCTTGCAGAGTGCTTGGCTTTCGAGAGCCCTGCATCTGCAGTGCAGAAGAGGCGGGGGGAGGCTGAGGAAAGAAAGGAGCCTGCAGGAGAGGCGCAGGCTGGAGGCACTGAGTGGCAGGGAGAGGGTTCTTATGGCAGGGAGCAGCCTGAGCCACAGAGAAGACGACGGGAGATGGAGGGAGAGTTGGTTAGCCCAGGGAGCCGCTGAGAACTGCCGTCTCCTGCAAGAGAATAAGGGATTCTCCCCTTAAAGGAGGAGAGTACAGCTTCTTCTCAAGTCTTTCATCTAATCTTCCTGCTTGCCTTTTGTTTTCCCCTATTACAGAAGGCATTTTGGTTCGATTTACTTTTGTCTAATAAAAGGTTGTTTTTGTGCTCCAGTGTCTTTGAGGTGTATGTGTGTGAAACAGTGAGGGCCAGAGGGACTGTTTTGGGTAATTTTAGCTAAAGATTGCAGCTGACTTGGTTCACATAGATGTTATGATTTATGATATCACTGTAAAAGAAATTATGTTATATGTCAGTAAATATATTTAAAAAAAATAAGCAAATAGACTCTGGTTTTCTCTTCAACAAGAAAGTGATCTGTAGGACCGTAAAATGTACAACAAAGAGAGAGAAAAGAGAAAGCATTGTAGGCAGTGGTCAAAAAGTCCAGTTGGTTTTGTGCAAGAAGGGAAGCATTCCAGACGAGCGCTATAAATTTCATAACCTCATGGCAATAAGCAAAAACTTGCAGGAATAAAAAGAAAGCAAATAGCGGCAAGGCCATCTTCCCAAATTGGAAAACAGAATTTATAATCCCGCTGCTCCTGCAAACTTTGGTTTCAGACTTCAAACAGCTGTAAACTTGAGAATTGGATAATGCCATTTTGCTTCAGTTTCTCTGGAAAACAGTGGCAGAAAGCAAGTGAAAGGCGTTCAGAATCGGGAATGCGGGAATGTGGTAGAAACAACACCTTGCAGCAGTCGATACAGGGAGGAGACAGAAGTGGTGATGTATGGTCCTGTCTTCTTAGACAAGCATTATGTGAATGATGCGGTACAGGAGACAGCTTTCAACTGCTGCGGAAACTGGGAGGCCCTGGGACAAATGAGGGTCCTGTCTCCTGGCAGTCACAGCGATGGGAAACTTCATCTTTCTCTCAGCCAGAGGAATGAGAGAGAAATGGGGAGTTGGTTGTAGAAGACAGCTCTGGAAAAGGAGAGATCTAATTTCAGTGTGTTGGCTTTGGGAGAAAGAGTGAGCTTGATACAAGTGATTTTTTTGGGTTGGGTCGTGTTCCATCCCCCCATGCCCCCCTTCATCTTTGGCCTCTTTAGTTGACTGTGGGGAATTTTTTTAATCCGCTTTGAGTTACTGTTGATTTCTCACTGTGGAAAAAGGAGGGCAGAAATGAGAAAAGGGGCTGGGATGGTGGCCTTGAGGAGCATAAGCAACAGTATGTTGTAATTTGAATTTGGAATACGGCTCATTGAGTTGTGAAAGTTTTACAAATAAAAGTGCCAATGTAAAGAGCTTTCTGGTGGTTTAGCAAGAGCATTTCTCTGTACTGTTCATCCTTATGTTAAAAGCAGTTGGAGACTAAATTATGCTGAATCATACAAAAGTGTCTCAGCATCTGTTTTCAAACTGTTTTATTGAAGAGAGACTGAAAGTTGGATACAGGTCACCAGAAACACTTTGGTCATACATGGAGAACAATTATTTTAAGGAATAAGTATTTATCTTAAAGAAGGGAGTAACTTAAAAATCCAACACTTTTTGGCTTTAGCTTTTCATAGACTCATAGAATTGTTAGAGTTGGAAGGGACCTTAAAGATCATCTAGTTCCAACCCCCCTGCCATGGGCAGGGACACCTCCCACTAGATCAGGTTGCTCAGAGCCCCATCCACCCTGGCCTTAAAAACTTCCAGGGATGGGGCTTCCACCACCTCTGTGGGCAACTTGTTCCAGTGTCTCACCACCCTCATGGTGAAGAACTTCTTCCTAACGTCCAATCTGAATCGACCCATCTCTATACACCTTTTTATCAAATGTGCTTAGAGGGAGGAAAAAAACTTCTCTTCAGCACCACGTGAAGAACAGGAAGATTTGACTGGAGAGATTTGGTTCCTTTTGACCTACTGACACCTTTGGAAAATCACACAAAATGGATAAATATGGTGATCAATTCCTTTCTTCAGAATTACCTTGTAAAAAAATGCATAGCTCTTGATATCAAGATGATAATCACTTGGACAAAAAACAGTATTCACTTTTTGATTTTTGAGCATTCCCTCAATACCTTAAGACAAATTTAAGTGTTACTTTTGCTTTTCTTATTGATTTCCTGCATAAGTGGAGATAGAAGGGATTACCTGGGTATAAAAACTGTTGCTCACTATGAGGAAGGGTAAGAGCATTAGATTCTCTGGTTGTTCCTCAGCATCAGGTGCTGGTATTTATTCCAGCTATAATTACAAAGTTGTGCTATGAGTGAATGTGGTACAGTCACTCCAGCCTTGTTAGCATCTCTCTAATGAGGAAACTGTTGAACATTGAAACTTCTATTATAGATCTAGTAATTATGGCTGCCATCAGTCCCAGCCACTATAATTAATATTATAACTGACAATTATAATCTTATTTTCACTCACTTGCAACACTTGAAAAATTATTGTCTTAGACCAGTGGTTCTCCTCATTTTTTTTATTTGCCTATAGATAAATTATTTTGGAGAGACTTGGGGGAAAAAATGTCATTTTTGTTTAATTACATTTTGGATAATGTGAGAAATTCCTTTCTCATATGACTAAAGTTTTCCCTCTCGCCTCACCTGGAAGGTTTGCAGGGAGTGTTTTATAGTGTGTTCTGCTGACTGGATGGCTGTGTCACTAGAAGCTGCTGACTGGTCTTTGAGGTTATTCCCAGACAGCACAAGAATAGACGTGAATAGTTGGTGAATCTAATTGGAGATGCCTGCAAGAGGAAGCTGTTTAGTCTACAGCTTCTCTGAAACAACTGCAACTGCCTACGTCTGTTCCCTGGGAATCCTGGCAGTTGGTAGTGGGAGGCAGATCTGCTGTGAATAAAATCTCTTCCCCCTCTCCTCTTTATATCCTTATTTAGGCTGTCTCTGCAAAGCCAGCCCAAGGCACGTTAGTTACTAAATGAAGTTAATGTAGGGAGTTATCCATTTATCCTTCAGCTGCCTCTGTACCAAAAACCTGTGCCTGAGCTGTCATTTACATGCCTCGGGTTGGGATGGCACAGAAGTAGTGCTGATGGACTATTGCATCTTGTGAGTTTATGGAAATAAAATTTATGACCATATGTATGTGGTCATGCCATCATATTCAAAGCGACCTTCCCTACAGGTTAAATGTGGGCTTGTATAATTGGTATGGGAGAGGCAAGCACTTGCTCAGTATGGCTTTTGGACATGCATGAGGAGAAAGTAAGGAACAGGTGAAAATGAGATTGTGAGATCCCAGTTTGGTGGGTTAATGCAGAAGACCACGGTGAGAACTACCCTTAGTATCAAGTGAAAGGCTTTAGGCTGTGTTCTGGTTTAGTTAAATAACCAGTACCAGTTGTAGGAACTAACAGTAGCAGTCCAGTTCTTCCTGCATTCAGTTATTCCTTAGCTCAAGCACACGATTTCCTTGTCAGAAATTGATGCTACATGTGGTCACAGATACATGCAATTACTTGTTTGTTTTTCCAAGAATGTGCCTTTTTCTCCTGTTTGTCAGAAGTTTTCATCTAATTTAGCAGCTCATGGATGAAAGTCTGTATAACAGATCTTAAAATGTTCTCTTTTTTTTAGCTTAGTAAATACTAAATGGCACAACACTATCAAATCTAGTAATTTACCAGGTAGGTGTTGCCACAGAAAAACTCGTATTTCAGCACTGCACACCACTCTAATCACATGAAGCCTTACCTTGTGTTGATGTAGCTCTTTATTTTGTCTCTTAGGCACACCGCTTCTAGTGCGCAGGAGCAGTGATCCGGCTTTGGGCCCACCTGCTGACTTCCACCCAAGTGCTTCTCATCCCAGTGACCACAGTCTCAAGCATGTTCTGGCAGTAGGTGTCATGTAACTCACCTTTTTCTTAAAGGCAAAAACTGTTCTTACCTGTTGGTATATAGGAATTTTATAAGTTATATACGAATTTGAATCTAAAACAAAGTGCATTGTACTCGTTTTCTGTAAAGGAGAGAGTTTCCTCTGGACAAAATGGTTATTGTAGATGATACAGTCAATTAACAGTGGTTCTCTTTTTTTAAAATAAGAGATTTACATAAAGTTCAATGGTGACGTAAGGCACTGGAATGTGAACTGAACTTTTAGCAATTGCTTATTTGTTCAGTGTCTTACTGTCCAGTTTACCATTGCTTAGTGGAAAAAATGTACTTACCCGTTAAGATGCTTTGTTGGTTTTGCACCTTTTTTCACTTCCCTTGTTTTCTCATGGCATTTCTGTCTTCCTTTGGCACCCTGCTACTACCCTGCATGGTCTCTTCTTTCTCTCACTTTTCTGTTTTTCATCCTGACTCTTCCTTTTTGAGGACAAATTTGTTTTCAACATAGTTATTACTAAGTATTAGTGCAAAGACACAATTAGTGAGGGTGCAGTGACTCTTATTCAGATGTTATTGTAGGCTGTCTTCAGTCTTCTAAAAGTGATACTGTCTTGGCCACACTTGGGCCAACATTTTTTTACTTTGCAATTTTAAGGCCTGAAGCTATGTGTTTATGTGTGGGGAAGGTGTTCCTATATTACTTATAAAAAGAGTAAATTCTTTAGAATCTCTGAATGTCAGCTGGGATACATAAGTCTATCAAGCAGAACAGAGCTTTTTCATAGACTTGATCTTTGCCTGAAAAGCTCTGGTGGGTCTGCTTCTGCGCTACTTTATGCCAAATGAATGCTGCCTTAAATGATGGCGCAGTTCCACCTGCTTTCATTTGCTTGTGAAATTTATGCCTTTTCCCCTTTAGCTTCCCTATACAGTGTTGCAACTCACTCCCTGTCCCCAGTTGTGTGAACCAATCGGTCCCTGTTTTGTATCAAAATGAAAAACACCCAGAAACCCCCAGCCTTTTCCTTTGGTGCGAGGGGGACGTTTCAGCCTAGATCACAACTAGTTTATAGCGACATACCGCAAATGGCCATATTGGCACATTAGGGAGCCCGAGCAAAGAACCGGGGTTCAGCAACACATGCTGGAGGTGTGAACCTTTTCAGACGAAGATGTTGTATTTAAGACTGAACTTACAGTTAAGCTTACGTGAAGGAGGTAAGTAAATAGAAAGTCAACTTGCATCAGTACACAAGAATCCTCTAGGCTTAAAGGAATTCTCTATGCGTAAAATACAGAGCATCCCTCCATCAGCTGTAGGTGTACCAGTCAAAGCTGGACAGATAACAACAGTGGAGAAGGCTCTCTGATTTTTTTAAAATGTCATGTAAGTGGGGGGAAAAAAGGCCCAGAAGCTTGAAAGTTTTTATTGTTAAAGTGAAAATCTGTTACAGCAAAATAATTACACCAGCTCTTATTTTTGCAACAGTACCATTTCTAAAACTCTCGTCGTCAATCATACTGAAATATGCTTTGGCATAATGTTTTGGGAAGCGTAGAAAGCTTAAATAACATAGGTTAAATGAGGTACAGATTGTTTTAAAACACAGGGAAGAATCGATATCTGACAAATGAAAAAACATGGCATGAACAATTGTGCACTGTGTTTTGAATATAGCTACACTCCTTCATGCAAGTGTTAAAGGAGTATTTAGAGAAAATTCATTTGTTCTGTATATTGCTGCTGAAAGTTTAAAATTAATACTGCATTTCCTTTGCCACAAACAAGTATGCAAGTTAGAAAAACCAGAGCTGTTGGTAGATGAAACAATTTTCAGTGCATGTAGTAAAAATTAAGTCTCTGTATTTATACCACAATTATCTTAGCAATCATTTTGTAATTGAAACTGACTTCCATAATTAGCTTAATTGTTTTGGCACTTCTGGCATTTTGGTGTTTGGCATATGTAGAACTGGCAATTTGGTTCTATGTAGAAATATGCGTAGTTACACTATATGCTGTTTTCTATGCTATGTAGTGATACAGCGATAGTGGATCAGATTTTTGAGAGGTGATTTTCATGAATCTCTGAAAACAGCACTTATTTGTCTCTAGGAGAGTGCAGGACAAATGTACAGTAATTAATGCATAAAATAAAACAGCAAACAGGCAGTAATATAAGAGAAGAAAATAACTATCCAGTTCAGGTGAACCGGATGAACCTGATGAACCATTTGAGCTGTTCACAGAATTTGCAGAATCTAAGCAGAACATATATTCTGTTTTTTAGATGTTATACCAAATCTTCAAAGGAAGATTTATTTTTTTTTTATGCCATATGATGATTACCAAAATTACAAAGTCTTTTCTGAGTGTCCAGGTAGTTTGAGAAGAATTTGTGCTATTCTTTCATATTTTCTCTGACATTTATTTTGTCTTAGCTGTAGTTTTAGCCCCAATTAACCAAATACTTCTAGATCAATCAAAAACTGATAGTGAAGTCCAGCATCTGTTCTCTCAGACTGGAAGTCATTTAACAGATGGTACAAAATTTGAGTTTCTTTTTTCATCCAATCCTCTCCTTCCTTATTGTGACAGCTGCCACTGAAAAATTTGGAGACTGTAATCAGGGAAAAATAGGGCTTACAAACATCTGAATTTGTTATTGAAGAAAAGGTGTTTGTTAATGAATTTGTTAATTTATGACGGCAACTGTTAATATCTTCTGTCTAGTTAAAATCACAGAGCCCTGGCCAGGCTTTCAAAAATGGAGACTTCCCTCCCTAGGTCTCCAGAGAAGACCTCAGGGCAGTGTAACTAGTTTAATGCACTTCTCTGTAAAATTCAGTGGCCTTAGCTTTGCTAGGGCAATAGCCAAGTGCTGGTCCACCTGCTGTTTGGCAGTGAATGGCCTGGCTTCAGAAAGTGGGGTTAGCAATGGGCGTGAAGTCTTCCACCGGGGATCTCCCCTGGAGCGAGGCCATGCTATGTGATTGAGACAGTGGGAGCCTTTCAGAGGGAGGAAGCATTCTTTGGCCACTTAACACTTGCTCAACGCTTGTCCCCAGCTTGCTGAGAGGAGCTGCGGATTCAGGTTCTCTGTGCCAACTCAGAAGTTCCTAGCTGGATCCCTCCACTCAAGCTCCACTCTGATAAAGATGAGACGCAGTGGGGCAGAAAGTCTGAATTGTGGGGTTCTGTTGGTTTGGGGTTTTGAACTTTTTGGGAGCAGAATACATTTTGGTGCTTTTGCTCAGTCCAGTTGATCCAGGTAGTAATTGCTAAGATATAATTAAAAAATCTGAACTTTCCTTTCTGGAGCTATTACTTCTGCTTAATCTCTCTCTTTGCCCAGGGACAGACTTCCCTACTACCTGAAGACTTGATGTGTCATGAGTTTGAGATGGAGGATTGTGGTCCTATTTAAGTTGATGGAAGTTTTGCCTTAATTCTGATGGGACTAAGGTTTCACCTCCTCTTGTTAACTTGCTGATTATTATGGGGATGCTATGTTCAGCATGACTTTCTTTTCTTTTATAGTTGCATGTTTCCTCGATAAATACTTAGGTTAACTTCGAGTTAATCAATGGGAATGGCTGATTAAATTGCATTTATCCGTATTTAAAAATACAATGAGATGCTGGATCAATTGAAGAGCTGCTCCAGTGGCTCAATACAGTTTCAATTTTTACCTAGATGTGACTTGAAATTGACTGTATTTTATGCATTGTGGACATATAATTTGCAATTTTGGATAAGGTTCATATATAATCAGGACATTTTTATGTTTCAAGCCCTTGTTAGAAAAGGTCGAAACCTCCTCTGGTTCTTCTGGCCGTTAATTGTGTTTGTAATGTATTAGCCTTCCTGATTAAGTGTCTGCAGATTAGCATAATGTGAGCATGATGCAGCTCTGTGATTTGTTCCTTTTACACACTATTTTATGTACATACGTAAACATAAAGATATGCTACAATCAGAGCTTGGCTTTGAGATAAAGATTATCAGTAGTACTTTCAAAATGTGTGGATATTTTATTGTAAGAAAAAGGTGGAAATATTACTTCATCTAATCAGGCTATTTAAAAGCAGGGCAGGGCAGAAAAGGTCTGGTTTTGACGCAGTGATGGAATTGCTGTAGAGTCTCTACCTTGGATTGATCCAAAGGGTTTCTGCTAAGGCTCGAGCTAAGAGACTGCAGTGCCATGAGGGTTGTATTGTCTGATTTTAGAAGATAAAACTTTTGTCCACTATGTTTACTCACCCTGACTACATCAGGTAGTTTTAATTGCTGATCCCTTTGCATGTTTTAGAACCTCAATATGGAAGCCTCCCGTAGTTACATGATTCCAGGAGGTGGGCTATGAGAAGGAAACCAGAGATTGGGAGAAATGCAGTAATTCTTCAAGAACTAGCAGTGCTGGAAGGATGGTGCACTTGTAATGTTTTAAATCCAGTGCTTGTTGACATGTAATAATTAAACAAATAAGTAGAGATGGAAGCACAACTCGGGTATTTCAGTGTATGTTGCAGGTAGAGGCAAGACTGCTTCCCTGAGGTGGTGTGCTCTCAGACTGCCATTCAGAATAGCAAGGTTTGTAAATAATGGAAGGCATTTACTTCTTTTTTCTGGTAGAAGTTTTCCTATTAATAATTTAACTCCTGCTCTTGAAATACTGCTGTGTGGAGCTGAACATAAGATCTGGGGAGATTTAAAAGAATTTTCTGTCATTCAGCTGGGGAGTTCCGAACAGTTTGAGTTTTTTTAAAAGGGAATTCTGATGTGGGTGAATCCATTTTTAAAGCAACTACTGTGCGTCTGTTTACGCTGCGGAACATATATAGAACACTCCTAATCAGCGCAGGAGCTTGTCAGTGTATTGCTTTTGATGTCTGATTAGATGATCATAGGGACATCTGCAGTGAGTTAGTTTTGAAGTTGTTGGTGTGAGGCACCGCAGGAACCAGAGCTGCGTGGCAGTCTTACACCATGAAAAACTGCTGCTCTTAAAGACCCTTTTATAAATCCAACTATGCAGCTAGCTGAGGGCTGTCAAATGTAACAAAAGCCTATTCCTTCTCAATTCTTTCTGTTGTTTTTCAACCCTGCGCTGCTTTTTTTCCCCTTTCCTTGTACTGTGTGCTGTGGCATTCTGCATCAAACAGAAATTACTTTATATTGTAGAGGAAAAACTAAGAAATGCAAATGAAATATTTGTAATACTTCATAATACTGAATTGATCATCTGAAAAAGGACAGAAGTGCCCTGAGGTAATTTCCTCTTTTGAGGGTGCAGAGGTATGTGTGTGGGGGGGAAAAAGTCGTCTTTGTGTTCTTTGCACAACCTGCATTTCAGAAAAGGTGTATTATTTTACCTGTATTGTTTAAGATGAGCAGTGGGTGTAATTTACATATTTTTATTTGAGAAGGATAAGTAGACTTTTTGTGATTTATTTTAATAAGAGCTAATAATGAATGTTCCGTGACGTTAATATAGTATATAAATTAGCAGTAAAAATGGTACAATCGGTAAAAGAAGTTATTCATTGTTAATGTGTTGTTTTCTAAAGTCTGTTTCCAATGAGAGGAGTGCAGGCTTTTTACTGACTATTCATGAGAGAAAGTATCTATTATGAAAACCGTCAAAGTTCTCTATCGTTCTGGAACTTATGTTAGTAGGGGGGCTGGGTTTTGTTTCCTTTTTAAAATGAATCTGAGGCCTTGGCTGTCATTTTGAAGCTACCTGATTGTTTATAAACCTTCCCCCTTTGTCGTCTGCTTTGTGTAGTCAGGTAGATGTGATTGCAGGTGATGGAAGATGGCTGAGAGACTTAAACTCCCTTCTTTTTCCCATGTGGCCTATCTTATAAAGAATGTGGAAAAATTATAGGGTGGAAATAAGAACTGCTGACAAAAAGAAAAGGGGGGAAAAAGGTCATGCTTTCAATGCTGCTGACACGTATTCGTCTCTATAGCTACATCTTTGGGGTCCTACAAAATACTGTCATTCCATCTGGAACAGCTTTTAGCAGGCAGCTTACTCAACAGGCTCATGGCGCTGAAATTGGAATGAAACATTAGCAAGTTACTTGTATGTCTGACAGTCAAATTAAAAGTGGAAGATGACAGTCAACATGGCTCATGCATATCATTTACTGTCAAACTCTAGAAACATTTAGCTAAAATAAAATAGGTTCTCAGTCAGTGTCCTACTGAAACGCTGATACTAAATAAATAACTTTTTCCATAAACATAGGAATCCAGTGGACAACTGGGAATAATGGCAAAGATCTTTGATACTTACTTAGACCCAAACATTGCTGTGACATTAGGAAAAATCTCATTTTGGATTTTTAAATACGTCATCTTGCAGTGCACTGATATATGAGACATTGCTCTTGTTCTGGTTAATATTTCTGTCTCTCTGAAAGTGATATCTGTGGCTTCGTTTCTCTTACAGGGTTGATAGTTATTCACACTCAAAGGATTTGTGCTTTTTTTTAAAATTTTTTTTTTAGGAGAGGCCCCTTAGACACTAAATCATCCATCCTGTTGGAGAGACCTTATCTGGGGATTTGTTCTTCTCCCGTGTAGTTGGTGTCTCAGCTAATCTGGATTTACAGGTTTTAGAGTTGTAATAATAACATAGCATTCTTTGAAACTCGCACATTCAGGTTTTTTTATGGCAGCAGATCCTGATTTACTCCACACCTATGAAGCAATTTCTTATGATAACAACTGGAATGAAGGGAGGAATATTTTAGTGCTTCTGTGTATTGTGTGCTTTTGGGGTTGCAGGTATTTGACATGTTGGATTTGGGAATAATAAACTGAGACCACTATGAATATAGACTAAAATGGTAAGGGTGATGCAGTGAGATTCAAGATTTCAAATGGACATCTCAGCTTCGATTTTTGTCAGTAATTGCAATGGTTTCTTCTGGCCTGTGAGTCTAATATGACCTTTTGTCATAACTCAAGCAGTAGAACCTCTCTGAAATAACTTCAAATAAATAAAACCTAATAAATAAACAATTTATTAAATAAGTAAATCTTAAAAAGGAGGTGATTAGACTCTAGAATAACTGAGCTGATGCAAGAGCAAATTGTTGTTGCTGTTCCCTGCACTATGAGGGACAATAATTACCTGTTTGTGAGGCACCCTGGTATTCTGGTCCTGAGCACCCAAGGATGGACATACCTCTGGTCTGGTCTGGCACAGTTGTTCTTATGATGTGTTTCAGATCCTAAACAAGGGAATTTGCCAGTTCAAAGTTTTACACATCCCAAGCAGTATCATAAAAAACAAAAAAAAAACAAACCCAAAAAACCAACCCCCCCCAAACTTTGGCCCCTATGAGAGATCTTACAGGAACAGTTGCTCCCATAAGATTTTTGGTTTATTTTTTTTTCTCGACAATGAAGGTGAGTAGTGGCTTATGCTTTTTAAAATTATTTTTATATTTTCAAAGTATTAGTAATAATAAGTTTTGCCTTTAATTTATCTTGGCTTAGGCCTTGGTTTAATGTAGATTTCAATTAGAACATATGGATTCTCAAACTTCTTTCTAAAATTCAAGTAAAACAACTTTCTTCTTTGCATCGGTCCCAAGGGATACTCATAGTACCATTTTTACTGTATTTGAGCTGTACCGTGTACCATGATTGGGCTAAGAGCATATCATGGCATCCTAGAGTTAGCAGAATTACTCTCCGTGTTGGCACTCACTCTGCTGTCTGTTTTGCAGCTGGCTTAGAGTGATACGAACTTGGACCTTAAATAAAAGAGCTGCTGTGTTTCTTGTAGTGTGCTTGCTCCATTCAGCTAATAGTGGTGCACCTGAGATGATCATACATTTAACACCTGTGGAGATAAATTGGCCTCCTCCTTTTCCTTTCTTCTGCTTTTTTGGAATTACCAAGTACAATCAATTTCATGGTGTATCTGTCAGCTTTACAGAAACAAAAGGAAACCCCTCCTTTTCAGCTGACCTCATGTCAGTCTAAGAAATATGGTGAAGGCTCCTCAAATCATGAGTTCACTTCCACCCCCACACCTCCCTTTCTTTAATGATCTGCATAAATCTTCTGTCCTTCAAGCAGCCAAATGGGAATCAAATAGAAATATATTGTTTTGGGGTAAAGTAAGTTCTGCCAGCAGCACTACTGAGCAAGGGCCAGTTATTCTTCATCGCCTCATCTTTTGACACTTTCCGTAAGAGCCCAAATGAATTCTGTTTCTGATGCAGAAAAGGCATATTCCAAGGGGAATTTTATAAAACACTTTTGTGAGAAGTTGCAAGCATGTTAAAAGGAGAAGAGGCCAGGGAACAAAAACCTCACAGATTAAATGGATTTTAAGCCACAAAGAAGAAAAAATTCTATTTATCAGCAGGAAGAAAGATATCCCCTTCAATTTGGTTTCAAAAGATGTAGCCAAAGTATGGATGTTTCATCTTAAAAATAAATAAATAAATGAAGTCTGTGAAATGCTGCAGTTCTTAGTGGCAAATCTGTTTGTTTCTCTGAAGTTCCTGTAGTGATATTTTCTTTACCCAAAGAATTAATGTCTTAACCATCTTTTTTGTTTAAAAGAACATAGGGAACATTTTCCTCAGATCTGTGAGGTGTTTGCCATAGCTGCCTAGGCATCAGACGTTTCTATGTGCTTCTGCAAAGATGTGCTTTTTCTTAATTAATGGTATTGGTAAAAATTCTGTGGCACCAAGACTGTCTATGAGGCCCGTGTGACTAATGTACGCTACACAGATAAATGTATGTGCGTTTCCTTCATGCGTAGTGTGTGCCACCTTGCATGCTCTCAGATTTCCATTTGAGAGAGTGAATTCAGTAATCTTGTATATCTGAGGGAAGAATATTCTACAAAAGATACCCTGAAAATATTGATGACTGAAGTGGTCTGCTGTATAGTGGTAAGAACAGCTTGAATCAGAAAGTTTTGCTCCTCGTGGAAAAAATGCAAAAGACTATACTGAGCTTATATTACAAGTTCTCCTTGAGTTCCTGACAGGGAGGCTCCGAGGAGTAGAGACAGTCAGAATGGCCTAGAAAAGTTTTTACACAATATTTTTGTTACTTAGAAATTACCCTGTAAACTTGCAAATAGCAGAATTAACTCTTGGGGTGAAAGGAGTCAGTTCCACCTCAGTCTTCAGCCCATTCTGTCCATCCTTGATTCCCTGTTGTTAAGCACTGGGCAAACACTCCATCCCGTCATGCAGAAGAGAAGGGAAATTGCCTGGATCACTGTTCATAGATAGATCCAAGCGTTGCTATCCAGGATGCTTTGAGATGGATACTGTGTTATGGTCAAATTAATACAAAGAAGAGAATCGCTGGTCTATGGTTTTCTGTTTAAAGCATCTCCAAACATAGCAGGAATTTGTCAACAGTAGAAATACTTTTAGATTAGGGATTACCATGTTAATAATAACAAAGCTATCTTTTGGTTTACAAAACAATGAACCAAATGATGGCTTTGTGCCTGGCTGTAATTTTCTGCCTTTTTACCTTTCAGTGTCTAGTTTGCATATAGTTGTCATTTTCAAATGGCTGTTTTGAGAGGCACGTTGATGACACTATTGTGTTAGTGTCATCAATCATACAAACACTGATATTACCAGGTAAAGTTAGTTCATTAGAACCAGATGCACGCTCCTGTAAATAATTTTTTTTTTTTTTTAAAGTATGGCAGTATGCCAACAGATTATAACACTTTTGGGAAATTAATCTGCTGCCAATTATGTGTATTTATAATACTATACAAGTGTATAAAACATCAAATTATTGATGTTAGTTCTGTTAAAATTACTCTTATATAGTGTCTGATACCGGTTATCTTTTAAGCACAGGTCTAACATGCAGATTCTAGGTTTACAGTGATTTAATTTTTGTTAAAATGATTCGATATTTAGAATTTATTACATATTATTATATATTCATATGATTATGATGATCACTGCCACAGAAATACTTCTTTTTTATTTTTCTATTTAATTACTAAGATTACTTCAGGTCTAGCTTTGTTTTCCACTGCTGCTAGTATTTCATTCTGCAACAATGAAACATGCACCCTTAAGGCTGGTTGGCCCTAACTAAACTCTGTCAAGTTTGCACTTCAAAAATCAAATGAGAAAATATTCTTTGATTTGATACATACAATTTATAACCTGTTTCTTTTGCTTTTTAAGTAGTTGAAATAATCAATCTAGGCTTTTGATATATGTGTATGAAGTAAAATGGTACAAATGAGAAGTTAGAAAGCAAGTTCATAGCATTCACCAGCTCTTAAAAAAAAAAGTTTTTTCAAGCAGAAGACAGAAAAACGTCTCTGCTTTGAGCCTATGAGAAGCTCTTTTTAGTGGGAAAGCATGTCTTTGGAAAGCAATATAAAGTAATGCCACCCACTCAGTGGCATATATGCTGTATATATGTTCATGTGGTGCCCCTTGCTAACAATGTATTTTAAAAGGCTTGAGATTGTGCCTTAGATTGTTGTGAAAAGAACAGGAACTAGGTAAATATATTGTAGTTCACAGATAACGAAAGGAGGTCTGTGCAAAGGAGTCTGAGAATACAACTCCCTAGAGAGTAAAATTTATTTTCCAGCAATAGTGAAATTTGAGAAGGGCTCAGCACCTACCGCTGATTTTTACTGATACTGCTGGGATCAGACCCTTAACCCTCTCGAACCTCCCCCTTAAACAGGACGATATTTAGTAACATGCTTGTCCTGCTGTGAGATTTGGGCTTTTTTGAATTGGGGAATGGGGAGCCAGTTGGCAGGCTTGGAGCCCTCTCGGACCCTGGGCCCTTTGCCCTGCGCCCCTGCCCGTTCCTGACAGGGACAGAGGGTCATGGGAGACAGGGTGGCAGGGCCACACTGCCTCATATCCTTGCGATTGCTGGCAGCCTCTGCTCCCACTCGCCAGGACTGCGCCCTGGGTGGCTCTGTGGGTTCCTGGTGGGGCAGGTGGCTTGGGTGCCCCTGGGCTGGTGGGGGTCACCCTGCCCGGCAGAGCTCCCACTGCTGGGGCAGCTTCTGTCCCTCCTTCCGTCCTGCCCCGGTGGTGGCAGGCCACAGGCGGGGGAAGTCTCTTGCAGACTCAGCTTTATTCTGCGCTGCATTTTTTTTAATTTGGACTTAAAGCTGCTTCAGGTGAAATAAGAAATGCTAGCCAACAGAATTGTGGGGCTTCATATTGAAAATTTTCCCTTGCTTTTGGAGTCAGAATTGACTGTACACTGCAACTGGGGAACAGAAGGCTCCTATTGAGGAAGACAAATTGTGTCAGGAGTGTTCAGCCTCCAGTCTAATATATTTTTCCTACTGCAGATAGCACTTCTGGGTTCATTATAGCTTGCTCTCATAAGTCGTCATTTCTGTCTCAAGGCTGTTGTGCTTTCCAATGTAAAGCAGATTGATGCTGGCACATTTTTTCTATTTTAATTTTACGAAGTTGTCACACTGAAACTGTGCCTCATATTGGAAGTGCTTTGAAGTGAAGAGATAAACAAAGAGCTAAAATAAAATTAAAAAGGAGCACGAACAACATTTCATCTTGGTTTGTCTTTTTTAAAAATAAACTGAATGGATGTAGTACCCTTGTGCCACTGTAGTAAGTCTGCAAACATTAGCCGATCAATCTAAATTGAGTTAGTGTATATGCAGTAAGCAGAAACAGGTGAAAATTAGGTTATCTGTGCCCAACTCCTTCTATTTGCTATGAACAGTGAGATATAAACTAGTTTTTAGACCCGATTAGTTTTGTTTATTTTCAGAGAGGGGCAGAGGCAGAACATGTGCTATATCTACCATAGTTATTAAACCAAGAAACTATAAAAAGTCACTAGCTCAATTGTGACATTTGCAGATAAAGGTAGAAGGCCCTGCCATAAATAAATCTGAAGTGAATCCAGGAGGAAAAACAGCAGCAGCACTCCTTGGTACATTTCAGTTTTATCTCTACGAAAAACAAAAAACCCAAGAATTTTCTGCCCTTCCACTAACAAAAAAAAGAAGTCATTGTCTCTCCTAGTGTCAGAAATGCCAACCAATTTATAATCTGAAGTATGGTTTATAACTTCACTTTTTTTGGTTTGTGGACTCCCAAAAATTTTCCAATAAAGACAGTGAGCTTCATAGTTACTTTTTATGAAGTTCTAAAAGTAGTCAAGGAATTTAAGGGATCTGTTGACCACAGATTGAAGCTATTGTTTACAGCAATAAAATACAAAATACCAGTGGCAAATATTCTCTCACTGTTACAGTTCTTGGGTGCACAGTTACTATTAATCTTTGATTTAAAGGGGAATGACAAGTCTTTGTCCTAGACCAGCTTTGAAAACACGTAACAGCTTTTACACCCCTATAGAAGCCTTTTGTATACATGTATGCACCTCTCCTTACTGGTGAGAAGCAGCAACTGCACAAAAAAGCATGATTTTCTCCAAAGTGGCAGAGTGAGGTCCTTTCCTGAGATCACAGTCTTACCTATGCAGTAGCAGCTTGTATTCCCCTTTCCCAGCAGAAAGGTAATTGCCCTTTTCTTTTTCCTGTGCCAAGAAGTATTACCACCACTGCAGAATGTAAGTAAAGACCCAGGAGACCCAGCTGTGGGTTTCCAGTCCCGTTGTTAATCCGATTTGAAACTACTTGCTCCTAGAACCCAGCATTTATTTTCAAGCCAGTACCTCACCTGTGTTCTGAGTTGTGTTGGGGAGCTCTAAAATTCAAGCCGAACGCAGAACTGGAAATCTGGTGTTGTCCTTTCCACTAGTTTGAACAGGCTTGTAAGCAGTAGCCTTGATGTACTGATATCTTAAAACTTCTATGCCTGTTCAGCTTGGACGCTAAAGAATAAAAGGATCCTCTTGCTAGAGACAGGTAACATTTTCTTTGACAGAGGTTCTCTGTCACTCATGTTTACTGGAGAATTATTTTAAAATATAAAAGTTGTTTAGTTCTCAAAATATTAACGGCTCCTGCCCTCTCTGCAAGCTAATTGAGAACCTGACAAGAATCATTCTCCAGTGCCGTTTGCTAGAGCCCTGAACGCCTCTGAACCGAACTGCTGACAGCCTTTGCCTTTTCCCTAGAGGGGGTTTGTGGGAAGAGTGTTTTGCTGTTAGGTTTTCTAGTATTTAGCACCATCGGTGATCAAATGTGCCTGTTCTGCCTTCAAGAGCGTTGTGAGGATGAATGAAATATACTCTGAAGCATTCAGGTTCTTTCCATCAGACCAGACTTCAAGGTCTGCTACTGTTTCTGTGTCATCTCTCACTTCAAAGGTATCTGCCCTTTGACTTTTAAGTTGAGCTGTTATTGTTGGGGCCCCTTTGCGTTGCCTGAGACTATCAGATGTCCAAATAGCCATAACAACAGAAATAATATTTGCTTTCTTATGGTAAACAGTTCCTGTTTGATTGTTACAAAGATGTAAGGCAGTTCAGGCTTGAGGGGGAAAAAAAAAAAAAGAACGGTTCAAACTTTATTTCAGTTTGCATTCAGCACCCTGGATCCTTGCATTTGCGTTTTCCAGACTTGGTGGTGCTTGTAGCTGTTGGAATTGAATACAGCCATGGGGATTCTTACACAAAGGAAGGAAACAAATTTTCAGTCCATATCAAGTATAATTATCCCTGAAGCTGATCTGCTTAGGTTTCCATTTAAGTTCCAGTGAAGGTTTGCTAACTAAACTTGTTGCTATTGAAACTTATAACCATTTAAACAGGAAAGGGTTATTTGCTGGGAGAGGATGTAGCAGATGGAAAGCCTCATCTCTGTTCCTCTTAGAACCTGGACTCACTGTGCTGTAGGCAGTTCACGCTTGAGGGGAAGAAACTGTTCAGACTGGTCTTTGAGTTGGAGTTCAGCTCCCCAGGCCCCTGTATTTGTGATCTCCAGGCTTGATCACTCTATTACCGTTGTGCAGGAGTGAGTGTGCATTGGAGAAGCTCTGAGTAGCTTAAAATGCAGTAGCGCATCAGCTTAGCAGCACAGATCAGTATTATCCTGTTATTCCAGTGTTTTGTTTCATGTGTCCAGTACTTCCTATTAAAATATCAAGCCCAATTCACCGTGCTTTTTTGTTGGAATTTAAAGCCCTGCATGAGATTACGCATAGGTACTTGAAAAAATGCCATTCCCTCCATGATCCTCTTTTCTACTGGGAGCTACTTTTGTCTAGGATGTATTGCTCGTGCCTGCAGGATGTTCCATGTTTCAGGGGTCCTAGACTACTAAGCTCATTCTCAGAAGAAAGCAGTGAATGCTTCCTTCGGTTGCTTTTGAATTTGGTAAAGTTCATCTCTGAATGAGAGGCCTTTCTTTAGGAAGTCTACCTTGTTCTTTCTTTCACAAAGTAGCTCATTGAAGCTATTTCTTTCTACCTTTTCTTTCTAGAAGAAAAGATAATGTCCTTCCTTTTGAGTACTTAGAACACATTGCAGTGATTTGGTTCCATTAAATATGCAGATTAGTAGTGCTCAATATAAAAAAAGAGGCAAGCAGAGTCTAACAGCTTGCAGTGCTTTGGATTGTTATAATGCGATTATAAAGTCTTCAGAGAATGCTTTGCTTTTCTATGTGATAGCGTAAGAAACCTCACTGTACAAAATATTCTATAAATTTACTTTTCTAAATAATAAATTTCAGTGAAGTTGCTGTAGGTAATCGTGTTTCTTAAAAAGTCAGACAAACAAAAAAAAGCCTACAAAAAACAACCCGACCCCTTACGCTCAACGTGCTGCTGGTCTTCCAGAATTTCTGGTTATGGAATATTTCTAATTATAATCAGACCTAGATAATTCATGTTGGATTTATTCATAAGTAATAATATTTGAAATATTTAACTGGTAAACAAAACTGCACTGTGCTTTGTATCTAAGCATATTGTACTGAAGCTTTAAAGTTTAAATAATTCACATACGTAACAACTTTGTTAACTTACTGTTAAGGTCGCTCAAAGTTTCTGTCAACACATCGTGATTTAACTCCAGCCAGCAACTAAGACCACGCATCCTCTCATTCCCCCCCTGCTCCCCCTCCAAGAAGGGTAGGGAGAAAAGGAAGAGAAAGGAAAAAAAAAAACAGACCTCATGGTTTGAGATAAAGACAGTTTAATAGAACAATAATGGAAAAGGATAATAATAATAATAATAGTTAAAAGAATTTGCAAGACACAAGTCACTCTCACCACCCGGTGAATTGGTTGCCCAGCCTGACCTGAGCAGAGATCGTGGATCCCGCCCTTCCTTCCCCCGCCCCAACCCCCATTTGTATACTAAGTATTATCTATGGTATGGAATATTCCATTGGCCATTCCATTGTTCTGTCTATGCTCCTTCTCGTCTTCTATGGGAAGATGAAAAAAGTCCTTGATTAATACAAACATCACTTAGCAACAACTAAAACAATATGTACTATTGATATTACTTTAATACCAAACCTGAAAACACAGCAACCACTAGAAAGAAAAGTAACAGTATCTCAGCTGAAACCAGGACAACACATTTCTTAAAATATCAAGGAAATTGTAAGTTAAGGAAATACTAGTGTTTAAATTAATCTTGCTTCACATGCTTTATCTCAGAAGCATCATAAAGTACTCGGATGTACTGAGTCACTTCTTTGTGCATCTGTCACATTCCTTACCTTCCGTACAAGCACAGTCTTAACTGACCTTGGCTCTCCCAAGTAGCCATAAAAAATGCAGAATTGTAAAAATGAGGAAATCTGAAGATGGTGGTTTGCAGTTTGGGAGGGATGAACTGCAGCAGAGATGTGTTCTAGAAATAGGGAGAGGTTTGGGTGGTCCTGTTATTTGCACTAAGATTTTTATTTTTCTTCAATAAGCTACTTCTGCTTTACATGTAAAAAAGATCTGTTAGCCACGTTATTTCCAAGAGCACCTTCACTGTGTTGCCTCTGGGTCAGCTCATGAAACAGCTTTTCACTAGAGTTTGCTTCGCCATCGAACGTTTTGTACCGTTGTCTGAGACAGTCAAATAGGTAACAAAGAGGGAACAGCTCAGTCCAAGGCAGTTATGGAGTATGATGCTGATTGGATACTTTCATTTAATGAATCATAATAAAATGGCAGTCTTGGAGATAGTGGTGCAGCTGAAACTAGAAGTTTGTAAAGCAAAGCTTTCAGTTTTTCAGTCTTGCTGAACATGATCAAACATCTTCTGAGTGTTAAAAGAGTGCGTAGATTTTGAGTTTCTTAGCCTAAAAAGAAGAAAGAAAACATAGCCTTTTATATCCACTCAAAATGTTTCTAAAAATATTCAGAGTTGAATAGGATACTGAAATGAAAGCTGCATATCTGCAAAAATGAGAAACATCCTTCCGTCTCACCGGGTTAATTATCGTGTAGAGTACTTTGGAACTTGCTGGGGTGCTCTGATGTGATTTGCTTTGGTTGAGACCTAACTGTGAAAGGAAGTAGTAGTTAGGTATTGAGTTGACACATATTGAAAGTAGTTTGGGACTTGATTTACTTGGCTGTTTGGTGCCATACTTTTGGTTTCCGAGTTCTGAGGAACTGGAATCAATGGAGCTATTTTGTCTCAGCATGTAGTTTCTCTGCATATCTGAAACCAGCTTGAGCATCTTCTGTGGAGAGGTTAGGAAATGATGGAGCTATGTAAAGGCATGCGAGGAGATAGATGAGCTATTTCCTTCCACTTTGTGGCAAACGCTTAGATGCTAAAATGTCTCTGAGATATTTTGTTTCTAGGGAATCATTGATATAAGTGAGAATGTTTATTTTAAAACAGGAATAAACAAAAATTTAGAATTTCTGCTGGAAGACCTTTTTGTTACCAACTCTTCCCATGGCACACTTTTCTCCCATTTTTCTCAAAAGCAAAGAAACAGGCATTGAATTGAAACGGGCGTGTTTGTCCAGGAACACGTGCAAGGAAGAGGAGAATTGATGACTCGCACTGTTTTCTGTCATTTAGAGAATTACTCATTTGTTCATGTCACCTGTCGTGCTCACCTAAGCAACACCAATGAGTTCTCTGACCTTTGTTCTTGCAATTAAAGATGCTGCTATTAGTCAACAACTGTAGTGCAATTAAGTCCAGCTATAACTTAAAAAAAAGCAATTTCTGTCAGTAAATGTGACTTTCTAGTGTGAAAATGAAGTTACCTGTGTGATTTCCTTTGCTTATTTTCTTTAAATGATTAAAAAAAATATCATGGTTGTGAGAGTTCTAACTGTATAAGATCGTCCCTCTCATAACCTGATCAGTAGGTAAAACTGTGCTCGTTATAATATCCTGAGCTTAATTCATCTAGATGGCTTTATTATTGCTGTACTATTTTATTCCCAATGAATATGCTGATACATCTTCGCGTAAGATAATTTGTTCACCCCGCTTTTTCAACCATGTGATAAATCCTGTTTTCTTTCACTGCAGTTTTTAGTGCTGTCAAATTATTTACTAACCAGTGCTGTTATTTCAAGATGCAGTTAATAATTAACATGAAACCAGATCATTTTATGAAAGGTTATTTTCTGATGACTTTTAAAAATCCTAGGAGAGGTTGAAAATACCATTATGATTCATAAGGATTTGTTGGAAATAACAATATACTTTCAGGTGATCCGTCTCTAGTTTAAATTGCCTGCTAGGTTTAAGATAAGCCAGTGATGGTAATGCCTTGGCTCACAGGAGTCAACTCAGATTTATTAATAATATCCACTCACAAATTCAGGGTAGTCCTGTGCCTGTAATTTCAGATCCTAAAATAAGGTTTTGTATACAGTTGCACAGAATTAAAATGCTACACAGTTGCCTTAATTTCCATTGAGTATTGGGATCAAGATCAAGGGCTTTATGTAGGGCAATGTGTTTTCATCCATTTGCAGGCAAGGATGCAGGCAAGTCTCAATTCCCTGAAGAGATTCAGACAACATTTTAACCCTTATTCACTTGTTTGATGCTGTCTAGGTTAAGATGTTCTCATGGTCCCTTAGAAACATCTTCAAGACTGATGGCCTGTTTTTCCTCTGACAAGTTCTTTCTTAGAGTTAGGTTTAAAGTATGCCAGAGAAATTTAGGAGCATCTCTAATCTGGGGTTTACTTGTCTAATAGAGGCCTGGCAAGACCTATTTGTGGTGTTTTTTTTCTTAGGCCATCATGATGGCTCCCGAGCCACAGTGTTGGGGAGGTTTTGTTGAGAATGAAGGTTGGCCATTTGGTTTGGAGAATGCCCAGAGCCAAGGAGAGAGTAGGATTTCTAAGAGAAGTAATTCCTTCCTGTATTGAGATACGTTGTGAGACCTCCGGATATGGTTTTGAAAGAACTT
Organism: Stercorarius parasiticus; assembly: GCA_013396915.1. NCBI lineage: Eukaryota > Metazoa > Chordata > Aves > Charadriiformes > Stercorariidae > Stercorarius > Stercorarius parasiticus. The sequence goes on along the minus strand of VWZL01002014.1, from coordinate 15,470 downwards.
CACCTGCAAGTTTTATATATATATGTATGTGTGAGATGTGTGTGTATATATATATATACACACATGCTCTCTTATACATATGTGTATATATATTAAAAACATAAAAAATTTATTTTGAGAATTTAACATCTTTTTAAGTACAGAGAAAATTGTTAAATATTAGTTATCTGCCGGATGATGCTCAGACTGTTACCAATAGACTCAGCCACTTTCGACTGAAGCAAGCTGTTAAGTCTTTCGTTGACTCAATGCCTGAATCCTCTGAAAAGTAAATAAATTTGCAGCCCACAAAGTTAAGGGGGAATACTTAACTCCCAGCAGGAATGAAAGTGCCTTTAATCTAAACAGGCAATGTAATTTTTAGTACCTTGTGTTCAAGGGCTGCATTCCAAGCTGAGGAAGCTCCACGCTAATCACAAACTGTGGCTCCCCGGCACGTTGTGGGAGCGTCTTGGGAAAACACTGGATGAGTGGGTCTCCGAGAGCATTCAAGTCCTTGTCATGCTATAGATTGGGTCTCTCATGGGACCCTGATCTTTGATTTATGTGAAGATTTCTGATTTCATGGAGTATGGTGGGCATGTTTTCTACCTTAGCTTTTCAGCAAAGCATTTCCTCCCTAACCTTTTACATTCTTGTTTAGCCTTCAGCCTTTCAAACAGAGTGCAGCAGAAGCTATATTTCAATACCTCTTGACTGCACTGTATTTTCAAGAAATTAATTCTTGTCTCATCTCTTGATATCCGTATGCATTACTGGCTAGTCTGTATACAACCATTAGATAGAAGGGGTCTTTGGCTATTGCATTAGTGCCTAAAGGGGATGGTATATTGAAACATGAGACATGTCTGGGAGTTTGGTATTCATGTTCTTTAATTGCTGATGTCAGTACAGTGTTCAACCTTTGACAAGGGCAAGCAGTGAAGGATGTGCACCTCGGACATCTGGAGGAAAAGCTTCTAAGTTACTCTATATGCTTGTGTTTATTTCATATAGAGTGGGCTCTGTTGGTGTTTAATTAGAAAAGCCGTCTGTTTTTTTCACGTTCGTCCGCTTAACATGGCTTGGTTAATAATGTTTCTGTGACACCTTTTTTTTCACTGTTTATACTGTTGGCCACTGTATTGTGCAGATGCGCCTGTGCATACTGGACTATAGGAAAGGATGTAGCTGTTCTACTAGGATTTAGTCAAAGCTATGAAATATTCATCTGATTGCACCATCTGCCTTGTGCTCTCTTCCCTCTACGCATTCTTCAGGCTCCAGCGTTACTTGCACACACAGTCACATTCTGATTGTTGTCTCTCTAGTTCTGCAGTCAGAATGTTCTAAATATTCAGAATGTTATATATATATATCATGCTAGGTGGCTGTGTATTATTAGAAATCCTGGGCTTTAAGCACACTGTCATCCATTGTTCAGTAAACACAATTACAATGCCCTATCTTTCATCTCTTCATGGATAATGAATCCATGCTAATTGATTAATCAGTGCTGTTGCTTCACTATGATAATCCCATATGAGGAATAGTAGTAAAATAACTAGCAATTACTAGCATATGTTGTACACTGAGGAAAACATACCGTAATACACCGCAAGTGGCAAACCCAGCTCAGGAGGAATGGAGCGGTGCCTCGGCTGGGCCGCGCGTTCCCCAGCACGGCTCCATCTGCTGGGAGGAGAGGTGGGCCCGGGGGGGCTGGTTCTAGGTGCTCTTTGGATATGAGTGTGACCCACTGATTACTGGGAATATCTCAGTCTATCACGATTAGTGGTGCGTTACAGAGGCATGTCTGAGAAGATGAGAGCAATGTGATCAGCTATGTCTTTTTCCGAAGTTTCATCTGGTGTTGGTTACTGAAGCGACTGTCATCTTGACTTAAATATGGCTATGACAGTGACTTGTAAAGCAAGATAAAGAGCATTCTTGTATCATTACAGCATCTTACTGATGTTACTGTTTAATTTCCAAAGCAATGAGTTGAGATTTCTGATCAAAGACAAAGTTTAGCGTTGGCCCTCGCAGGCTGTGAGCGGAGCTTAGCAGGCCAATGGATGGTAACGATTTGATTTTCCTTGCTGTTACAGAATCAACAGAACTATGGATTGCTATTGACCAGCCTAGCTTGTTTAAGGCATCACGTTATACGCTCCATTCATAAAGAGAATTAGTAGCAAAATATCAAATACAATCTGTAGTGAAGTCCCTTGTTTAATCCTGAAAATGGGTGTGGTTTTTAAATTTTAGAAACCATTGTTGTTCACTGCTACTGTCATTGCTGGTGGTAGCGAATATATACGTATTTTCATTTGGATGAAAGAGGTGAATTCAATAAAGGATTTATTGCCAGGATTAAAGATGTGAGGCTAAAGTATCATTTGTATGTTCAGCTTTTAGATAATACACATTCTTTAGAAGCCTTTCAGGCAATATTGAGGACATATTAGTGTACCAAAAGCAGAAAGTTTTTATTCGGTACTCCAATTACATTTGTAAAGTGTTGTTTTGTTTTGTTTGGTTGGTTTTTTTTAATTTTCTGTATTGTGCATTAGTTTGCAGGTTTGGGGGGGGTTATGTTGCTCTTTTTTTTAAGTGTTCAAAATTGGTGATTTTCTGTGGTGTAAATAAAATCTGAATTCTGTTTTTGAGGGAAATGGTGATGTGGCATCACGTATAAGAGTGTCTAGATAAGACTTAGATGTTCACTAAGTAATACTTTCACGAAGAAATTATCTTGATGTAATGTATAATTGCTTCAGAGATTTTTTCATTTACTTTTAAAAAGGAATACAACCAGTTCCATTTTGCACAAATAAGAAAGGAGTCAAAATATAGATTTGTAGTTTGCAAAACTCTTGTAAGAGGTTCTGTCAATTAAAGATTTTGGGAAACTTAAAAACGTGAATCAAGCTAGGGAACGTAATGCTGATGTTCTCTTGGTGTGAGAAAATTTGGTGTATTTTCTTGTAGAAATATGAATTTCATTCCTATTTTTGCAATATCAATTGCCCAATGGCAATTTCCAACCAAGAGAAGGGATTAGTGTGCGTTTGTAGAGCTCATGATAGTGCAGTTTTTAAATTATGCTTGTTGCCATGGGAATGCTTACAAATAATGTATATAGTAACTCAAATGTCCAAAGGTTGTGTACTTTCTTTGAACATAGATTTTTGTCTCCAAGTGGATGATACAGAAGAAATTACAAGTTTTAGCTTGGAAACACCTGCTTCTTCACTGCCTTGTATTGCTGAGAGCAGTGGTAAATGTTCTCTGCAAATAAAAGACCACCCATGGATTTCTGGACAATAAATTTAGCAATAGTCCTTAAAATATAATTAGAACACTAAAAGGTAAATAAAATATGAATATTAATATCCTAGTAGATTCTCAGGATTTATCTGCGTGACCTCTAAAACCTAGGCACAAGAGTTGCCGCGCTTCATGTTAGCCAGAATATTAGTATCGGTGAGCTAAAATTAATAATCTTGCTGAGATGCAAAAAATACTTCCTCAGGCACACTGACCTTCTAATACTTTTTTGTAGTGTCTAGTTGGTTTGTGTTGTAGGCAGAGAGCCTGTGTATATCTTCAAAAGACCATGCAGACACACTCAGAAACAGTAGAGGGGTATTTAAGTCAGTAATGTTCTCTACCCAATTTTGCTGCTACTTTCTCCTATTAATATAGTCTTCATCAAGAAAAGAGCTATATGTTGACTTTACCTCTTTCTGCAGGTATTGGTAAACTAATTTTTATCTGATATAGGACAGACCCCCGTGTTTTCCAATGGTAGAAAATAGAGGTTAATTTTCTAAAATTCTGTACACCCTGTAGAATCCTAATGTGTTTTCCATTATGCAAACCCCTCTAGAAGCATTCAGTAGCATATGTATGTTTGAATGCCTACCTGATCAAAGTAGGCAATTAAAATCAGTGTGATAAATGAGGGAGAAGGGTAATAAACGTATCCTCTGTTTTAAAGGTGCCAATGATCATATCGCTGGCCAGTTACTCCATCCTTTCAGTAATTATTCCAATATTGATTGACAGCTCCTAAAAGTTGTGAACAATTACCGTATTATGTATGTTTCCAGTAGTTTTTGGGGGGGTGGTGGTGGGCTTGCGTTTTTTGGTTTTTTTGGGGTTGGGTTCATTTTTTTTTCCTTTTTTTTTTTTTTTTTGGCCCACTACTGAAACACTTCCTTTCACTTCAAAGATTGGTTCTTGGCCAGTAGAGGTGCTAAATCCAAATATTTATCAATATGTTATCAATGCTTTTAAAAGCGGCTTTTCTGCTGCTTTGGAAAAGACGTTGCTCACACCTCACCCTGGAAATTCTTAAAATATTGGGCTTAAGTCCAGAGTTTTATGTGCATGAAAGCTACTTCTGGAGTCTTTTTAACTGAGGGAATTTTTTCTTTTTTCTTTTCCTCCGAGCCCTTCACAAAGGGAAGTACTTAGGCACTCAGGCTGCACCTCTTCCTTCCCTTCACCCAATCAAAACAACTGCCAAGAAAAGTGTGAACTCCGGTACTGTTACAACTAGTGGAAATTTTACTTTTTTTTTTTTTTTCTCTCAGTGTTAGAAAAATTTTTCAGCTGAGGGCTCTTGGAGACTGTCATGACCAAAATTAAATGTAACAATTTTGATCTCCAGGCCTAAACCAATCGTTGCTACTCTTAAAAATAAAGAACTTGCTGTTTGTGTAGGACTTTGAGAAACAGCATTGCTGTTTCCATACAGAGAACACTCCTCAGTTAGATTTTCTGAAGGGTTAAGACTGGAAACAAGTTGTGAGTAGGTAGAGCAGGAAGGGTTAGGGAGAATATTTTGAAGGTTGGTATTGGCAAGGTGTGTTTTACGTGTAGAGGCTGAGTATTTCCAGAAGAGCTCAGTGGGATTTAAGAGGTGAGAAACTGATTGGTGTAGCTTGTGTCCCTGAAGAACTGAGGCTCCTCTGGTTTTGGTTCCTGCTGACTCCTGTGCTCCCTGGGAGCTGTGTTTGATATTAACAATATCTTGCCAAAATTTGTTTGATATTAACAATATCTTGCAGGCCTTCAAGATGCCTGCTGGCTTTGGACCAATAGTAATTAGGAATTACTACTGGTCCAAAGCCAGCAGGCACCTTGAAGTAATTCCTAATTACTACTGGATAGAAGACATTGCCTCCCAGGCTTAACCCCATGAGGTGCTCTTCTCCCTAGCTTCACTGTGAGAGTGCCCTGTTTACTCGTCAGAATTTGCCCTCATGCTCTTTTGACAGAAGTTGTTGACCACTGAGTTTAAGGCATAAGCAATAATTTTTGAAAGACATGTGCGCGTAAGGTGTTCCTATCCCACTTGTCACGGTGGTACTGAGTACTTCAGTTGAACTGTTCATGTGATACAGTTGCTCCTAATCTGCTTCAGTGCAAAGTTGGCCAGAGTAGTCGGACCTGCCGGGGAAGGAGGTTTCAGCCAGCTTGATTTCTGCAGTGAACACCACTGCAGTGTATGTAATCCACCAGCAGAGTTCAGCTGTGATGATAACGCTCAGCAGAGAGTTGTTAGCAAGCAATTTGGGGGAATAATTTCTTGCTCCCGACTGATTCCCAGGAGAGTGTCTATTTATGCCCTTGGTTTACAGTATCTTTTTAAGGGCCAGGACCAAAGCTCACTACAATATTCAAGAAATCTGTTGGTAGCTGAGAGGGAAAATGTTGCTGTTGTGGTTCCCGAAAATGTCATGTACTTGCTAAAAGCGGTACTGTAGTATGTTTTTTCTTTCTGCTGTGCTAATTAAACATGAATCCACTTGCATATTATTAAAAATATCTGAAGATGTACAGCTATTCTTATGTTGAAAAATATCTTTTACCAATCCAGTAGAATACATTTCAATTGACAACATTGAAAGAAGCTGTATGATTCTTATTTTCATATTTGTTGCCTGCCTAAAAATTATCTTTAGCAAGTAATTAATTGCATTTGTAGATACTGCACAATTGCATCAATTATCCATCTCAAATGAATGTCATTCTGAATAGTTGAGAGGATGATGTAGTTTAATCAGTAAGTGAAATGGAAGTATTGTAAGCTGCTTAAAAATACTTAACATGTTTTGTGTAGGCAGAGTGATTTAAATCGAGCAGACCACTGGAAAAGTAAGAAATATGGAGTAACAAACACTAATATTTTTTCCTTAGTTTAGCAGCATTTTATTAGCTTGCTTTGCATTGGTTTCCATTCTTGATATATTGGTGATAGTTATACTGTGGGGATGTTAGATGGTTAGGAATTTTTTAATTGAGATAAATTAGTTGTGGTTATAAATACACTTGTTTAAGAATGACAGCTCACGTGTCTGTTGATCAACGTTGTCTCGTTTGGACAAGCTCTGTGGTGTTTATGAGCATACTAAGCAACTTAGTTTTCAATTATTTGTTGGTTTTCAAAGGATGTTTGATACTTCGTTATGCTTATTTAGGTGGAAAAAAGGAAAGTTATATGTTAAACTAACAATCTGGAATTTTTTTGTGGCATTGTTATGCCTACTTTTGCAATAGTAAACCATTCTTAAATATATTTCAGGATTACGAGTTGGTCTGGGGTGTTACGTAAAGCTGTGTAGGCAAGATGGTAGTCTGGTATTAGCATCGTAATGAAAGGTGTTAGCTAAACAGGTGAAACGCAGATATTGATACCAACTTTGTTTTCATATCTAATATTTGAATGACTTTAAGTTTTGTGTAGCTCTTTGGAAGCTGGTATTTTACAATGTGTAATGTTTAACCTATTCAGAACCCCTGATTTTAATGCTTTTCCTCAGTTAACAAATTTTTTTCTTCTGCAAAGGTGTTTTAAGAACAGGTTTCTGCTAACTGGTAGCTTGTTACGTGTTTCACTTGTCAGAGTGTTCCCTGGCCTTGAGATAGCCTGAACTCTGTACTTTGCAAGCAATAAAGATTAAAAACTGTTTTCTTAATGTAGGGTTTTAGGACTACAGCTTTTATTAGGCCCATTGTGGATTTAAGGCCAAATGGGGGGATCTAGATACCGATTTTGAGTCTAAAACATTTTTAAGACTTGTGGTTCGCTGCATTCTTGTTTTTGCAGTCGGAGAGTGGCACAAGTATCGTGATGAAGGGCATTGGTTATTGTGGTCACACGAAGTTTCTTAGCCATTTCAGAAACGCACATACACACACAGCTTATGTTTTGTCCCAACAGACCAAAGCGAGCCGTGGAGAAGCCTTTCTGAGGCATAGTCGTGTACAATTGGCCAGAATTTGAGAACAGCTCTGTATCTAACTGTTGGACGTTACATCAAGATATGTATAAAATACTATCATATTTTAACCTGTGCTTGGTTATATTATTGCTCAACAAAACAAAGCATTTGTATGTGTTGCTTGAGATATATGGTCTTGAGGATCGTCTTCTGTATGCAATGTCAGCTGTTGCATTTGTTGCTGTAACTAAAGGTAAACACCTTTACTTTGTAACGCTGACTAATTGGTTTGGGAATATTTATGAAAGTGCTGATTTTTAAAGCTAAAAATAGTGCTATGGCTTTTTAAACTCATTCTGGCTGTCAGAAATGCTCACATGATCCTGAAAGTGTTGCTAAAAATGTTCAATTTTTAAATACAGTAATTAAAGTTGTCTGTTGTGAGAGCAGTAGATGAGACATTTCCTGCATTTGTAAACTAAGCATCCTTTCACCCCCGGGTTTCCTTGCATCTGACTGTTTGTTATGTTGGTAGGATCTGAACTCCCACTGAACCTCCTTGGAAGAAGGCTTACTGTTGGCCAAGCAGGGAGAGCGAGCTCTGCAGCCTGCCACCCTGCTCCCTGACCTTCTGCTATAGGGTTTGGTTGCCTTTCCTTTGTTTTAAAAAGCCGATGCCCTCAGGGAATACAATACAGTAAACTGGAACTTCAGACATACATTTTCACTTTTAACTTAGTCATTAAAAGAAAGTTTCAGATACAGATACTTTCCCTTGGTTATACCAGACTGCTTCAGTCCCGATTTGAGTGGATACCATGTGTATTTCGTACTAATACATCTTATTCATTTCCTTCAAGTTTATTGTTAGTCTTTAATGGCCATTTTATACTGCAACTGTACCCTGCACTCAGGATTTTCTCCAGTTGTTTATGTAGAATTCTTATTCTCTAAATGTATCTAGTTCTGAGGTATGTCCCATGTTGGATATTGTTTAATAAGATTTTTTTTTTCAAAGTAGAAGAGGATGTTTTTTCCTGTCTAGCTTTCTAAAAGTGATATATTTGCAATTTTATACTACCTGCAAATTTACTTCTTGTCTGAATAGTATTCTGAGCCTATCAGGGAGGACTGAGGTGATTTAGGGCCCTTTTATGGCCACTGGTGGCCCATGGATATTTTTAAAGCTGTCTTACTGGGCTAGGTGATATAGTCCACTTTTTGGGTGAATGCAAAATTTAGGTACAGAAGAACGTCAACAGAAGATTTCTTTTTAGCTAAAATGTAATGCAAAACTACACTATATCCAGAGTTTAGTTAGAAAACAGAACTGGTGCAGTTTTTTAAAGCTATTGAAATCCAGGTTTTCTGGATTGCAAAGATAGTGAAAACAGAGCAATGGGGCTGGTTGATAGCCGGGCTGTCAGCCGTCCGCTCTGTTAGCTGCTCAGGGCTGCACCCTTTGTTTGAAATAGAAACAGTTGTTTTGACTGTTTTCAGTCAATTCTGTCTCTTCCTCTTTTTCTAGCCAGAATCGGATACTTTCACGTTTCTGTCCAAAAGTGCCACTGCTGCTTTTCCCCCCTCTAGATGTTTTGTGTTTTTTATGAAAGGAGCATTTTCAAAAACGAAAGAAAAAACCAGAAAATTTATCATACTCCCTAACCTCAATAAGACCCATGGCTGATTCCAGCATATTTGTTGTTGGGGCTAATATATGTCCGTGCTGACTGTTGAATTGAGAAGACTGTGCACGTTCATAGAGTAGAAAATGTTACTGGTGTGTACTCTGTCACTCTTTCTACAGTCACACATATGCGTTTACCTAATTTCAGAGCTGTCACATAATGAATATGAGATTCTCAAGCATTTGGGTTACTGTTGTTTGCAGAGGACTATTATTTAATAGCATTCCTCTCCTCTGCTTCAGTCCTAATTTGAAGAACACGCTTTTTGCAGCACTAAGAAAAATTTTCTGATTCATATTATCCCTATGTAAATAAATTTTTAAAAATCCCATTTTTCTTAGGTGCATATGCCGCCTTGGCTTATGTTTTTACCACGCTATTTTGCATTTTATTCCTATTTCCTAAGTGAAAACTGCAATTCTGTCACTGTAAATCTATTACACTGTCAGCTGAGTTTGAGTCAAGTTTTGGCAGTCAGTGTCATTAATTCTGATAGTATTGAAAAACTGACAATCAGTCTTTAAAATATGAAGAAGAGATTGAGAATTTTTGTGTGTATTGGATCATTGTCTTCTAATAGTGTCTTTACTTGTGCATTGTTGGTTTGCTATCATTCTGCTAGTTGAGCAGGAGATGGTCTGTTTAAATTTACTGTGCTTCTAATGAAATGCTGAAGTATGAAAGGAATTTGTCCATTTGTAGTGATTGTTACGTGACTGGAGCTCTAATGTTATTCTCAGAGACCTCAATTATAATTTCAGTGTTATGGTTCATGTTTCCTTGATCAGTTAAGACTTTAAGTATATCTGGCTTTGTGTTTACTGTCTTGAGCATGTGATAATCTGTGCTATGTGTGAGCACTATATGCCTTCAAATCATAACAGGCAGTGGTGTGCAGGATGGGGGCTGTGACACTGAACTTCCCTCTGCATGTTTCTGAAGTCCCTCGGCACGCTTCTGTCCAGCTCAGGAGAGGGTAGCTTTTCTTTAGGAGCTTTTACCCTCAAATTTANCAAAAAAAAAAAAAAAAGAGCTGTAATTGCAGTTACAGACTCCAAACTTCATCCTTCAATTCCTCACAGAAGTTTTATCTTGTGGAATGATGAAAATGTGGGACTGTCAGGCACCTCACAAGGCTGGACGATTATTTTCTGTCACAGGAATGACCATGCCTTGAAACATTTGTGACACGTCTTTAAATCTGTTCTTGAAGACTCTTCTGAAGGTCTGATACCCCTAATATCTATAATAACCCTGTTATCCAGCTTCAAGACGCTTGTTGCTGGTCTGGTTTTTAGCAGAAAAAAAAGCTATTGGTTTCTATTTTCTTGTAAGAACCTCTTACTTATCTTGGAGTGCAACTGTGCCCTTACCAATATTGTGCCGTGTCACTAAACAAATCTAATTCCCAGTGTGAGATTAGACTTGTTGATCAAAAAATGGTTCCGTGGGGTTTAAAACCTGTGAATCGGTCAACAGAAACATGATATGAGATTGTGTTCTGAACATCAGTTTTTGTCATTTACTGTGAAATCTGTTTCCAAAGGGAGAGGAGATGGAGGACAAGTATGGACATAACCACACTACAGTAACCAAAAGCCCAGAAATAGAGAAATAACGTAGCTTATGCAGACGTGTATAGGCTGTAAGGGAGGCTTTAAATAGCAAAATAGTTCTGAGATATGAGTAGCAAGTTGTGTGTCATGCACTGAGCAACACCATGTTGCAGCCAGCGTCTGGACGAAAAGAAAGTCTAGTTAATTCACAAAATCTGCTCATGGCTTGGCTGTTTTCAACCTTCCAAAAAAAGAACCTTTGTAGTACCAGTGGTTCTAGTGGCTAGCTAAAGGAGGTTAGCTTTGCTGGGAGCATTATTGTTAAAAGGTTTGTTGCTTCTGGCATCTGTTGCTACCAAGGCGCTTTCTTTTTCCAAGATGAAGTCAGCATATGAAGGCTGAGTGTCACATTTCTGTTGCTGCTTGAGGTTGAGCTCCTGATTTATGAGGTTAGTATGGAATATGCTTCATATAACAAGAATTGCTCCTTGACATGTGGTTCCACTGTGAAGATGATTGGAAAAGATGGCACATACTCTATACGCGTTTTTTTAAAATAGTTCTTCCATTAGTGACAGAAGTTTGCGTTCAGTGAGCTATATTGGTCTTGCAGTGGAAGCCAAGTCTGTTGGCTTGTGCTCTGATTAACACACAAAGAGAATTCCTACCAATATTATAGGTTCAAAAGTGGTGTGTGAACCAAAAGGGGATCCAGCTTGATTTATATTCCAAAGGTTTGCTTGCAGGGCTGGTCGTGATTCTTTTTTAAAATGAAAAACAACCCCCGGAAAATAAGTTCTACAAATCTTTGAGGGACTGAAAACACCAAACTTTTAAAGTTATCTTTCTGAGTAGAGCCATCTTTTGAGAGAAATTGGAAGTTTTAATACACAGTGTAGAGCTTTTATTGAAAATTAAATTACCTATCTAGTTGGCTGTGTTCTTTGGAATTAATTTATAACGTTGCTACCTTTTTGCCTTGAGACAACTTGATATGGCAAGTATATACGCTGGAAAACTGTACCACTGCAACAACATAAAAATAATGATTAACTTTAGGCTTTATCTAGTTAAGATCAAGCTCTGAATTGAATTCTCTTAGTGTGTTGACAGCTGAAGATTTATGTCTTCCAGCTATATTCCTGTTGCAGAGTTGGCAGAAGTGACCTCTCCAAAGAAGGTCTGTGTTACGAATTTTGCTCTGTTTACATTATTGCCATAAGGGTCGCAATGAAGTACAGTACATTAAAGCTAATATATCACCTGCTGACAGTGGACTTATCGCACTGGTACCTCTTTCCCTCTCCCAGTATGGAAAAAATGCAAACATTAAGAGTCTAATGATCAGAAAAGGAAAGTTAAGTTAAATAATGGTTTTCAAGAGCTCTAGCATTAATGTCAGGTCCCTGCCTGTGCTGTGTTTCTGTGTCTCACTAAATGGTTACATCATTTCTTCTTCCGTGAAGTTACTGTGAAAACATATCTTTGCCAGATAAATACTACTAAGGGATAGAAAGTGCAGAAAAAAAAAAGCCATTGGGTTTATCCAAGGTCTGTGGAATCCATTGTGAGAAAAGAGGTGGCTCAGGATGGGAAAGAGTGACATTTGGGTTCGATAGGCAGACAAGGAAACAGTACCACAGGCTTCTCCAGGGGAAGCACGGTGGGACGCCAGTGTGAGGAGCAGGACTTGACATACCCTCCTGTTTCTCAGAACGCCACGTTATGTACGCCACATAGAGAATGGGTCCTTCAGTCCTCATTGTCAGTGAGATGATGTTACTTATGATTTGCTTTCTCTTCCAAATATTCACTCAAAAATATAAATACAGCCATTGTTCTATATGCATCAATATGTACATAGACTGAAAATGTGCTTTGAAATCTCTCAACAGGGTGCTTCCCAGGTATCCTTTCAGGATGGGGAGATGAACCTTACTGCACCCACAGAACTTTTGTTGGCTCAGAGGGCTCGGCTCCCTGCCAGGTAGGAAAATCTTCTGTTTGATGCTGACTCAAGTGTGGTTTATCAACATGCAAGACAAAACTGACTTCTCATTCCAGCTGCACCTGTGAATCTGCATTGTGTTCATCATCATCACGATCTCTTCCTTCTTGTCCCTTTCCCATCCTAAAAATGCACTCGATTCATGTACTGAAGCACCTATTTGTGCGTGACAGTCTTTTACCCTCGTTGATGAATATCAAGCATTTTATTGTGGTGGTGGTGAAATATGTGGCTAAGGGGGAAATATGCTACCATTGTATAGTCAGCGTTTTTGCTTTCTACTCAGTCCTGCAGATATTTAATGCCTTAAGGTAGAGGATGTTCTTAGGTAGTATATCAATATCACATAGTATATATATCTATAGTGGTATATATTAGGTAGTATATATATCAAAAAATAACCAGTCAGCTGAACCATATAATCCTAAAATGATCTTTTTCAGTTAAAATGTCACCTCAGCTGCATAGTTGAAACAAGAGGAAACTAGGTGTTCTCAAGAGATTTAATAATGAGCTTCAGGGTTTATTGTTCCTGAAATAACAGGGAAAATTCTAAGTGTCTGAAATGAAATGAAAAAAAAAATTTTGCAGGTTACATTTGTTACACCAACATGAACAAGTCAGGCTGCAATACAGTGTCACAAAGTAGGTCAGTCAGATCCTCCGTGGTGGTAACAGAGGATTTGACCTGGCAAATTTAGAGCAAAATGTTTCCATGCTGCTATTCTCCTGTCCCACCATAAGCTTAAATTTCAGTTTTGACTGGTTATTCAGGTTGTGCTGAAGTCACCTTTTTGTGCAGGCAAAGGAATTAAGCTTTTGTCCAGTATGTTGTGTTTGTTGCAGAACTGTAGTGGTATCATAGCATGTTGTATAATGAAATTAAGAAGTGTTATATGACAAACTTCTGCGTGACAGGTAAAATGTCTAAAATTAATTTGTTTCGATTTTGATGATACCAAATAATAATTTGCTGTAATTTTGCAGCTTATAGTTGTGTGTCAAAACAGTATAAAATAAAACCACAAAATAAACAGTATCTGCATGCCTTAATCTTAGAGCATTTATCCTCATAAACACCTGAGAAAAACCAAGTGTTAATATTCCCATTTTACCTACCTGGGGTCTGGGAAAGAGGCATGAGGTTATATACCCAAAGCCTGTGGGGAAGTTTGCAAGAGCAGGGACTCTAACCTTGGTGGTGTTCTGGGCCATGCCAGGATTTTGATAGAAGGATCACCTTTCCTTTTAAAGCATGTCAAAAATTAGTCTTTTCCATGCAAGAGAGTTAATTTCTTAGTTTTTCTTGTTCTTTGAGTCATCATTTCATTTCTTTTATGAGAGATTTTTTTTGTCTTGGTAAGGTTGTGCTTTTCAACTCATCTGTCTGTCTGCTTTCCTCCCTCTTGGAGGCCTCCTTGTCACCTACTTTGTATGCCACTTTGTAGTTTTTTCTCTTGCCTGCTGGTACTGATAACATATTTTTAGAATGGCCTCATCATGAAAAGGAACTGGAGTGCTCTTCCAGCTTTCTCTGCACCTGCCAGGCCTCTAAGTTACACACTAGCTGATTAGCGTTCATCCTGCAGGTATAGTACTTAGTCACTTTGGTTGCTAATGCTTATTTTCTCTTTATGAAATGTTGCTATAGACTTCTACAGCTTGTTTCACCTAAGGCAATTATTATGCATCACCAAATATATGCACTCATTTGTCTCTTGATCCGTTAATTTGTAATGGGGATTAATCAAGCTCTGTGCATGCTATGCTCATATTTACTGTTGTCCTTATGCTTTTACTAGGGTGTTTTAGATCATCTGAGTCCTCTTAGGAATTTTCTGAGAGCATATTATTGTTTATCAAGTTAAACAAGTCATTGTTTGCATTTGAGATTCTTCAGAAGAAGGTTGTGATATTCATTTGCTTTTCATCTTCATAACCTGATTTTGGTGGCCGTTGGAAACGTTGACAATGAGAAAGACCTCTGTGATACTTTTCAGAGGTATCCAGTTTGCTGCAATGACCAGCTCTTTTCTGGCATGTCACAAAACAGTGGATAATTCAAGCCTAGATTTCTGTAGATCTCTCAGGTTTTTTTTGTTGAATCCTGCAAACTGTCTTGGTGGAGCAGCACGGAAGGAAAAGTGATAAAGAATATAGATTGAGGCCCACTCAACTGATCCCTGAGCATCAGAGTGTTGAACAGACAGGGAACGGAGGGAAAACTGGCCAGAACAAGGTATTCCCAAGAACCTTTCTGCATTGGTTGTAATTTTTTTGGAGATAAAATGAGTTGTCTTAATCTGGGTTGAGACTAATGCATTAAGGAGAAACATTGTCCAAAAAAACCCCCAAAACAAACCAACACCAAAACAAAGAGAAAGGAGTAGTGTTTCTTTAAATGCAGATTCACAGTAAAATAATTACCGAAATATACCTCGCTTGTGCTTCGTGTGTCCTGAGGAGAGTTTTAAAAACATTCTTTTGCCTGCAAGTGTCGAGATGGGCAGTATGAGAGTTTTTTCCTCAAAATTGTAAATTATATTCAAGTATTTGTAATAGATTCCAATTTCTTCAAACAGTGAACTTAGAGGACTTCAGAACCCATTATTTTGTAAAACAAAGTTTGTTGGTATTTCTGTGAAATCCACCAGAATTTCAGAAGTCAAAGAATTTGAATTTTGAGGCAATGATTTTGATACTTGTATGACTTTTTCCTTAAAAGTGAAGAGGGTTTTTTAACGTTTTTTTAAACTTTTTACAAAAGTTTTTTCATTAGGAGTAATAGGTTTATAAAGGAAAATAATGAGTCACTATAGACCATCTATCTATCTTACCGATATCAGTGATATCGGCTGTGACTGACAGCTACCAACTCTTCAGAAGGGATAGGCAAGGAAGAAGAGGTGGTGGGGTGGCCCTCTATGTCAGGGGCAGTTTTGAATGACAAGAACTTAATAATGTGCATGACGACATTTTTGAGTGTTTATGGCTAAGAATC
>VWZL01002013.1:112143-172624 GCA_013396915.1 Stercorarius parasiticus | reverse complement strand
AAGATGATCAGAGGGCTGGAGCCCCTATGCTATGAGGACAGGCTGAGAGAGTTGGGATTGTTCAGCCTGGAGAAGAGAAGGCTCCAGGGAGACCTTATAGCAGCCTTCCAGTACCTGAAGGGGGCCTACAGGAAAGATGGGGAGGGACTTTTTATCAGGGAGTGGAGCGATAGAACAAGGGGTAATGGTTTTAAACTGAAAGAGGGGAAATTTACATTAGGTATTAGGAAGAAATTCTTCACTTTGAGGGTAGTGAGGCACTGGAACAGGCTGCCCAGGGAAATTGTCGATGCCCCACTCCTAGAAGGGTTCAGGGCCAGTTTGGTTGGGTCTTTGAGCATCCTGGTCTAGTGGGAGATGTCCCTGCCCATGGCAGAGGGGTTGGAACTAGATGATCTTTAAGGTCACTTCCAACACAAACCATTCTATGATTCTATATATGACCTTCACACATTATGAAGACATGTAAGCTATATATCTTCCCCTAATAATGCATGTCCTTCATGTCTTGAAAGTCTTCTCTTTTGTGTTAATTATTAGATGATTATCACATTTAGCCTCCAGTATAAAAGATCTGTAAGAACAGTGTCCGAGTTCATGCTCAGCTAGGAAGTATTATAGTACGTTAAACATTACAATGATGTTATTTCACAGCACTATCTTATATGACAGGTTATAATTTAACTTAGAGAGAAGGAAACACTTTAATGAGTAAATATGTTATAAATGTGTGGCGGTTTGGGCTGGCTTGGCCAATGACAAGACGATGGATGGTCTCCCCCACCTCTCGCTCCAAGGAGTGTAAGGAAAGCGATAAAGAAATTTACGAGTTTAGAAAGAACTAAAGTACTTTAATGAAATATTAATAATAAAATAAAAAGGAAACAATGAAATAGATACAATATATACAATTGTATACAGAAGCATGTCAAGCTCGCAGGGAGATGTCACTGGCAGACACTGGGGAAGTCCCAGGACTGGATTCAGCAATGGATGGGAACTGGATTTCAGATCTATGTTCAGGAACACACAGATAGGGATCCAAGGCCAGTCAGTTTTGGGTCACCTGACCTGTCCACAGCTCCCCACAGGCGCAACCCCTCCAGGGGGTAAAGAACCAAGCCAGCTGACCCTGGTTGCCACAGTAACAAGACTAAGCAAGAGCCTCTCCCTGAACAGGAAGTTAGCTCTGCTCCACCCCAAACCAGGGCATTCCACCCCTTATTCTATACCTTTTACATCATGCTCAGATCCCTAATACTTCTTATCCATCAAATATATACATATACAGATACAGATGCACACATATATACACAGATCTGTCATTTATAATTTATCTTTAGACGCAAAAGTTTGTTAAGTCCATTTAGTTCATTATACAGTGGGGCTTCCCCAGTGTGAGTCACCACCTCCTCTGGTGGCATTCCAGAGTCCTTGTCTTTGGGCCAGTTTGTGATCACTTCTATGATTCCTGTATGATTTAGGTTTCCTATTTGAGCTTGCTGTGTGACTAAGGCAACACACGCTGGGTAGCATCAGTGGCATGATAAGTAGAAGGAACTGTACCCTTGAACATCCAGCCCAATACTGGCAATCAGGGTGCCAGGAGGAGCTGTGCTTCAGTACCTGTTACTTCTGAAGCAGCCTTAACTCCTACGTATGCTGCAAGGTTTCTCTCTCAGTTGGGGTACAGTTGGCCTCAGAGCCTTTGTGTCCTCAACTCCAGAATCCTAGGGGTCAGCCTCGAGTCTCCCCTGGTGTTTTCTGCCAGAGGCTCCAGATAGGGACATCGTCCCCGGTTGCGGTGTAGAGCACATTTTTAATGTCTCGTCCTGTTCAGACTGGTCCAAGGGCTACTGCATGCGCAATCTCTTGTTTAATTTGCTCAAAGGCCTGTCGTTGCTCAGGACCCGACCTAAAATAATTTTTCTTTAGAGTCACTAAATAGAGAGGTTTCACAATCTGACTATAATGTCGAATGTGCATTCTCCAGAAACATACAACACCTAAAAAGACTTCAGTTTCCTTTTTCTTAGTAGGTGGCAACATAGGTGTCATTTTGTTAATCACATCCATTGGGATCTGGCAATGCCCATCTTTCCACTTAATTCCCAAGAACTGGATGTCTCGTGCAGGTCCTTTGACCTTACCTCTTTTTACAGCAAAACTTGCTTTCGGTAGAATCTTGATTATTTTCTTACCTTTCTTGAAAACTTCTGCTGTATTACCCCACAAAATGATATCATCAATATATTGCAGGTGTTCTGGAGCTCCAGTCTTCTCCAGTGCAGTCTGGATCAGTCCATGGCAGATAGTAGGGCTTTGTTTCCACCCCTGGGGCAGTCGATTGGAGGTGTACTGGATGCCTCTCCAGGTGAAAGCAGACTGTGGCCTGCACTCTGCTGCTAAAGGAATAGAGAAAAATGCATTAGCAATGTCAATTGTAGCATACCATTTGTCTGCTTTTGACTCCAGTTCATATTGGAGTTCTAGCATGTCTGGCACAGCAGCACTCAGTGGTGGTGTGACGTCATTTAGGCCACAATAGTCTACTGTTAGCCGCCAGTCTCCGTCAGACTTTCTCACTGGTCATAGTAGGGCTGTTAAAGGGTGAGCGAATCTTGCTGATCATTCCTTGGGTCTCTGGCTGACGAATCAGGTTCTGGGTGGGAATCAGGGGGTTTTGGTTGGTGCAATAGTGTTGTCAATGCGCTGTGGCAGTAGCAATTGGCACCTGCTCTTCTTTAACGTTCATCACTCCCACCACAGAACGGTCATCTGAAAGACTGGGTAAAGGTATACAGCTATGTAACGTCCTCAGTCTCTACAGCTACTATACCAAAAGCCCACAGATACCCTCTCAGGTCTTTGGAATACCCTTTTCTTGAGGTAGTCTATGCCAAGGATGCATGGAACATCTGGACCAGTCACAATGGAGTGCTTCTCCCATTTATTCCCAGTTAGGCTCACTTCAGTCTCCAATACAGTTAGCTCTTGAGATCCGCCTGTCACTCCAGAAATGGTAATAGATTTTGTCCCTTTATGATTCGATGGCAATAGGGTACACTGTTCACCAGTGTCCACCAGGGCTTTATACTTTTGTGGCTCTAATGTGCCAGGCCATCAAATCCACACAGTCCAATAAACTTGGTTATCCCTCTCCTCCTCCTGGCCGGAGGCAAGACCCCCCTAAGGTTGAGGACAACATCCACAATTACCAGGTGAGTTCCTACCTGGACCAGAGAACCACTTATTGTGGACTGGAGTAGCCACTCTCCTGCAAGAATTTTTTCTTCCATCTGCTTTACCTTGCAACTAAAGCACCCATGCCTGTAGGTCCGGGGTAGGATTTTTATTCCACTTACTCATGTCGTCTCCATAGCTCCAGAGGCAAAGGCACAGGAAATCTTGGAGTAGGTCCAGTTTCTCTTGAGTTGGTTTCGTAGGAAGGCATTTTTTCTTAATGACTGAGACGTGGGTCCGTTCAGGGGAAGAGTGGGATTCTTTCTCCATCCCAGGCAGTTTTTCAGGCAGTTTTTCAAACAGTTTTTCAAACAGTTTACTTTTTTTTTTTGCTATTTCCTCATTTTGCTCGGCTATTTTCTTGTCATTTTCTCTACTTTCTCAGTTGTTTTCTCAGTTTTCTCAGCCAGTTTTTCCATGGCTGCCACAGTAAGGGGATGAGAGACACTGTCTCCATACTGCCGTACCTTGTTAGACACTTCATTTACAGTTGGTGTATCAGCACCGGATCCTCCCCAAACCATTGTTGACAAATGTGTCAGAATACACTGATGGTGCACTCAGCACAAGCTTCCTCAGCAAAGATTGTTTGCACTGCGTTTCATCAGGGCCTACATTCACTCGCCAGTCACCATAAATCACCTCTTGCACAGCCAATTCCCTCAGATAATACCCTTTTCCATGCTGGTCCATTTGCTTGGATGACATTCAATATCATCCTTAAAGACTCTTTATGGCTGATACCAGTCCCCTTCAGAGACTGAGACTGTTTATCTTTTTCCCAATTGCTTCATTGGTACCTCCATCTTTGGCCAGGTTTCCCAATTGCTTAGCCTCTCTACCTTATAAGTCTATGATATCAGCCCCATTGTCCTAGCATGGGAGCAACCAGGAGATAAGTGTCTCCCCTTCTTGAAGACTAAAGTCCTTCCTCATGTTTTGCAAATCCTCCATAGTGAAAGATTTAATGATTATCTCTGCATCTGAGTCCTCCTCCTGCACTGACGCTGCCTGAGAAGGACCATCTCCTGAATCTACTTTAGAAGGACCCTTTCCTTGATCTTCGTCAGAAGAACTTTCTCCCATGCTATCTGGCTTGTGCTGGTCTTTGTCGTATGGGACAGGGGAACGAGCTGATCTCCTTTTCTGATTACTGGTCACCAGGGCAACTTGTACCAGTTCTGTTGGAATTTGAATAGCAGCAGTACTTCTTGTTGAAGCAGCAGGAGTAGTGACAGTGCTGGTTGTCAAGGCTGGAGTGACTGGTGCTGGTGCAAGTGGCAGAGTAGCTTATACTGCATGCTGCTGAGTGACTGGTGCCAGGATGGGCAGGAGCATAGCCTGCGCTGGTGGGAGGATGGCCGGCATGGCCGATGCCTCTGCGGTGTTGGCTGGTGCTGGTGCGGCTGGTGCTGGGGTAGCAAATGCTGGAATAGCTGGTGCCACAGGTGCCAATGGGGCCGAGGGCATGGCTTCCCCTGGTACAGGCAGGGGTGGAGGCGTGGCCATTGCTGGTGGCAGGGTAGCTTGGGGAGAGCTTTGTGCCTGTGCTGGCTGTGAGTTTGCCTGTGGGATTTTAGTAGCAGCAGCAACACCCACTCCTGCACTGATGTTTAACACAAAACCACCCCTGCAACATATTCAGGAGAATCAGCAATAAAATCATGGTCTTCTGAAAGTAACATTCATTTTCTAAACTGCCCAAAAGGTTTCCATCCCCTAGTTCTTTGGCATAAGCATTAAAAGAAAAAATAAACCTTTTCCAGGTGAAACCAAAAGTGTAATTAGTAATAGAATCCACCATGTGATGCCCAAGTCATGCAGGTAGAAGTGTTATCCAAGTAAACAGACAACTGAATGACAATCCACACCAAAATAGCACATTTAAACCACCGCATACAAACACAAAGAGCAAATAAACCATGCAACATATTTGGCAGATTGATCAGTATTGCATCTATTAACTTCAAACATAGCCATCTAAAGGCATGATATAACATTTCACTTAAAAACAACATGATGTCAGCTGTCTGTTCTCTCTGAGCAAGCTGAAGCTCAAACTATTCAGGCATTTTATCAGAGCTCTGATTGAGTTCTGCTTGAGCCCCACATTAGGTGCCAATAAATCTGTCGTGTTTTGGGCTGGGTTGGCCAATGACAAGGTGACAGATACTCTCCTCCAGATTCATAACTGCAGGATTTCATCTATCCTAGCAGATTCTCAGGGCAGGAAAGATGGTATGAAATTCATTGTGGTTTGTGCCCATGGGCAGCATGTCCATCTTGAAGAGTCTTGCTGGATGCCACTTGATGAAGCTAGCTCAGGTTTCATCACTGCTATGTTACCCTGAAAAACACTTATTGAACACTCTTAGTATGATCTGACAATTAGCATCATACAGTTCCAAATCAAGTGTTCTCACCAAGGATCAAACGTCCTTGAGGTACACATTGGACTTCTCCATCCTTCAGCATCATCCACCAAGTACATCCAGGTCCTTGACCAAAAACAGTCCCACAAATGAGTTTGCCTGAGGCAGGAAAACCTAAACAGTTTTCCCTAGCATATTGCTTTCATGCACCCCTTCTATGGTATGTAAAAGGTCTGGTTGAACAGGACCAGCTCAACTGATGGATCCCCTGGAATTAACTACCCAGGTAGCTTGTGCTAAATGCTTGTCCCAGTTTTTAAAGGATCCACCACTCATTGCATTCAGGGTAGTTTTTAACAATTCATTTATTGCTCAGTTTTCCCAGAAGCTGATGCATGGTAGGGGATATGATATACACAGTCAGCTAACACCAACTATACCAACTAAATAAGCAATTTGATTCATTTGCCATTTCATTCTTCACTTTCATATTTCACTTTTTCTTGCATGCAAATTTCAAGTTTCTAGGTGTGTTTAATATTTTTTTACACCTTTCTTGTAAAAGAAAAAGTATAGAGGGATGACAATTGAATGATGAAAAATACAGTAGCAGAGAAATCAGAGTAGCTCTGCCATCGATTCACTGATGACATTATCTGTTTTGTAACATATTGCCTTATGAGTAGTAGGGGAGAAGCTGGCAGTTGCCTGCATTTACTAAAGACATACATAGAATTTGTCTGAATTGAGTGAGTTGCAAAACTGAATGTCATAAAAGGCTCTTGAGAAATCACTAGTAGCAGGTCATATTAATGCTTCCTGACATTAGCATCAGAATTACCTACATTAGTACATGTCTTCTGGAGAAACTTATTTCCCTTAATTGGCAGATCGACAATTTTCCCTTAATTGACATATAGGGAAACTAGCCCATAAACATGGGCACCCAAGTTAGATGCCAATTTTTCAGCAAAATGTAAAGATAAGAAAATATAACTCAAAATGTAGATATGGGTAACTTAGCACATATTGTGGTATTTGTTGTATATTTTCTTCTATTGCATCTAGAGTGGCGCTCCTATATTGTATCTCTTTCACGCAACTAGCTATGGTTTTGATATGTTTTATTTTCCTTTTTAATTACTTCCTGCATGCTGCTATACACTGGTTTGCTTAGTAAGTAGATAAAATAGAACCTTAAAGTGAGATAATTAATTAGCATGTGTCTAATGTGACCTGCACTTAAACACATTAACTACAAAGAACTGCTCTAATATATGTGTTATAGTGTTCTGTTGCATAAAACACACATAGGAACACATGTAAATGAGATAAGTATTAATGTATATAATTTTTATTTTGTAATTTTCATTAAAAAATCATTTTATGGTTTAATAGGAAAATTTCATTTTTATGGCTAGCTTTTTGTCATACAGACAAATTAAACTTTTAAAATAAGAAAGTTAGTTTAAAGAAACATGTAATAGTCTCTGTAGGTATAAAACACTCAATTACATTTAAACTTTAATTTCACCTCCATTGTACAAAGTAGCTACACATAAAGCTTTCAACTGTTTTTACAGAGAAAAAGATGTGCAATCCTTTTAAGATGACTTGCAGGACAGAGTCCTGGAGAACAGCTGATATCCCCCTTATCAAAGTCTCAATTAAAAGGACAAAATGTTTGTTTCCTATTGTGACATGAAGAGTAAATAAAATTAATTGACTTGATTCCATGAATTTCTGAATGGAATGAGGTGGAATTTAAAGCAGGGCTTTATATTCTGAATTTAGTGTACAATTCTGTATCCTATTGCATGGGATATCATAGACTGTAGCCTTATGGTTGTTAATTGTAACATCAATTATTTATTTATTCATTTATTTATCTTCTCTCTCTCTCTTTTTCTCTCTTTCTCTTTTCAATTTGTTTCCATAGTGTGTTGTAAACCTGGTTAAAGGTGAAGATTTATGATGTTTGCGTCTGGCCCCTAGTCCATACCCTAAAGAAGCTCTAATTTTAAACAGCGGACCAAACAGCTGGAGGAAACAAAAAGAAGAGAGAATACAGCACAAAATAACAGCAACTATCACTTTGAATTGATAAACAGTGAAGTAATAAAATCAATAGAAGTAGTTAAAAAGGGGGGTGGGGTGGGAAGGAAAACTACAGGTGTACTAAACATTTATGAGATTATATGAAAATTGTAAAACTACGATGATGTACAAGTACAGTAACTTTTAGTTAAACATCACAACTTAAGGTCTAGTCCTACATATTACAAAGCACTTGCAAATTTTCAATCATGTGATTTTACATTTAATATGTTCGTACCATATTCCTCTGCAAAAATTGCTTACTACTAAGAGTTTTTGTCATGGCTGGTCTCCTTAGAGCGAAAGTATAGAAAATGCATAGCTCTTTCACGACTCCGAATATGGACATTTTTCCATTAAAGAAACAGATCTTTCAAACTGTATGGTTCTTTTTGTGACATAGTGAGCCTCACAGCCTTTACTGGGGACTAGCTTTTCTAAATCTCTAGAAGAGGAGCTGGCTGCCCAGCTCCACTACAGAAAGGTGTGGGGCCTAATCCAAGTTTCAGGGCTGAACCTTTGGTTTAATATGCTGGGGTGGGCTTGGGGACAAGGCTAATTTAGTGCTTGGAAAGATACAGATCATAAGATGTCGTTGTTCCTCAAAAAGAATCAAGGCCACGTATAGCTAACCAAGAAAACTAAATAAAGATATACGTGATTTGTACCTTTAGAAACTTAAGGCAGCCTCCTTATTGATTTACTTTGTGTAATGGGAAGCAATATAATCATCTCTTACCGTAAAGTCTCCTTATAATCTGATTTTAATCCAAACCCTAGTTTTATCTTCTTGTTCACTGTATTGGTTTTTGTTACATCCTGGTCTCTGTAAGGCTTTCATTTCTGATGAATTTGCTGTTATTGAAACACAAGAAGGATTTAGTTATTAAATTATTGTATCTCTTCCGCTCCTAGCATTCATCCTCCCAGTCTTGTTGACACTGAAGGCTGTAACAGTAGGCTACTATTTAATGTCTCAGAACTATCTTAATTTGTTAATGATTTCTGTTATGCATGATTGTAAGGGTCATGGTCTGTTCTTTCTTTAACTGATCACCACAAAACCTAAGAAATTCTTTTGACTTGCTTAACAATATCCTTTGGAAGAATGTTACTTACATCCAGTGCACTGTGACTTTGAGCATTTAAGAAAATGAAAATAAAGATGCTGAAGGTTGTACATCTCCTAGTAGCCATAATTTTTCATATATATCCAGTACTGTTTTCTATATTCCATTATGTACAACATTCAAATATGTATGAGGTTGCTCTTCAGGAAACACAAATTTGAGTGGTAAGAAATCAGTATATTTAATCTCACACCTGTGACAGTCATTAAGAAAACTTCTGATGCAAACTGAATTTTAAAATAAAGATGGAACAGTGACTAAATGCAAACTGATAAAATAGCATCCTTATTTCATGCAGTGGCTGGGGAAGATAACAATATAAAATGTGAAGAACTCAAAGGAGACAGAAAAGAGAGATGGAAAAGTGGAGAAGAAACAGAATAGTACTTCAGTCTGAATAAACTTTGGCAGAACTTGATGTGTACAGAGCACAAATTGTAGACTCAGTTATTCCCATTTTCTTGAGAGGAATGCACTGTTCCTGTGACTTGGTACAGCCTTGTCCCCACAATGCAGTCACCTTCCACTAAGGACATTTCTGATGCAGGCTGGACAGGTCAAGCCGTGGAGGATCTGTTGTCAATCATGCTGGGCTTCTGAGCAAGATGGATTTACACAGACAAATACCAGGTCATTTGAGTCTGTCTTTTGATGCTTAGCATTATGTCCAGAATTTAGTGTTAGTATCTTATCTTTTAAGTTTAAGTTTTTAACACTATTTGCACTTTTGTTTCTCTGCACAATGACCGTCCTTGACCAAGGGTTCCCAGGTTGTAAGCAGGAAAAACAACATATACCAATAAAGGGTTGGAGCTACGGGATACAGCTGGAAAAGTAAATTCTTCTGTCCTGTTTTCTTAGGTTACTTGCTTGAATGTTTTATTGTTTTGATTAACTCTCGCTTAACATCTTGAGTGGCTTTCTTATGGAGTGGCAGAGGAAAAAGGAGACCCAAGGGAGCCCACAGTAATATTGATGACCTTCTGCATGTATTTATGTGGGCAAAGTCTCTGGACAGAACTTTCGAATGTGTGTAGAAAAAACTTGCCTGTAATAGCTTTACAACAACACTTAATATGTCTAAGCTGATTTTTTTTTTTTCTGAGGCACTTGAATTGCAAATCACTGATCCAAGGTCTTATAGCCTTGAAGTTCAAGTCAGATTATCTGCGAATATTAGAACAAGCACATGTGAGGCGGCCTTTACAAGATTTAAGATCAAAGAATCACTGTGCAACCTTCAGAATAATATCATTCTGTCACTCAAGAAAGCATAAGAAGGCTGGAAAAGTTCAGGCTTTTAAGCAAACTTTAGAACTCCTTTTGTGTAAAGTGATTTTCACCATAGAAAGCTTGTATGCAAGAAAACAAGTTCTTACCTTCAAAAAATATATTATCCTTCTTTTAAATGAAACAGAAAAAAAAATCCCCACTTTTATGACCCTATTTGCTGGATATATTGTAAAGTTCAAATACCTCTTGCTTTTAGACTTGTCTTTTCAGGCTCAGGTTCCCTGCCTTCCAGAGTCTTAGCAGTCTAATGTTGAAATGTAGTATATATTATTTTAAAAAAATATAATAATTGCAAGTTTTGAATTCCTTATATCTGCTCCAATAAAGTGTTAATAGGTCCAGTGAAGTCCATGAGATTACTTGTTTGTTTAAATTACAGCAAGTACAGAAATACTTCGCTAGGTCAGGGTTGTAGAGTTCAACACCTTTCAGCACCTCAGTATCATAGCTATGCTGCTTATTTTATTAAAGATTCTTATTGCAATTGAAGCAATCTAGTGCAGACATATTTTTTGAATGAAGGATAGCTCATATTTTTCCTTGCAGAGTTGTCTGAATTTGTTGCATTAACCCACCATGAATTTATTACCTAATCAGATTTCTGTATAGGAAAGAATCTGTATTAATTTTTATCTTATTCCTAAATGGCAATTTTACTGCTAGACTTCCATCTTTTTTTGGCTTCTTCTAGGTAGGGCCTTTGCTTTTCGGACTTGAACCAAAGGTCAGTTGGCTGGCATTATGGCAGCTTCACAGAGGGTGATGATAGAGGCACTCAAAAGGTTAAGGGACATGTTCAATCTTGCATACGTTGCCAATGACAGAGGAGAACACAACATTCCTGCGTGCTAGTCTTGATAGTTCTGGTCAGTAGATAACTCCCTTGTCATGTGTATTATCTTTCCTCCCTTTTCTTTCAGTTTTCCATTTGAACCATATCCACTGATGGATATCAACCTCTGGGTTAACTGTGCTCAATTTCCAGTGCCTTTTCTAGACCTTCTCCAGTTCAAACCATGGCAGAGGATATAGATCAGTTGGAAAAAAAACCAATGAAATAAAGAACGTACCATTCTCAAATTATATTTATTCATAATGTGTACCTATATTTTTTTAATTCTCTTTGAAACATTAAAATACATTCTGATTGTTAAATTTTAAACTGTCCAAATCAATAGAAGCTGCAGTCTCTTATGAGTCTTCTGTCAACACCCTGCTGTAATTTTTTGTGTCCAGAGTCATTATCTTTTTTCTGTAGAGCTGTGAAGGAAAAGAGCATCAGGTCGCTTATTCCTTACAACATCATTACAAATATATTACACTTAACTATATATCACAGCAGATGAAGGAAATTATTTTCCCTGGTAGAAAAAGAATAATGGATTTGTACAGTACTATCAGAAGTACAGGTATGCGAGGCTTGTAACATCTTTGTAAACTGAATTCTCCCTGAAAGTTCAGGGTACTGAAGAAGATTTCATACAAGCTGGTGCAGGATTAGAGTTTAAATCAAAATTAGACAGTGGAGTGAGAGTGCCATGCACTGATATTTCAAATATTGAAGAGTAGAAATTGGATTATTTGTAACTTATTTTGATTGGACTCAACATTTGGGTTTTTAAGTAATATTCAATTGCCATTTAAGCTATAACAGCAAATATTTTGTTTCTAATAGGATCTGCTTTGATCTGCTCTTATAGGAGAAAAGGAGCTCGGACATTTGTGGCTTCTCTTAAAGCAACTGGAAACCATAGCAAAGGATATCTTAATGCTATAAACCAGGATCATGTCTGTCATTTCTACAGGCAAAGCAGGGACAAATTATTCTGCACCACATTTTAGCAGTTGCTGATCTACTGTCTGGGACTATTTTATGGCTACCAAGTAGTCAGAATTAGCGCTAGTGGCTGGCAGAGATTCTAATAACAATTACTTAATTAGAAGACCTTCCTGGATGTATTTCTACCAATAACAATATTTAAGGAGACTTATTGGTATCATTACCCCCTTTCACTGATCTCTTTCCTTCAGAGTAGTTTCATGAGCATAAAACTGCAATGCATTCAATGCCAATGTGTACACTGCCATTTCATCCACTCCCTTTTGTTATCTTTGAGAATAGCAGTAAAAGAAATTATAGTCTTTGTAAGATCATTATAATTTTTTCAAAACTTTGAATCAAACAATGGTAGATGTAATTTTCTATTGAGTCACTTATACTGTTGATACTGCAGTTTTCTGTGATAAGCTGAATAGATATTTTATAAACCTCCAAACAAAAACATTATGTTGGTTGTGTCCATTTCAAAAGAAAAGACTTTAAAGACAATATTTTCAAAAACTCTTGACTAAATGCTAGCCTGTAATTGGTTAACTGGCTGTTTATTAGGAGTTATCCAAGGCTGTTGAAGGAGGGAGGTTCTTTTTTCAACAAGGAGAAGGCATAATGATATTCCCAGCTTTTATTCTTTCCTTGTTCCTTGCCTATGAAATGTTCTTTTTTCTGTTACATCTTTGGAAAACTAACTCGACAGAGAGGAATTTTAAAGTTGAAAATGTAGCTTTTCTCTGTTTAAGTGTTCTTATCTGATGCACCTTAATTTAATTTTTTTTTGGCATTGTTCCAAGGAAACGGGAAGTCAAGTGAGGGAGCACCAGCTTCTGCTGCTGCTGGAGAATCAGAGTGCTGTGGTACCATCTCTAGGACTACCTTATGGCCATGTGGTCAGTTAGAGGCCACATTCAGTGTAAGACAGAGCTGTATAAGTAGCCAGTTTTAGATTCAGTGACTGAATGGAAAAGAGACCAATCTCCCTTTTCCATCTCCCTTCCATCTCCAAAATCCAATTTCATGCAAATCCAGCTATCACTTCCAGCTCAGTTTGGAATGACAGAGAAACAAATATCATTGCTTTGAGCCAGATAAATATGTTTTACCAAAAGGTGGTTACATCCTATGGGAAGACGATCACTTGTCCCAGAAGTTTCCCTCCATAAGTATTCCACAATAAGTGGAAAGATATTTGATTATTTTCCATACACATCAAGAGCTTATAAGCATCCACATGATGTTTTAGTGCTCTAGAATCCATGATTTTCTCCTGACTGTAACCAGAGTTGGAAACTTGAATCTCAATATAGATACTTAAATAAATTTATATTTATTCATATTGATAGTTTTGGATGAACCCAATACTTGCTTTTGATCATGGTTTCTTAAGACTTCTGGTCTCAGAATTTATGGTGTGATCCTGTGAGACAAGGATCCAATCTTTTCACTAAATCAAAATGCATATGGGTATCTCAGCAACATTTTACATCAATACTTTGAAATGCATCAGCAAAAAAATATGTGTATGTATCCGTGCAATAATACATTGAGCCTTTAGTGTTTATTGGAAAAATATGCAGCTTCTCTTTGTACAGCAAGAGTATTTTTCACTTAGTTGAATTTAGTCTTTTAGATTTTGGCTTTCAAAGATAGCTTGGCAAAGGATGCATAATGGCTCCATAGCAAGCATCCATATCAGTAAAAATGCTAGCTAAGAGTCTGCAAGGAATAAATTATACGTATATACTCAGGTACTGAAAGATGGATCAAATGGAACTTGAGATCTTTGAGGAAGAGAACCATTGTTAAAATCACAGAAAAACACCACAGTGCTTGGATCCGAAACTTTGATATAACTAACGTGTTTTTAAAAGAGTGCTTGGTGAGGAGAGAGGAGAGAGGGGGCACCAACAACATGGTAGACTTGGAGAACAGCTTTTTCTGTTTTTTGGTATTTTTGAAAAGATGACACTTTATAAACATTTGTGACTGTGCCTCTCTCTACACCCACAAGATTTGCACCTCCAGTTTTACTCTCATGGAATGACTGAATACTTAGTATAAAACCGTCTTTCTGCATGTTTCCTTGCACGGTAGTCATGATTTGATGTGACTTACAGTCTTCAGACAATACATGGATCTTGGGTGCCAAAACATATATTTTGGGTTTCAGGTTATGCTTCTGGTCTAAGAATAGTTGCTGACATATGGAACTGTATTTTCCAGGTGTGCTTAAAAAAGATATAGAACAAAAAATAGACCAACAAGAAATCCATGGGAGATAAAAAGAAATGAAGGAAGGAAGAAAAACAGATTAGCTTTACTTTAGCAGAGGAAATTCTACAGAATGATTTTTTTCTGTGGTACTTCTGTTTTTTTCTAACTTCACCTGGATTTACATTCTGTTTAAATAATAATATGCTGAAGTATTGATGTGTTTTGAATTTTGTGATGATTCAAATATCCTGTCATTTATGATTGACCAGTCTTGTGTTGGAAAATGGAACAGTAAGAGGAAATGAAATAGAAGTTGTATGTTTTTCTCTATATTCTTTCTTGAAATTAGGATAGTTGTCAGAAATATGGCATTTGCATTGACTTAGTTTTGGAAGTAATCAGAAAAAGGTTATTATTTCTAACAGGCATATCTTTCCTTTATATTACCACAGGATGAAAGAGAAGCTTAACTGTTAGGTGTTTAAAGAAAATCGAATAAAATTTTGACAGTTCATGGTTGCAGATATATTACTTTTTTTTAGTTGTGTTCTGAAACTGTGTCAGCTCAGAGCAAATTAGTCAGAGTTGAGGAGATAGAAGAGTGTCCCATTAAGATATTGAGGGGAAAGCCAAGGAAGTATAATAACATAACATATTTTGCGACACTGAAGCATAAAGCCTCTCTGATGGCAGAGGAGGAAAAGTTTAGTGTAGTTACACGTAACAGGTTATGTTTAAGGAAGGAAGGGTAATTTAGTGCATCTTTGCCTGGTTCCCTGCTTGAACTGTCACTATTTGGCCAAGTTGCTCTTAGCAAATCTTAAAATCCTGGGAAAGTTCAACAACTGAGATACCCACATGCTTTTTAAAGGCACCATATTAACACTTTTGTGTGCCTTGGAAAAGTCTGACCTGAAATCTTTCCTTACATAGTTGTGATCTGAGGGTAATGTAATACTTTATTGCTTAACTGGAAGACTTGGAGACCGTTTAAAGGTTGTGAGTTAATCAAATTCTATTGTGATGGATGCCATAAGTTGTCTGTGGGCAAAAACAACTCTTGTCACTGTATTGTTTCAGGTTCTTAAAAAAATTTGTTATTTCCTTTGGGTGTGTGATGTGGAAGGAACAAAGTCTGAAATGTAATGCAGACCTCATTTTGGATAGAAATATTGAATGGCAGTTTTTTCATCTCTATTAGTTTTAGAAACAGAAATGTGCTGATACTGTCAAAAAAGTCAGCCGTTGACAATCTGTGAGACAATGTGAATGTGTGGCTTCCTGCCTGTCTATTTATTTATATTTTACTTTTTTATGTACAGTGTTAGGATGTAAGGTGTCTGATTTTTTCTTCTTCCCACTTATACCAGCAAAGGCTTGTTGATCTTATTTTTATGCAGCTTTTGATGGAAATTTCTGCAAGTGCTAAGCACAATATTTCTGCTGCTCTAAGAAATTGTATGTAAATATTAACAGAGGAAAGTACTGACATGTCTCTATGCAATAACCTAAGTTGATGATGGACGAAAATAATCACTTCCTTGATCTAAGCAGAAAGGAGAAATCCATCATATACCCTCCTTGCAAACATGCATGAAACTTACTAGTCCATGCACAAAAATGACCTATTGCCACTTTGTCATTCTGATTGAAGACAATGAAAAACTTGGTATTTTCCCTCTTTCAGTCTCTTCTTGGATGAACTGATGAATGCATTATTTCATATATATATTTCATATATATACGCTCATATATATATACGCTCTACTTAATTTGTCCTACAGGATTCTGTCATCAAAGGAACAATTAGGGGTTAAAATTTTTCTTTAAGTCACTGGAGCCTCCAGAGGGCGATATATGCTTTAATTTTCACCCAATCTAATGGATGTGCATGCACCGTTCTGCAATTTTTGCGCATATGGCTACTGTTAAAAAAAAAAAAAAAAAAATTCTACGTTTGACAGTAATTTTCCCAATCACTGTTGCTTATAGTTTTGAAATCTTGTATTTGTGAAATAAATGAGAATATTTAAATGACAGTCATCTGCATGACCTAGTAGCAATGAGGAAAGTGAATGAATCTTGCATATATTTGTGATGGACGTATGAATGTATAAAAGTTTGTGACAAACAGTATGAACTTTTAAACTAGGAAGAGCCTCTCCCTCTCTCCCTCTCTGCTTATCTATGCATTAGTGCCCTTCACTGCTCTCTAACCTGAGCATCTCTGCAGCCTAGCTATAAACTGAGGTCAAGTGATTAACGTCACAAAATCAAATTCTAGGATTTAATTCTGTGCTTTTCCGAACTGCATGTTTTTCAGGATTATTCTTTGCACTCTGCATATATTTTAGAGCCCTGGCAGGCAGTTATGACTAAAACTATTTCATATAATATTCATAATTACTTTTTCAGTTCCTTTTTTGAATATGACAAAGGGAGGTCAATATGCACGATCCAGCTGAAAAGGGGATGCAGCAGCATGGTGTTGCATCCTCTCTGTGGGGGCAAAATCTATGCTGAATCTGCCAACAGGTTACAGCTGCTTGCTATCAATAAGCTTAGAACTGCCTAGAATATCTGATTCATCCTGTTTCTTCCAGACACTTCTGTATGTCGGAAACAGAGCTGGTATGTGACATGATTATTCAAATGCTTTCATAAATAGCAAAAAAGGAGGAATTTTTTTCCTCTCAGGAAAACTGTTGTCAGTCAAAATTTGTCTCATTCAACATTTTCTTTTTCGGCCTGCTCTAATCAGAACTTTCTTGCATCCAGCAGATGCTGAGTGCTCATAACTCCCAGTAACCTCAGCAGGGTTTAACATTTTGCACAAGAAAAAGCACTAATAGAACTCAGGCACTAATAGCATGCATTTTCAGGGGACCAAAGCAACTGCATCTCCCATTGCCTTTTCTTGGAGTTGAGAGTGCTCTGAGTCCCTGAAAAATATGACTGTCTTACTGATACTTCCTAACAAGAGCTGGAGATGGGGAACTGATCAATCAAGAACATGCAGAAAAGGCTGGTTTAAAAATATTTAGCTCAGGGAGCTACATTAAAATGACTCCATTAAGGTGGAAAACTATTAAAACTTAGCAAATGTAGGAATTAAAGGTAGTTTTAACAAGCTTAATCTAACTCTACAACATGTGTGTTGTCACACAGTATTTAATTTTCTCCTATTTTTTCCATTGGAGCCTGTGCCTAGTAAGTGGACAGAATGTTCCTGTGATGAAAAGTTATTCGTTACTTCATCAATGTTTGCCCTATTTATTGTACCTTATTCAAAGTTTTAATTTTTGTGGGGTCTTTCCTTTCATGCTTATTACTATGGTAGGCAAACAGCATTAAATGTAAGGTCAGGCATATTGTGGTAATATGCATATATTTTTTAATATATGGTCCACCCGCATTGCTTATCAATGTCACCGGATCTATCACACTGAAGTGTAGCTTTGGAACTGATACAGCAGCTGATGACAGCAGCCAGTTGCCAGGCTGCCGATGTGTTTTCTATATTTGCTGATGATAGAATCATAATGAAATTCAAAAATATCCACTTCAATTCCTGTATCTAATATAATGTGCTTTTATAAACACACACTTCTGCTGTTTTGTTTTCCCCTGTTCCAATCATCTTTCTTCCCAACCCAATTGCCTCCTCCCAGTCTTGCTGCCTTTATCTTCTCTCAGTTTCTGTTCTTCAAGCTAAATCTTCACTGCAGCCATACCCATCTTATCTGCTGTAAAAGGCCCAGTCTCCTCTTACTCTATAGGTTCTTTTTCTTCCCATTTTCATTCCTGTATCCTTGTTAAGCCAACACACTTCCCCTCATCTATACTTGTTTTTTTTCCTTAATCTGCTTGTTCATCCAAACAAACTTCTTACTGTTGGCTCTTTAGTCTACCTTTCTTTCATTTCCAATGAAACTTGAAATTCTCCATGATAGAATCCATTTAGTCTCTATCCACCTAATGTTGTTCCAATCTATTTGCCTAACCATCCACAGTCTCAACCAAGCCTCTCAGCAACCACAACTTGCTAGACAGTCTCAACCCAGCCTCTCAGCAACTACCACTTATGTGTGTCCAGCCCAACCTCTTCCCTCCAAAACTAGTTTCAGCTTTTTGTCCTCAGAGGTCCCAGTTCTGGAAGCTCAAATACTCCTGTAGCCGCAAGCCTTTCCTCCCTTATGTTCTCCCTTCCCTTCAGTCCCAGGTTGGACCAGCTTTGTTTGGGATAACGGGATCCGGTCCCAGTCTTTTGCTCTTTGTGCTAATATGTAACCTAGCTAATGGTCACAATTGGTCTACCTCTCTTTCTGTTTCACTCTTCCCGGATGCCTTTCAAAAAGGAAAGGGGAGCTCCCATATGTAGTCTTGAAGGACAGTTAAACTGGGTTTTGTGAAACAGTCACAAGAAGGAAGTCTCATTTGGATCTGCATTAGAGCATGTTCAGTTGTCCAGTTCTGTTGTGAACAGGATCTTAGTGGCTGTAAGAAAGCAAAAGAAAGCAGTTAGTAAGAGTAAAATTAAAGAATTTAGCTACAGAGTGTGATGAAAAGGTGTGAATAGATGTTTTTAAGTAACTTACCCACTTGCCTAAATATGGGTTCCTTTTCCCAAAGATGACTGAAAGCATAATTACTTCCACTAAGGCCAACACACTACCAAGTTCCACATCGATCTGCCAAAGTACTAGAGTGATTGAGAAAAGAGCCATTGTGATTTTTAACATGAGTGAAGTATAGTATTTATTTACAGAAATAAAGTGAAATATTTTTTGCTTAAGTTGTCTAGAAAAAAGATAAAATTTGAGCTGCCACTCAAAATTTCAGCTCCATTAATTTCAATTTGGCAAGGACAAGTTGTTATAAACAACTAAGAACAGAATTTTATTATGGAGACTGGGCTAATCTTTCCTCCAGAATGTAATAATGGATTTACTCACTAATTACTCCAAACTGAGAGACCAGGACACTCTCCTCATTTTGCTGTACTGCTAGCTGAAAATATAGACCATTGTTGGAAGATTAGAGGGACACAACTCCAAAAATCAGATAAATCAGATAGCATATTTTTCCCAATTAAAAATATTTTTTAAAAAATGAGTTAATTTAACCATGCTGCTCAAACAGTTACTTTCAACTCCAACCCCTTAATTTCTATTAAAAGTCATTGTTATCATATCCTAGAACCATGCCAGCTTTCATCCGTGCACGTTCCTGAAGGTCAAAGCTTAAAATAACTGTCAAGCCTCTCTAACCTAGTAATCATTTTCTGCCTTGAAGTAGTCCCTTCTGCAATCAATGGCACAAAATGTACAATTATAAATGTTTGCTGTTGGCTGGTTTTGTCCTTCATGTTGCCTAAGATGCTGGCTATATCACATAGTTAATTTTTATATAGGAAGTCTACAATTTTGCAGCATATAAAATTGAATTGCAACACATGCAGAAATTGCAGACATTGCATTTTGCAGAAACAGCCATCTAATTAAAGTGTATCGCATAAAATAGATTTTGAATTTTTTTTTTATGGCATTCTAACATGAATACTTTTTAATCCAGTTTGGAGTAAACACGTTCTCCTTAAAACACTGGGAGTGCCACTGGAACCTTCGTATCGCAAGAAAAAGGCAGATCAGGAGTTTTGAAATGTAATTTTAAGGGGATCAGCAAAATCTCTTTGGCAGATAAATGTTCTACAGTTGAAGAGAAAAGAAATTACAAATAATGACTTCATTTTCTCTTTCTGTCTTATCTCATGCTTTTGTATCCATTTGTTTTTCTTTGCTGCATTAGTTTTTCTTTTCTATTGGTAGTAGCAACAGTGACTATATTCCAAAAGCTATGCCTACCAATTTAATAGACATTGTTTACACAGTGGCCTACCTGGTTCAAGGCATAAGACAAGCAGAGCAGCTTTCTTCTTTGAAAGAAAGAAAGAATAAGGGGAAAGAGGGGGGGAAAGGGGGAGAAAAAAGGGGAAAGAGACATAAACTGATTAAGAGACAGATCGGGGAAAAAATGTAGGACCTGAAATATCCCATCAGGAAACAAAACGAAGTCCCTGTTCTGAAACCCACCCTATCTGTCCAATCCTACCTAACACAGTGATCCCTTACACCACATAGGGAGGATGAAAGTTTGCTGCTCTTCTGGGAAATTCAGGAATATGGGCAGAAGTGTTCCTTGAAGTTGCAATATGGTTGGTACATATTGCTCAAGATCCTGATTACTCTGAAAGCAGTCAGGGGTGGAGGCCAGGAATGAGTTTGCTTCACAGGAAAGAAACATGGGGCTAGAAGGAAGTTGCCAAAATGCAAAGGCACCTTGCAAGGGCCTGTGAGAGCATAAATTTGTTCACAGCCTGCCTGTGCTCAGGCTTCCCAGGTGAGGGGCAGGGTGGTGGAATCAGATATGACTAGAGAAGCAATGAATGATCTTAGCTGCAAGAAATAAACTTTCAGGAGTCCAGGTAATTGCAGTGTTTCAGGGCAACCAAAACTTGTTGCTTCCTACTATCTCTCAAAATTGGGCTTTGGGAAAGGGCATTGGTTGCAGTAGCAACCTTTGCTATTGGTAAACCCTCGTAACTCCTCTGCTTAGCATTTATTTTGCTTCCCTCATGCTATGCTTATGATACCTGAAGTCCCAGTTAGTTTAAGTTTGTGATACTACTTTGTATCTGGATTTCTGCTAAGTATACTTAGCTGTAAAAAGTTTCTCCACTCATTCATATGGAATAAGATCCAGAGAACAGTATGAAAGCTGGTGTTTTGTATGCAATCATGGGAAACTTGTTAGATCCACTTTTAAGTCCCTGACGAGAAATCACGACCATCTGAGCTTGAGTCAAGGCTTCAATTTTTAAAATCAGTTGTGGAAACACTTGTTTTCTTTTGGAAAGCCTGGTGGTTTTTAATGTGATCCATTTTTTCGTAAATCACAGGTGATAATACACAAACCTCCTGTGTTTAGTGAATACAGAGTTTTGTTTTGCATGTGTTACAGAAGCCATTTTTGCTAATGGAAAAGTTTGCACAGCTGTATTAGAGCCATGCATTTCAGACTTGTTTTGGTCAAGGTTGTGTCAGCAATTCGGCTTAAAACGTACTTAAGATGTTATAATTTAGCAGAAAGTAAAACATTGCTCTAGCTTCGAAGCTGGCACTATGCTTGGGAGTGAAATTTTAAACCAAATCCATAGCAATGCCATCAGCTACTTTAATGTCTTTTTTTGTGGAAACAGATTAGTCTGCATCAATTCACGCAGGAAACTTAGTTTACTAACCCACTAGACGCAGAATATCACAAGACAGTACACTAAATTCTCAATGGAAAGTGACTACTGCTTTCCAACAAGCTGTAGCTCTACTTGTTCCTGTTTCTGTTTCAGTCAACAAGCATTTTGCAATTATTTTGAACAGAAAGGGAGCAAGACCCTGACTTTTATGAAATGTGTGGTTATTTAGGCATTCTTAGCTAGATATGATGTTTTAAGAATAACATACCCTATTATGTTATGTATTAAGCAATAAGAAAAATTAATTTGTATCACAATCCTTTGAACCTTGAAAAGATTTGTTTGAAATTGGATTTAATTAAATTTGGGGAATATTCATAGTCTAACATCTGGAAGAGATTTCTGTGGTTGTCTCACGAATTTTGGAATCTATACCTAGTAGGGACAAAAGCCCATTGTTTTCACATGACACAGAGCATTGTAGCAGTAAATATTCACTCTCCTGACTCAAATTTATTAAAAAAAGATTTTAAGTGGTAATTTGTCCCAGAAGACTTTATGTGGGACCAAGTATTGTCTGTTCTTCTCCAACATAAATGAAACATAAATTCAGATTTGTGACCTGGCTAATTTTGGGGAAAAAACTTATCACGTGCTGTCATCCCACCTGGGTAAGGGTTATAATTCCAGGTAATGAAGCATATAGAAATCTGCATTGATGACTGGAGAATCACAGTCCTATATCTCTGAGTAAAGCATGTTGTATCTTTTAATTGTTGCTTACTTTCTGTTACATATGAAATACAATCCATGAGCCTGTGGTTAACATTCTTTGGCAAGAATAATCATCAGTCATATGATTGAAGTTATGTGCATGCTTAAAACCATGGAAATTCAGGGGTTAAGAGACTATTTGTTTTCTTTGTCTTTTGGAGAGTCCCTGCCAGACCTTTGGGAGTGATAAAGTAATGGGAAATTAGATTAGCTAATAAAAGTATCTTAAATCACAGTATAACATAGCATGGGTTAAAGAAGAACCCTCTGGTTTTGAGGAGCATAGGAATGATTGTACTATATATAATGCTATTTTGTTTATACATGAAATGTATGTGTGCTATATGAAGATAGAAATATTGCCTACACGTAGCATGTTTATTTTCTAATCATCGAGTGCAATAAAAGTAATGCCAAATTTTGCTGAACTGGATCAGCTTCCTTGGTGAAAAAAAATCACAGATCAACTGTTCTGAACCTGAAAGAAAGCTAAAACAGAATTTTACCTATGATCCAATTAAGGAGAAAAGGGGAAAATATCCATCTCCCACAGTTTCTGTTCCAGCACTCATACTGCAAGAGAAAAATAGATGAATAGGATGTAACTGTGTCATGATGCAATGACCCATGCAATAATGTGGTTAGCTGGCACTGTAGTTCTTTACCTGTTGTAACTTCACTGAAATATTAGGCAGTAGTGTAATGACCAGCCAGTCGAACTGCAAAGAAGTGAAAAGGCCAAGGTAGTTTCCTATTATTGCATTCTGTTTTGCTTGACGTGATATTGTCAGAAATTGTATTTCTGATGCCTCCTGTACTGGACAAAGACAGTGAAAAGAACAGGAAATGACACTTGACTCATCTATTGTCCTGGCAAAGTCTGTAACAAGCATGGGTTATAGTATAACCATTCTTCTTACAATTTCAAAACTGTAGTCTGCTGATCCTCCCTGCATGTCACATCCAATTTGTTCCAAGGCATGTTTTACACAAGACCACATTTCTATTCAGTGGTAACCTGAAGCTGACAGGTATTACGGTTAAATTCCCTTTCTAATGACTGTGTAGAACTAGAAAGATCCTGTCATATCATCATTCTTGAGGCTATCATTGGTGTTGAATCTCTGTTTGATATGGGTCAAATCTGTATCTTTCTCATGTTCTGGTTTAGAATATTTCTCCTTAAGTATTTAAGAATAAAGGCTAGCTAGGAAAGATACTTGATGACATATGTTGCTCTGTTTAATGGCTGTTCCAGAGAAAAGCTGGCCGATGGAAGTAATAAACTGACATTTAACATGTTTTAGATGAGGCTGCAAGCATTGCTGCAACACAACATTGACAACTTGCTTTTACCCATATGATTCCTAAACAGGATAAACATGTCAATGAAAAATAAGTGTGTTATCTTCTCTTTTTAGGTCAAGAACAACTCAAGCCTGCACCCATTAGTGTGGGTGGAAGAACTATTGTTTGTAGATGAATTGAAATACTTTACTATACTATAGTATGTTAGGTTGTTACTTTTGAACAATGGAGTTTCAAACCAACACTGAAGTTTCCTTGTCTGCTGCTTAGCTTAAAAGTGAGTGGGAAGACAATGGAGAATTGACGGGAAAGGATAGAAATAACTATCCATTTCTTTGCTTTGTTGTAGTACTAATATGGGATGATATAGTAACCACTTTGAAGTTCTACGTAATCATCTGGTCTCTTATTACACTATCTTGAATACTAGAAAGCTGAGATGCCTTTTCATATATGCAGTGCCAGTCTGAGAAGTTGCACCACTACTTGCAAGGTAGAACTGCACTGTTAAGGCAAAGAGCACAGGGATAATTGCAAATTAAAAAAAAACTTGGTTTGGAGACTGCTCATAATTACTCTAGAGATCCCCTTTCCCTTGATTATACTGCAGCCCAATTCACCAATAGCAATCACCTGAGATGAATTAGTAAGTGCCGCTGCCTCATGTCTTGATTTTCAGCTTGGATGTTGGGATTATCATAAACTATCCATACAAATGGGTAGGAGAAGAAGTGCTTGAAGCCTTACAGTGTTTCCTTAAAGAAAGCTCATCAGAAACCATTCACAGATGCAACAACTCCTTTATTATGGAGCTAGAAATCATGAGGGAGAATCAGAGCCACCGTTGCAACCTGCATGTCACCATAGCAACTGCTGTTAAAACAACTCAGATAGAAGTCCAGATTTTCTGTTCAATGATGAAAAATTGGTCTTCCAACAAAGTGCTTTCACCTAGCATGAATCTTTCTGCCTAGTAGAATAAGTGGAAAAGAAATTAATCGTGGAGAAGAAAAGAGGCATATAGAGAGTAGAGCAAGAAAAAGCAGAAACTAAGGGGAAAGAACCAAAAGATGCATGTATTGTCATTGGTCCCTAAGAATGCAGTTTTTAAACTGTATGTCTGCATGTCAGTCCCATTCTATTACTCTAGGCTGCAGGACCACCAAATTGGAGATGTATCTTCAACAGAGGCTGTGTCTTCTGACTTTGTCATCTACAAATGTCACAGGTGCACACCACAAGGAAGTAACTAACAAAAATGGTGGGGGGCAAGGTGACCCCCTATTACTCCGTTAGTGTAATAACTGCCCTTTCAATATTACTCATTGCACTTAGCCAGTTTGTTAACTATCTATGGTGGGTTGACCTTTGCTGGATGGCAGACTCCCACCAGCCTCTCTCTCATTCCACCTCCTCAACAGGAAAGGGGAAAAAAAATGGTGGAAATGCTTGTGATGTGAGATAAAGACAGGTAGTTTACTCACCAATTATCATCACAAGCAAAACAGAATTGACTTGGAGAAATTAATTTAATCTATTATCAATTAAAAATAGAGAAATATGAGGAGAAAAAAAGACAAAAACTAAAACACCTTTACCACACCTCTCCCCCTTCTTCTCAGGCTCAACTTCATTTCTTCATTTTCCACTCCTTTATCTCCCCCACTGAGTGGCACAGGGGAAAGGGGAATGGAACTCTTAACAGCTCCTCTCTGCCACACCTTCCTCCTCACACTTTTCCCCTGCTCCAGCATGGGTCCTCCTCAGGACATGCTTCCTACCAGAAAATCTGCTCTAGTGTGGGATCTCCATGCTGCATCTGCAGCTTCCCTCAGGGCACATCTACCTGCTGCAGCATGGGGTCCTCCACAGACTGCAGGGTGGATATCTGTTCCAGAGTGGTCCTCCATAAGCTGCAGGAGGACAACCTGCTACACCACAGTGTTCCCCATGGCCTGCAGGGGAATCTCTGCTCATGTGTCTGGAGCACCTCCTCCCCCACCTTCTTCACTGGCCTTGGTGTCTGCCGGGCTGTTTCTCTCGTGTTTTTTTCTCACTCCCCTCTCTCTCTCACAACTACTGTGTAGCGTTTTTACCCTTTCTTAAATATGTTTTTCCATAGGTGCCATCAGCTTGGCTGAGGCCTCAGCTGGGTGGGTCTGTTGGAGTTAGGTGAACTGTCTGGAACCGGCTGTATCCATCAGGGGATGGCTCCAGCCTCTCCTCACAGAAGCCACCCCGGAAGCCACCAGCTGCCAGCGTCTTGCCAAGGACACAATGCGTCATCTCACTGGTTTTGCAGTAATTCCTGCATTCCTCACCTTGAAGGATAAATTCTCCCGAGGCACTGAGTGAAATTATTTACTTAAATCTAGCTAGATAACATTTACTGCATTTCTCTTGATTAAGAAGTGAATTATCTTATCAAAAAAGAGATACTAAGTTAGTCTGACATCGTAAAGTCTGACCTTTGATAAAAATAGTGTTGCATTTTATACCATTTTCCATTTTTCTCTGTGTCTTTGATTACTGTCTTCTTCAAAAACTGTTTTAAGACCATGCATAGATCTGAGTTCAACCAGAGATCTGTAGTTCTCTATGACTCTTTTTTCTGGTTTTGTGAATAAATGCCATGTTTGCAATTTTGCAGTTCTTGGATACCTGCTCCAGAAGAGACAGATCCATAGCTGTTTTTCCTGTAATACCACAGGTTAGTTTTGTAGCAATCATTGTTTTGCAATAGTGGTTATCTGCTCCTCTTTCCCTCTCCCTTGCCTCATTGCCTGAAGAGTAGAGTATAAATTATTGCACCTCTGCTGTCGATATTTTTGTTTTCATATTTTCTACCAGGGGAATAATTCTAGTCATATCTTACCTTCTTAATGAAAATTGGTGTTAATTATTTAGAATGTATTTAGGCCATATGTCAGTGTGGAGCAGTTCCACTTTTTTCCTTTGTTCTTTTTTTCCCTTCCCTGCATGAAGAAAATAGTAACATTGTTCTTGGAAAGACCTAGTTGGAATGGCCTTTTGCCTGTATATAGTTTCCTTGCTGTCAGACACTGTCTTCAACAGCCTCTGTTTCATCTTATTATTATTGTTAGATGATTCATCTAGGTAGCCCCTCCTTGCATACCAGTCTCCTTCCTTTCCTTAGGAGTCAGGATCCAATAATGAATATAATTATGTGCTTCTTTACCTTCAATCCCTTGAACTCTCCAGTTCAAGATTAAACTTTTCAGTGTGCTCATTCTCAAAAGATGATTTACTTAATTTATACATCCTGTTGCATACATTTACAGAAATAACTAAACCTTATGCATAACTCCATGTTTGTCTGTCCTGTTACTTAAAATCAATTAAATCAGTTCAAGATACCTCAAGATATCTGAGAGCATTTTTCAAGCAGAGCTTTTGTGATTTTTTTTTGCCAATTATGGGAATAACTCGAAAATATCATGCAGGTGAGTATTTGGTGGAGAAATCTAACAGCTATCATTCTTAAGAGAATTCTGCAGTGGAGAGAGTTTGCACTGCATAACATTTCCATTACTCCTATTTTCTGTGATCAATTAATAGAGCTCTGAATCCCTATCCTAATTTGAGCCTGGGAAACTGAAACTGATGGAGGGGATATGACTACTTTTATGAGTGCATTAAAATAATGTGTCAAGGTTATACGGCTCAGGACTGGGAGAATTTTTCTAACTATCAGAGCAGTGACATTCTAAAATGGCTTTTAAAATAGAATAATAAGGATCCTAAACTATCTCAAGATAAAGTTAATAAATTCATGGAAAAAGTGTAGGAAAAGATAAGGAAGATGCTGGGACTAGAAATAAAATTTTGAAATTTATTTTTGTCATATTTGATACATTTGGAGACACTGAAAAATCTTGAAATATTATAAAACATCTGAAAGTACCCCTGATCACAATATGTGGTTACTTGCATGCAATGAAGCTTGCATTTTAGAATATTCTAAAATGTTAGAAAAAAACCCCAAAATAAATGTTATCAGGAATAAATCCTACAAATTTAATTATGAAAATATTTAGATTTTATTCTCAGTCTTTCATTTGTTGCAGCAATCCTCTTCTGTAAGATAATACTGGCATTTCCTCTGTTAAATAAATCTTTTCCTCATCCTTCAAATTTGACATTTAGTAAAATAATTCAAAGAACTACTAACCTGTTACATATATAAAAAATGTGTCTGAAAGAACACCTTTGCAACACCTTAGTAATCTTGCCCACAGATATAGTGATCACAATGTACAATGAAAAATTGCTATGGGAAGTTTTTACTGACCTCTGCCTGTCTAATAGAAATAGCTTAGTTTTGCTTTGGATCAGTCTGAGCCCATAACATGACTTAATACTCCAGAAAGAAAAAACGAAAATTGACACAAGGGATTCAAGACCAAAAGGCTACTGATTTTTCAGGTGAGATGTTTCTAGATACTCCACGTATCTAGAGTAAGTAAAATAGTTTAAATTTGGATTTGTTAATTGCCTGTTTTTCTTCAGGGATATTTAAAAAGAAGAAAAAAAACCCAGCAAACAAAGAAGTGAAAGTAGAAATTATAGGGCGTAGATGGCCAATAGCAAAAAAAAATAAAGAGGTTGAATAAGGCTATAAAATTGCAATGAAGCAAAGAAAAAAACAGGATCAGTCACAGAGGTAGGAAAATAGGAAAAGATTAGTTGCAGGAGAAATTTTAATAGCAAAGGTTATGATATTTTAAGCATATAAATGTCTCTCTAAAGCTGTAAAAACCTTAACTTCTAAGTGGATAGGATCTTTTAAATGGAATTACAGTTATAACAAAGTTATTTTTAAAATAATTATTTCTGAAATTGTCAATCCACAGAAAATTGATATAATTTTTTCCCTCTTCTAGTCAAACTAATTGTGAATGTGACCAACATCCTTATAGATTCATTATAAAGAGTGAAAGGATAAAACTGTGTGTGACTAAGTTTACCCTGATTTTCTCTTCCTGATAAAAATGTAATTTTGCCATATTAAAGAGGGTTTTATGATCTTGATGTTTTCTGACCATCACAACTTTAATGTTAAAAGTGTATATCAGTTTATCATAGTTTTCTTTTATTGCTATAATAAGATGAGTCAGCATTCATTCCTTACACATCAAACTTAAAGGGGGTCTACATGAAAAATGGGGATGGACTCTTTATCAGGGAGCGGAGAGATCGGACAAAGGGTAATGGTTTTGAAGTGAAAGAGGGTAGATTCAGATCGGATATTAGGAAGAAATTCTTTACTGTGAGTGTGGTGAGGCACTGGAACAGGATGCCTAGAGAGGTTGCCCAGAGAGGTTGCCCATCCCTGGAATTGTTCAATGCCAGTTTGGATGGGTCTTTGAGCAACCTGGTCTAGTGAAAGGTGTCCCTGCTCACTCATGGCAGTGGAGTTGGAAATAGATGATCTTTAAGGTCCCTTCCAACCCAAACCATTCTACAATTTTATGATTCTAATCCCCTTCTTCTCCATCCTTTCTTCCTTCCCACCAGGTATTTAATCCATCTTGCAATACTAATACTAATCATAATGGTAATAGTAATGGTAATGCTAATGGTAATGGTAATGCTAAAAAAATCAGGTTTGAGTTTATCCATTAGGTTAGTAAGAAAGATCCCTTCATTAAAAACAAGCTTTGTTTTTAAGTAGAAGTAAGCCACCAGTGTATTACAGAAGTACTGAGACATCTTCAGTAAAATAACAAGG
The DNA here is from genome assembly GCA_013396915.1 of Stercorarius parasiticus. Taxonomy (NCBI): domain Eukaryota; kingdom Metazoa; phylum Chordata; class Aves; order Charadriiformes; family Stercorariidae; genus Stercorarius; species Stercorarius parasiticus. The sequence continues at coordinate 143,355 of VWZL01002013.1, read as the reverse complement.
GATTTACATTGAATTTAATGGAAGCTGTGAAAGTGTTTTTGTCTGCTTCACTCTTCAGTGGACAGCAATTATAATTTATTTCTGTTTGCCTGAAGTTGTGAAATAGGGTTGAAAAGCAAAACAACTTATTTATTTTCTCTAGCTCAGAAACTATCACAGGTGGTTGTTTGTTTGTTTGTTTTAAGCTTTATTTCCTCATTGCACATGAATATGAATGACTGAGGAGTCTTCGTACGGGTGGATGTGCAAAATAAAGAAAATGTAAATGTCTGCGTCAGACATGGATTTATAAAGACTGATTGAAATTGCTGTTGCATAAGCAAGTCATATTAACAGTTATTCCTGTAGGGTCTCATTTGCTCTTTCTCTCTTCATAGGTAACATTTCTTCCTTGAATGGAACTACTGCTTAACTAAACCATTAACATTTGTCAGATGGTGAGATTAGACTCCTAACAACTTGCAGGTTGACATTCAGCCATAGCAAATCCTCTGCAGTTGCTGACAGTTTGTCTAATAAGAGTGTATACTGCTGACATTTAGACAAGAAAATATCTGTGAAATGTGTATTCTTACAAAATGTAGATGAAGCTAATCTTAAACTTTCTGAGATGTGGGGTTTGGTGGGGTCTTTGTGTGTACATGCTTATTCTTTGTAGTTTGCAAACTTTCAGAAGTGGAAAGATTATGGTCCACTCAGTCCCTCAAAAATATAAAAAGTGTTGATGTATAAGTTAATTTTAAAACTGAATTTTCAGAGGAATGTGATGAATTATTCATACTGAACGTTTTGTCTCATTTTCTGTTTGCAAATAGTATTTGCAAAGATAGTTTTCTAATAATATTATTCAGCTTTCTTCTCAACATAATTCCTGCAAATATCTCCTTCTTGTAAACGATTCATTTGAAAATTTTTAGATGTATGAAATTTAAAGCTGTTTGATTGGAAAGATCACACACATTGCTGTTACCAGATTGGAATGGTTCTAAATCAAGAGTCTACAGCATTTGTTTAAAATCCATTGTTTTGAAATATATTTCAGCTAGCAACTTCTTGCTTGCACTTTTGACTGGAAAAAAGTCTGCAAATAAAACAAGCTCACTTAAAAGGCACAAATAATAAGGGAAATATTAACTCAAAATTTGCACTGACCTGTATTGCGAGCAAATGTCCTCCACTTCAAAAATGAAATGGGGAAGGGGGATACATTTTCCTCAATTTTGAGACATTTATTTTTCTTAATGAGTAATTTTAGTAGTTTCTATTGTTCTGTAAACTCCATATGAACACTTCCCTTATGCTCAATTTTTAGAAAGTGCCGATTGTTGCAAAAGTGTAGTGATTTATTTTCCTCTACAAATGTATGTTGATGTCCATATAAAGTAATTCACTATATAGTCAGACACAGATTTATTAACTAGCAATGATAAAACAGTCGCTGATTAATTTTGTCATCAAAAATGTTTTGTTTTGTAAATCAATCCTGTGAAAGGTGCTTTTGAAATTCCACAGTAAAGTTTTTAATGTATTTCTTTATTGCTATGCTTAAAGCTTGCTTAACTTTACAGAAACTTTTCTTTTCTTTGTAGCTTTTTTCCCTGAACTAATAGTTCTAGATATCAGCTCCATTTGGTTGTATGGATGTTCAACCTGCAATTGGTCTTTTTTTTTTTTTCTGTTTACTCAGATAATTTTTTACTTTTAGCAATTTAAAGCTAAAAGTAAAGTACACACAGAAATCCTAAACCATAAACTAGGAAATTCACTTAAAAATATCAGTTTAGCATTAAAGGCCCTTAAGAACTTCAGAAAAACAGAGTAATTCACAGAGAATTTCAGTTACACAGGTTTCTCAACAAAATTTTCAAATTTCTCTTCATGCTGTGTGAAATTCCTGCTATCAGGAACTATTGAGGACTAAGTAATGTTTTAAGAAGCAAAGGAATAAGTTAAAAACAATGCTGTTTAATATGTGATGATTGGCCATGCAATCCTGAATACATTTTCTTCAATTCAACACAGCCTACTGTAGAAACAAATTGCTTGAAAGAAAATGTTAGAATCTGCTTTTCTAAGCATGAGATGACAAAGACGGTTTCAAGAATGTGTATCGTTGCCATGATGTTTTGGCTTTTGGGCAGCTATGGAGTAGGAATATAGTTAGGAGAGGACTGGACATCAGATGACTGAAACTTGACTGACAGATTGCCTGAGGAGTGGACAGACTGCATGGTGGCTGCCAGATGTGCCACACACAAGGGTTATGCCACCCACAACACAGACAAGGAAAAACAAGGGAAAACCCTTCTGTGACCTAAAAAAGATAATTATAGCTTCCAACTGCACAAATGTTTAATTTACCCTAAGGGTTTGTGATTTTATTGCAAATGAGCGTAGACATTATGCATTATTAAACAAAGGAAGAGAATTTTGACTATTCTTGACTGTATTAAATGCAAGCAAGGAAAAACTTCCAAGTGTAGATGTGTATATCCTGTTTGAGTGACTGATTTGGTCTAGGTGGAAGCTGGAATGATATGTAAAATGGTCTTCTCTTTTAGAAAGTCTCATGTGCAGGTCTGGTTGTGGCTTTAGAAACTGTTTAGTAAACATGTAACAGTGAGAAGATGATAGCATGAGTGTCCTTTTATTTTTTTGACGTATGGCAGCAGAGTAGCAAATTAAATACCACAATAACATTCATATGTAGGTGTGAGGATCACACTGTAAGAGGAATAGTAACACTAATTGGCCAGTATAACCAAATACAACAGGTTTGTAAGGAAAGAAAACGTAAGGGGAAAAAAACACAACTAAAACACCCCGAACAGTTAGGAATAAACCAAACATTTCTGAACCACTTGTGAATTACCAAGGTAACGGATACAAATTATTTGTAGTAGCTAACAGCTTATCCTTCCAAAAATTTGTGGGATCAAATCTCCTTGTGGGTCATTCCATAGATTTTTCTCTGTTGATGTTCATTGTCATTTCCAAACATAGGACAAAGTGCAATCAGGAATTTATCCCAAGGGCTGATGCTTCTTTTGCACTCCACTTCTCCGTCACAATGGCTGCAATCTTCTGGTGTTCCCTACCAAGCAATTAAGTATTCCACAATGGAGACCAGATAAAGGAAAGGAAGGAACAAGTTACCTATGAAGAAAGTTAGTACCATTGTTTCTATCTTTGTGGCAACCATTTGAGATTGAGGAAAAGTTTATACTGTGTTGAAATTATATTAAAAGAGAGTATGTAGAATTGGGTACTAGCAAAATATAACCTAGTTTCTCAAGCGTTTTCAGTTGTAAAGCATCTCCTCTGTTAAATGAACGCCCCTAAAAGCAACTGGAGGTTTTGTCTGGAGTAAATTGTTAAACAAAGGAATTGTTTTCATTCCTGTGGAGAAGCTTTTCATTTTGGAGCCGGGCAACTTACTTGCAAAGGCATTGGTTCATATTCTCAAGTATACATATGCTAGTACTCAATTGATTGTTTATGTATATACTGCAATGGACACCCTTCTAATACTGGCTTCTTAGATTTTGAAGTCCTGTTAAAAATACAATGCACGTTTTTCAACTAAAGCTGGATCAACAGCATGAATAGTGTTTGGTGTTAAAGAAACAAATAAATATAAACTCTAACTTCATAATCTGAAATTATATGACAACAACAGTGGTTAGTATATTTTCCCCTTGATTTTAAATTTTAAATTGTAAGCCTAAACACACAGGGAAATCCTAAAATTAATTTTCAATTTATAGTACACAAATTGTAAGATACTTCACATTTGCATTGAAGCCATCTGTTCTTCCAGGGTAATTTTTAAGCCATTGCAGTTAAATCTGCTTTTACTTTAAGAAGAGACTATAAACCATATCCCCATTAGATATGCTTTTAAAATAAGAAAGATTCAATAGACCTTTACAGAATAATTGATTCATGTCCATAGTGAAATATTATGTTTATTCAATGAGTTTGTGGCTTGAAACTCTTACATTAGCAGGAATATACATTACTGGTACATGGAACTGGATGATAACCTTGGATTTAAGGTAATTAGTAATAATCTCATGAGAACTTTTTATATTTTCTTATGATTAATGATAATCTCAGTCTTGTGATTGATATATAATCTGTTTAACTTCAGGTTGCATTTATTGAGTCATTTAACATCTCATAGATAAATCACGACTATCCATTAATTAAATGGAAAACACACAGATGGTCACATCCCACTCTCAGTAAAGAGGGGGGGTAAGTGACTTCAGATTCGTAAATTCTCAACGGTGCAGACTAAGGTGAGATAAATCTCAAGGTCCATATAAAAACATTTATTAGTTTACCAAAATGGTTAGTATAGGTCTTAACAAGTCCACAATAATGGGTTAGGTATATAACAAGTTATGGTGAGTGGTGGGGTATACACACTGTTAGTTAACAACAGTTATACGACAACTTATGGCAAGCGGTACTTATAGTCGTTACTTAACAATTCTGAGAGAAAAGAGAAACTGAGGGATAGAGAAAGGAAAAGACAGAGAAAAAAGACAGAGATAAAGAGATCACTGGTCCTGGTTCCAGCACCTTTTTCAGGGAATCTTCCCAGGCATAATCTTCTTTCTTGGAAAAATCTTCCCAGGTACGGTCTTCTTTCTTGGGAAGAATCTTCCCAGGCACAAACTTCTTTCTTGGGAAGAATCTTCCCAGGCACTATCTTCGTCTTTTGTTTCTTCTTTGTTCCCCCCTAGGGACACTTATTTTCCCCTTTTATGTTTGCTGAATTAGCATGGTCCACCCCCCTTGCTGAGGACAACCTCGTCTCAGGTTTCTCCCTTCTCCCAGGTGATGTGTAGCATGATTTGGGTGGAGAGACAAGTCCCATAGTCATACATGTTTAGCATTATCTCTATAATCTTCATTAGCATATGTAGGGTGTGCGTGCTTTCATATGCATTTCGCAGATAATGAAGCAAAGGTCACTCATCAGACACAATGGCCTTGAGAACTGAGAATTAGCAAGCTCACCACACGAGTGGCAGAACTATTCTGTCTTCACAAGACAGTTCTCCCACACTTTCAGGTGCCAGAAGTGTCAGCCTTATCAGTTCTTTGAATTCCAGGCCTGCATCATTTATTTCCTTGTGAGTGTTTGAGGCATTCCATTGAAGGCTTGGAGGGCCTTCTGCCCCTCGTCAGGGAATTTACAGTCCATCCCTTACACAGGCATATAAATCAGTTCTTTAGTTTGGAGGAAACCTTGATAGGAACATAAAAATACACATAAGTTCTCAATTAGGAAAAATCAGTTGCCCAACTGTACATTTACAAATATTTAAATGAAGAAGTTCGTAGGTAAAGGGAAATGGGGAAATACTTTTTAAAACATACTGTTGTGTCAGAAATTAAACTGGAAAAATTAAGCTGGTGGGTTAGGTAATCAGGACACTGAGTTCCAATTTTGTGTCACTGGTTTAAATCTGGTCATTAATAGATTTGATATACCTCTCTGTGCTGGAAGAGAAAATTACAACTGTATAGTTCAGGAATATTTCATAAAAAGTCACTTTAAAAACCCTCATTTTCACAATATTTAGGTAAAATTTGCTTTTCAAAGGGAAAGTTTATTAGTAACATAAGTATGCATGCATTTTATTGTACGCATTTTAATTGAGCTTTCTTATCCTTCCCTTTTCAAGTGAGGAAAAAAATCCTCACTTGTTTGCTTCTCAGTTTGAACTTTCTTTGAGTAAATGTTACTATCTACTTTTGTATTGTTTTCTTTGCTTCGTTCTGTGGCACCACCAAAAATTATTATGTAAAGTTATCTCTGACTGTTACTAACAGAGCAGATGAGCCTTGTTATCTCAGGAAGAGGAAAGGATTTGAAAAAATTGAAGAGATGTGTTTATATACAATGTGATGCTTTCTTGTTTGAGACAAAAATGTTCTGCATTTGGGGAATAATTGCTTGTCACCCTTCTGACGCAGTCAGTCTTGTACTCATTATTAAATGGGAATTAGGTTTACATTAAATACACAATTTCAACTCCAAAGTGTCTTATAATTTGCATCTTAGACATAAATACTTCTAAGTCCACCAGTGTTGTTAATTTATGCTGACTATTTGTTGCCAGCTGTTGCTTTACAGATCAGTAGAGGGTCTTAAACTTTAAAATATTTTTGTTTATTATATGTATTGAGATACTTGTTGTTTGTATTTAGATGAGATAACCAAGACCCTCATCCCATAATATTAGTCAACTAGTGGATTGAAAGGCACATAATCTAAATAGTGGAGCATTGCAGTCACAGCTTAAGTCATTTCTTTAAAGCACACAAGATTTGTGACAACTCAGAACTGAATCCAAACTCTTCAGTCCTGGACTCAGGTAGTGACTCCCATATTGTTCTTAGTTTCTCTTTTATTCTAAGAGAAGCATTTTAAAGTTATTAAACATTTTAAATTGGGTATGTGGGACAAATAAAAATGAAAAATTGAGACTGCTACAATACTTTTAGTGTTATTACACCCTAAACCTTCTGAAGGAGCATTAGTACCACTGGTTGAAATCTTCTTTTTCTTTATGAAGGCATTGATTATTCTTATCTGAACCATGTGTCTTGAATAATAGCTACTAGCACTTATAATTAGACACCTGTGCCTTCAAGAAATGCAAAGCTGATGAACAGTCAGACATAGTAGATGTGTGAGTTAGGGCTTTGTCCAGCACCTATCTAAGTAGTATCAAGAGAAAATAGACTTTTTTCCCTCCAGCGTCCTGGTGAGATTAGTTTTTCCACTTTCTATCCAATATAGTAACTGCAACAGCCACAAAATTTTATTAGGATCTAAGAAGTTAATTTGTTACTGTTTGTGCTGAATAAAGTGTATGAGTCTCATTACAGCAAGGGAAAGATGTAAAAAGCCACAATGAAATAAAATGTGGTGTAGTTGTACTATTTCACCTAAAAACTGATTTCTGGGGCTGCTGAATTTCATTTTACTTTATACAAATCCCACAGACCTAAATTTTTTATTTTATTTAGCTGCCTAGAAGCAATAGTATTTGATGCAATTATCCTAAGGGTTTCTTTGCTCTCATATTCGGAATCCAAATCATCTCCAGACCTTAGCTGCATCCCAGTGAAGGATCCAGCACATACCAGGGCTGCTACAAGATGTGAAGGACAGCTCAAGACGTGGCTGGAGGAAAGGAGGAAGGACACAAAGGGAGTAAGAACAGCCCTTTCACAACAGCAGCGCACTGTTAGATGAGCTTAGCTGCTTGTGCAACTGCACCTATAGGCTAAAGTTTCACATTACAGCTGGGCTAATCAAGCAGCTAACAGCCACAGAGAAAGGCTGTCCTGTAACAGGTGATGGACTGAAAACAGGATTGTCAGCAATTGGTCTGATTTTGGTCATCAATTTAGCTGTCTTGTACTGCCACAATTTTACAGTGAGCAATGCATCTTTCACCATCTGCCCAGTATCAATTTGTACACAGACAATCCTACCTGATGGGAACTTTAAGTGGCATAAATATATGTTGCTAATTTCTGTTGCTTTATGGTGTGTGGTCAAAAATGTCCTGAATGACTTTTGGAGTTACAGTGGACCTGGAATGGTCCTGCGGTGACTCTTTCCTGAACACGCTCTAGTGGACATAGTAGAAGGATCTCACACATCCTCCAAGGGCTGTGAACCTTAGCCCAGAAATTAAGTGCAATTGTGGTAGTGAAGTCTAGAAAAATACATAATCTTTTGTCATATTTAGTGGGATGTATCAGGTTGTTGACAATCCTTGCCACAGCTGCTCAGCTTGTGTAGTATGAAGTTTTTGTGGAATTATTTTTTGGCTTGGACAAAGCAAAACTACCTACCTGTCTCTTCAATGTTTAATGTGTAATGTGTAAAGTGTAATTCTGTTCAGCTGTGCCCTATGTGCCTATTTAGAGAGCTATGCTTTCTAAATATATGTCACTGGGGTATGTGTGAAACTGTTCTAGCAGAAGTGTGTTGTATGCCAGCATTTCCTGCATCCGCAGTTGAGTCTAGTGAGCAAGCACAGTTTCAATGGAAGTTCAGGAGACACAGGGCTCTTGTTGGTTTTGTAGTGTGAAATGGATTTTGAAGGTTGTTGTACAAAATAGGAAGGTAGAAAGAGGAGGCAATGTGGGAGAAAGAGTGTCTTCTTGAGATAAAACAGAGTTCTGTAGAGCTGAAGTATTAATTTCATTGTCCTTTCTAATTAAACCAAGTATGTGTAATCAAAGCAGAAATTTAGTTCATTTCCCTGATTTTAGAGAGCTGGAGGCTTGGTGTGACACTATCTATTTATGCATTCGCATTCTACACCTGAAAACTGTCATTCCTAAGGAAGTTTAAGTTTTGATGGTTTGAAAAAAAGGTATGTTTTTCTTCTTCCCATTATAAAGACTATTCAGTTTTTGCAGTTCTCCTGTTGTTCGGATCTAATTTTTTTTTATTATAAGCCTGTTATTGCTTTTCCAGCCTTTCTGAGGGAACAGGGACAGTATTATTCAAAGTCCTGCCACAAGCTGGGCTACTCAGCAATGAAATAAAGTCTTTAAATGATCAGCATTTGATCTGTGTTTTAACTGCTTTTTTTCTATATTCATGTGATTTAATTTGGAATCCTGTTTACAAAACACCAAATGACAATTTGTTCTTGCAGTAGAGATCATCAGTAACAGTTTCTGATGTTTTATGTGGGTTTTCTTTCTGGCTCTGTAGGAAAACAATCAAATTTATGCTTCTCTGCCTTAGTTTTAGTTGCTAATAAATCACTCTGCTTGCACATCATGCTCTCAGCAATTCTGGATTTTTGTATCTCACGTGTCTTTGCAGGAAGCTTTAGTATTACATTCTCTGAAACAGTGATAAATTTAAAAACAAAATTAAGTTCCTTAGATCCTTCTTCACCATATCTTTCTTGAAACAATTTTCAGAGTCTGTGCTTCTAAACATATTTACGATTGAAATAAATACTTTTATACTATCTCAGTCTCCTTGGGTGGCTAAGATTATTTCCCAGCACTTTGCCAATAGCTGGAGTGATTATGACTTTTAGCTCCTATTATGTCAGAACACAAATCTCAAACCCACTTCAGTGGGGAATGATGCATTGATGAGGGAGAGGCTGTGGTCATCTTTCTAACTCTCAGCATGCAATTTAGGACCTCTGCAATTGCCCTCTGGAACACCCGGAGATTTGTGCACTATTCTCACATGAGACACATTATTTTATAATAATATAAACATAATTTAATACAAATACATTACAAATATCATTTAATAAATATATCTTAATAATGTAATTAACAACAGTTATCAAGATGTTTATAATATTTTTTGATAAGTGTTAAAATATTAAAGGGCAATATACTTTGGCATAATGAAATTGGCAAAGAAATTATGTGGACAGTTATTTCATTTGTGTTGATTTTATTTTTGTAGTGTTGTGTGTTTCCCTTATAAACAAGAATTAGGGATTTGTTTTAAATATTATCTATAAGACCCCTCCCCTTCAGAGATGTAGGCAAGATGGTATGCTTATACTGTAATGCCACTGATCACCACCCTCTGCGTCCAGCCATTCAGCCAGGTTTCAATCTACTTGACATCCCTTTGGTGAAGCCATGCTGACCTCTCATGATGATTTTCTTGTCCTAATGTGCCTAGAAATGTTTTCCAGAATCAGCTGCTCCATTATCTTCTTGGGAATCAAGATTAGGTTGCCCTGCCTGTAGTTTCCTTTGTTCTCCTTCTTCCTTTCTTGAAGATGGGGGTCACTTTTTATTTCCTTCAGTCTTCAGGCACTCTTCCCAGTCACCATGACAGATCAAAGATTATCAAGAGTGGCCTTGCAATGACATCAGCCAGATCCCTCAGCACTTGTAGGTGAGACCCATCAGACCACATGGATTCAGATATGTCCAGTTTGCAGAGGTATTTGCTTACTTGATCCTCTTCTATCAAGGGTACATTGTTGATTTTTGGAGCCCTTCCTGTCCCATCATCCCAGACCCTTTGCTGATCAACCCTGTCCATCACTCCTTCACAGGGCTGCTGGTAACCCTCTCACTTTCATGTTATTCTTGGTTTAAAGCCCTCCTTACAAGTTTAGCCATCCTACTGGCAAAAATATTGTTGCAGACCCTTAGTGAGGTGGATCCCATCTCTCCCAAGCACAGATCAGGTGTTCAGGTGTTCAAAAAAGGAGTGGCTGGGCAGAGAAGAGCAATAGAAGCACAACACTGAAGGACCACATGAAAAGTTAGCTGGAGAACTTCAAGTTACTGACTTGTCCTCTCATACCTATGTGGTAATCCAATCTGATTTGCTTATGGCCCATAATTAGGTACTCACTGAAGGTTGCATTCACTTCAGCTGGTAGTGAACCATGTCGTAAGTGTTTGTGCACTGAAAATATTGAGACAATGTTAAACACTCCAGCAAAGAACTATAAGATCTAAGTACCAGATAGCAAACCCTTGCACAGAGGTACAGTATAAGCATACCATCTTGCCTACATCTCTGAAGGGGAGGGGTCTTATAGATAATATTTAAAACAAATCCCTAATTCTTGTTTATAAGGGAAACACACAACACTACAAAAATAAAATCAACACAAATGAAATAACTGTCCACATAATTTCTTTGCCAATTTCATTATGCCAAAGTATATTGCCCTTTAATATTTTAACACTTATCAAAAAATATTATAAACATCTTGATAACTGTTGTTAATTACATTATTAAGATATATTTATTAAATGATATTTGTAATGTATTTGTATTAAATTATGTTTATATTATTATAAAATAATGTGTCTCATGTGAGAATAGTGCACAAATCTCCGGGTGTTCCAGAGGGCAATTGCAGAGGTCCTAAATTGCATGCTGAGAGTTAGAAAGATGACCACAGCCTCTCCCTCATCAATGCATCATTCCCCACTGAAGTGGGTTTGAGATTTGTGTTCTGACATAATAGGAGCTAAAAGTCATAATCACTCCAGCTATTGGCAAAGTGCTGGGATTCCAGTCAGAGTCAGGTAACCATCAGTGTACCCTAGGGTCAGGTTAATGAAAATGTTTAACATCTTCATTAATCATCAGGCAGAGTGTATCCTTGGTAAATCTGCAGATGACACCAAACTAGGAGTGGCTGACCACAGAATCATAGAATGTGTTGGGTTGGAACGGACCTTTAAAGGTCATCTAGTCCAACCCTCCTCCAGTATGCTGGGACATCTTTAACTAGATCAGATAGTTCAGATACAACAGATGGTTGTGCTCCGGTCTAGAGGAACCTTGACAGGCTGGAAAAATAGGCCTATTGGAACGTCATGAAGCTCAACAAGGAGAAGTGCAAAGTCCTGCACCTGCGGAGCACTCAAGCACCAGTGCATGCTGGAGGCAGCCCAGCTGCAAAGTACCTTGGCAGAAAAGGCCCTGGGGGTCATGGTGGACACCAAGTTGAACATAAGCCAGAGATGTGCCTTTGTGGCTGTTATGGTTTGAGGAAACCTGTAACAATTTATTGACGTTTAGACAATTATTCTATCACCTGATGACCCCTCCCCACCCAGAAAGGGGAATCAGGGAAAGCAAGGAAACACAAGGGTTGAAATATAAATAGATTTAATAGGATAATACTAAATAATTAACAACAATACTAAAGAATGACTATTAATCCCAATACTAATATAAGATATACAGGAATTATACTCAGCCAATTATATCAGCAGGAAGCTGTGGGCTTCCAGCAGTGGACAGCAAATGTCAGACACTGTGAGTGCAACAGCTTCGGAAGGAAAGGAAAGCCTCAGGCGTCCAGCACTGGGGCAAGGAGTTCTCTAGACTGCTGCCATCAAGGGAGAGAGAAACTATGCAGCAAACTTTCTAATTTATGTTGAATGTGACGTTCATGGTATGAAATAATCCTGTTGGCCAGCCTGGGTCAAATGCCCAGACCTCGCTCCTTCTCATCCATGCCCCTGGCAAGGCTCAAAAACACTGAGACCTTGAATCCCACATAGCCTAGCTGGCTATAAAGTAAATATTTTCCCAAATTCAGGTACTAGAGTCTTCCAAAAGTGGAGTTTTCCCCAGCATTAGAAGAGAAATTAGTCCTGTGTCTCCCAACCCAGGACAGTGGCAAAGGCAGCTAATGGTATCCTGGGCTGCATTAGGAGTGCTGCCAACAGGTGAAGGGAAGTGATCTTTACCTTCTACCTCTGCACTGGTGAGACCACACCTGGAGTGCTGTGTTCAGTGCTGGGCTCCCTAGTATAAAGGAGACATGGACATAATGGAGAGAGTCCAGTGAAGGGACACTAAGATGCTTAGGGGAGTTGAGTACCTCACATAGGAGCGAAGGCTGAGAGAGCTGAAACTGCTCAGCCTGGAGAAGTGAAGGCTCAGGGTGGATTTATCAATGTATACAAATACCACAGCAGAGGCTGTATAAAAGACAGAGCCAGGCTTTTTTCAGTGCTGCCCAGTGAGAGGACCAAAGGCAACAATCACAAACCGAAACATGGGAAGTTCCTTCTCAACATCAGGAAACACTTTTTTTACTGTAAGGGAGGACTGAGCAGTGGCACAGTTTGCCCAGAGAGATGGTGGAGTCCCTATTCAAAGCCATCTGGATATGGTCCTGGGCACGTATATCTGGGTGGATCTGCTTGAGCAAGGGCTTTGGACAAGATAACCTCTAGAGGTTCCGTCCAACCTCCACCATTCTCTGATTCTGTGACTTTCATTTCCTTTCTCTGCTCTCCTCCAGTGATGACTTTCGTGCTGATTTATCATCCCCATTCTCCCCCAGATCCTATTCTAATTTCCTTTCTGATTTTTCTTATCCAAATTTATGTATTAGCTCCCTTTACTCATGCCACGTACATTCACTTTGGTCTTTTCTCACTGCTAGATGTATTTATTCTGGTACTTCTGGCTAACTCTTCTGTCTTTCTGATCCCTGTCTCTTCAATGTCTTGTCTGGTCTTGTCTGTCATGGTAGTTCTCATTCACAGGACTCCACAATTTCAAACCTACACCTGCCTTCTCTTGTCAGTTCATTTCTTACCTCTTTCTCCCTTACACCCCTTCTAGTATCTCAGATCTGATTTACTTCCCCAGTCCTAGACCCAGCATATGCATGCCAAACTTAGTTTCTTTTCCTTTTTCTTGTTACCCAGGCCACTTGCTGTAGCCTATTACTATTCTAAGCCTCAAAAAACCAACTTCTGTACCCCACACATTCAAATCATCACATCTTTTGGTAGGGTTTGAACTTCAGATGAGACCGTCAATAAGCCCATTTTTCCTTCGTTCATGGGGTTGAATGACAAGTCATGCATTTGCACGGTCTGGATCACGCCTGTTGCATATAGAATCCAATTTGCTGTCTCTCTCTCTGTTAAACATCTCAGAAATTTACTTCTAAATTGATGGTAATAAATTCTGCCAATAAATTTTCAGGGGAAAAGGGATATAGACCTCTCTAACACTAAGGCTATCTGAGAATCAATATGCCTGTAGCATAAAAAGCGTGTTGAGTTTTCAGTGAAAGTCTTAGCCTTTTTCTAGAAAATGGACAAGATGTTTTGGTTTGTATTTTTCATAACCTAGTCCCCAGTGGAGATGTTATATAAAAGGTGTTATGAATAGTTTGACAAACTTATAAGCCACTGAAAATAGGTTTGTTGATGGGAAGTGCTTGTAATTGTTAATGACAGGCCATACTGCCATCCCCTCCTATAATTGCAAATTCTAAATAGATTAAAGCTGCCTCATGTAATATTTTTCTTTCTCAGGGCCTCCTGTAGACTAATTTTTATCATTAAAACTGTTGTTATGATATGAGGTACTCTTTATCATTTGCACAGATGATTGCTTATGTACACACAATAGTAATTCATGTACCATAATTGTTCATGTACTTTTACAATAATTGTCTTATTTGTGTACTTTATCTAAATAGTGCTTGTTGGCAGCTGAATTATTCATTCTAAACTCATCAGCAACTGATACCTTTTGTTGCCAGCTACTGCTATAAAGCACTGTGAGAACAACATGGAGTTTGGGAGCTGCATTTCCTGAAGTCACCAGCAGCTAAAGAAATCCCTTGGTTTACTATCAGCTTGGACCTTATTATTTATATCTCCCTGTGGAGCCTGGAAATAGCTACTGCAGAAAACACCACTAAACTTTTACCAAGGAAGATTTCATTATCAGATATCAGCTTTTCTAATTCATTTTTTTCGGTTGCTATCTCCCTGTTTTCTCCACTTAAAGTGGCAGCCTTTTCAGGCTAGGCATGTACTTTTAAAATAGGATGATGTAAAATTTCCTGAGATGAGTAACAAGCTGGGCTGCATTCCTGCTGAAGTACACAAGATGTTCATTCTAAACATTTTAGATTTAGGTTTCTTTCTCCAGATGTATGTATGACTTCTAAATTTTAGCCATTTGCATTTACTTATTTTAAGAGGGCAAAGATTATAAGGTTAGATAAGAATGTCAAAAGATTAGTTATATAATTTTTTTGCTTTAATATTTATGTAAAACATTCATGTGCCTAGTCTGCCTTTTGGTGAAGTTGTTGGGAAGTTGTGCTAGCAACAGAGATTATCTCATTTGTTTTAATGCTTCGGAGAGAAAAGTCACCATGAATATGGAATCTGCAGACAGTGAAGTCAGAGCATATACCCATATGTCAAAGAAAACATGCTATTGAAGTCAACAATTATGACAGTGTTTTGATAGGGAATTCAGCAGAATTAAAGAAGATCCTATAAACTGATCACACACTAAGCAATCTAGCTTTTTTGTCACCAAAAACTTGTAAACAGAAAGGAGGGACCACTTTAAGATTACTTCTTCTATTTCCATCCATGCTGCCTTCTCTCCCCAGCCCCATATACTGACTAATAGCAAAAAAAAAAAAAAATATTTTTTTTTAAATAAAATTAAGCTGATAGAATCAAACTGAAGTTTCACGCTGGAGTGAAATTATTGCCTGTCTTTCATTCATTCATCTTTCAAATCACTGTAACTCAGTACGCACCTTGTAAACAAGAGAAATATGTTGAATACTGATGGAGACAAGTAAGAATTGACTGGTTAAGAAAGGCACATAGATTGTTCATATTTAGAATGAGCTATGGACCTACTTACTTGTTTATTCATTGAAAGATTAATTTAAAGAAACAATTTATTTGGTGCTAATTACATAATCACCGTTAAGTCATTATAAGAGTTTTTTGGGGGTTGTTTGTGTGTTTTTAACAAGTCTAATTACTGTTACAGTTGACTAGGAAATGTATCATATTCTAAAAAGATCAATGAAAGTTAGAAAATGTTTAATTTTTTTTTTTCCTTTTTCTGCCTTCAGTTGTCTTCTATATAGGTACAGAAAAGTCTGATGAGTAGCAGAGCCATATCTAACAGATACCTTTATTCTGAACACGTATTGTGTTAATGTGAACAGTATGCTAGTGATATATGTAGCAGTTAGGTAGAAGTCTCTGTCCTGGAATTCATCCTTAAATGGGGTAAAAATCACGGCAGCCACAAAAAGAATGGATGGAAACACAGAAGTGTTTTGTTTATATGTCAAAGATACAGTGACATGGACATTTAGACAAGCAACTTGTTTCTAAGGTTCATATGTGAATTCAGACAAAGACTTCAATATTCTGATTTCCCCTCCCTCTCTCTCTGTTTGATTCTGTCCTGGTAACTATAGCTTATTATTACTTCCCTTCAGGTGTACAGATCACCTTAGAATGTTTATTATTGTTTACATAGGTAAAGTATCCAAATGTTGAATGTTTTGAAAATGTATAGTACAGACATACTTCAAAAATTCCCCCAAAATGGTAAAGGAAAAATATAGTTGGGTAAGATAAAATGAAAGGAAACCAGTCTGTAGCACAGAATTAGTGAATTTCCACACGTTTTTTTCCTTCATTCTTTATCCGTGTTTCAAATATTCTTACCTTTCTTTTTGGAACAACCATGATTCAAGTTTCATCTCTTTCTATCTCTCCACCTGGCCTTTTTAAAAAATGGCTGCATGGGCTGAGAAGTAAATGACAAAGCACTGTCAGAAGTTTCAAATCTCCTGTCTCATTTTGCTGTTGCTTGCATTGCTGAGGAGTAAGAAAGGCAAGGTCCTTCACTGCTTATGTCCATTTTCTGGAATATTTTTTTTTTAACTCATTAGAAGGAAATGTATATACCATAACTTTTGTAAGTAAATAGGTTGTATTTTTTTGTTGGTACAGATGTGGTTAGAAGAAAATAGTGTTTCATCCTGCATGAGAGAAAAAATGAAACCAAGAGATTGTGTTTCAGTTTCTTGCTAAGTCTATATAGGAATGGATGCATTTCCTCTAACTTCAGGCATCTACAACATAGATGTCGATATCTAGTTTGTTTTCTAGACTCTCTTTGTACAAAATGAAGAAAAAAAGGCTCTTTCAGAGTGCAATTCATCTCATTTTAAGGGTGATAACTAAAATAGGCTGGATGAATTGTGCAATTTAGAAGTACCTGTTTCTCTCTATTGACTAGAAATGGAGGCAAAGAAGTTAGCATAAATATTGATGTCTGGAAGTCAGATGAGGTATTCCTCTTTTCTGATGACTATCAAAAGAGCAAATTGGTTTCAATTTTGTTAATGTGGTGATGTTCTACCATATTGCTTTCGGAGGTGTTATTTGCCATAGACAAAAGGTTATTTTTATTAAATATTGCCCTTGGAAAATCCTGTGGAGGCTCAAAACAACTGAAATGTATTCTTCCTGAGCCATTTTTAATTCTCCAGCTGTTTTTCTTCACTTGGTGATGATTTATCTTCTCTGACTTCCCCGCTTTTCATTCATGTTATATTTTTGTC
The DNA here is from genome assembly GCA_013396915.1 of Stercorarius parasiticus. Lineage (NCBI taxonomy): Eukaryota > Metazoa > Chordata > Aves > Charadriiformes > Stercorariidae > Stercorarius > Stercorarius parasiticus. The sequence goes on along the minus strand of VWZL01002013.1, from coordinate 126,415 downwards.
TTTGTGTACTTATAAAAAGGTAAGACTTACGTTTTTCGCTAGGTGATCTTTTACATTTTAAATGTTTTTAAGCATTTAAAATTGTATTCTAAATTTCTCAGTATTTTAAATTACATCTTAAGAGAAGTGGAAGAAAATCTAAAAAAAATAAATATTTTATTGCATTTTTACTGGTTTTCAACAGGTTCTACCAAATATCATAGTTACTACCGGAGTAGTACTAGTACCTGGGTGGGCAGGTCCCCTTCAAGACCTAACCTGTGGCAGTATTTCCATGGCAAGCCTTACATAATGCCGAATCTTTTGTCTAAGCCCACATGAAAGTGCTTAATTCCCTCTGAACTCAATATGGACTTCACAAGAACACAGGATAGAATTGGATTTTAGGCAAAAGCTAGCTAGGAAGCAGGAAGGTTCTCAGTGTGCAGACTGCTGAGCCTATTTCTGTCACTTTATTTAAATTCTTCCTTTTGAAGTAACATGCAAACAACATTTACAGTCTACAAATAAAATCAATTAAGAAGTTACGAGTGAGACTTGAGTTGTTTACAAAACTAAGGGGCTGTGAGATGCCAGAGAGAAGTCTAGTTGTCTGCTTGAAGGCTATGCTATTACTCTGCTAATAAAAAATGAATAAATTATAGAATATCTGCAAAATAACAATTAGTGAAAGAAGAGGGAGCCCATATTAAACATTAGAAGACAGTTTTTATTTCCTGTTGGGATGCAGATTAATATTCATTAGTATAAGTTTAGATACTGAAAGGTCTTTTTAATCAAGATGAGAGGCAATTTTCATTAGATGATCTTTAAAAATGGATAAATATGCATGAACAGATTAAATATCTGAGTCACAGCACCATTTTAATAAGGATCAAAAAATATACTGCTCTGTACTCCACCAAGGGAAACAACATTGCTTTTTCCCTCAGTTGAAGAGACTGCTATTGTGATGAAGTTAAAAAAAAATCAAGGAACTGGATTTTTTTTTTTTTTCACTAGAAAGGAAGAAGAAATTTGCAGGAATAACTTAGATCATCAGTGGACCATTGAACTGGTAAGCATTATTTGTAAGCATTATTTGTGCTTACTTGCTGCATTTCAGTTCCATCCACCATGAATGAACTTTCCTTCATTTTAACCAACTATTTTGAGGTCCTATTGCTGACAGTACATCAGAGGGCTCCTAATTTATCCTTGGAGCAAAGATATGCAAGGCACTAACTTCGCACTAGGATAAATTTGATCGGTTATGTGGGAGCATATCATAAGTTATAACAAGTAGCCCATTACAATGAAGTGGTCAAGCAAAATCTTATATCTTAAGATCTTTGTTGCATGTTATGCAAGTTATCTGGTGGTTTGAGAACAGAACTGAATCATACTCCAAACACATATTTTGACACGCTCAGTTTCTCTAAATTCTATGGTTTAAAATAACCTAATGAAAGTTTGGAGGTAATATATTGTACATTAATTGATAGGAGTATGATCTAGAATCCAGATTTCATATATTATACAGAAAAACTATTATACTACACTACTGACACTCTTTTAACTGTAGTGCATTATCATGTGTAATATTGTAGGTGACCTCATTACATCTTCGTGAGGCATAGTTTCAATGTGATATTAATTGAAACTACAATTTTTTTTATTCTCCCTGTTTATTATGGTACAGTGGGAAAGAATGTAATAAAGTTTCTGACTGCAGGAGATTTGTTTTCCTGGAAGAAATAGGTTGAGTTTCACTTATAGGAAGTAGGGATGAGTAAATTTGTTTTAAGGTTAGCATGGCATCTCTGTAGCATCCTTGTATTCAGCTCTGGAGTTTCTAAGCTCTGCATGCATCTGAAGTAGGCTAACGAAAGGTAGTAGAGATAGGGCAAACTCTGCTGTCAGATCACAAAGGCAGTGTAGTGGAAAGACAAACAACTTATTAAGAAGAAAAATAAATAGGGAATAATAAGACTCTTCAAACTGAGGAAACTGTGGGGAAAGAACAGAAACAAACCATGTGCAGGTGGCTGTCTTATCACTTCTGCTAAGAGAGGCTGAGGAAGAGAGGAAGAACCATACCTTAATTGCCTACTCTGTTTTGTTCACAGGTGTCCTTGGGATCTGAGCACAGCAGCTCCTGTCTCACTTTTAATTTGAGCTAACCACAGCTCCTTTAGAAGGCTTCCCATATGTGCTTAGTTGTCAGCTATAACAATAATAGTTAGGTATGAATCCAGCTGCCAAAATTGGAATCAAAATGAAAATTCAGAACATTACTTGACCATTTCCCTAACCTCTGAAATAGTTCTTTATCTTCCTTTCCTTATCCCCCTTACACTCCTGCTGATTTAGGACAAGTTCTGGGAGGAGGTAGGGGAAACCATAACTGCTATAGCTGGTTCAAGTATGAAATCTTGACTGATTCAGTCCCTGAATGGGTCCAGCTCCTTCTTCTGGTTGGGACAGTTAGTGGAAGCGGCTTGTAGACTCTTTCTGTGACACCTGAGCTTAAGCATGTAAACCAGCTGAGGATCATCATTTCCTGCTGGCTGAGTGCCTGCTCATGTTGGAGAATGGTGCTGTGCATCATGCAGCTGCCTGGTAGGTAAGGCTTTCAGAAACAGTGACACCATGGCCAGGCAACATTTCTGAAATTGTTTGTGAAGAGAATTAAGTGACAATTGAATGAAAGTCAGTTGGTCTTTTTGTAGCCTTTGATATATATTTTATTTCTTTAAAAAGAAGCTAAGTAATTTCGTCTTCTCCCTTGGGAGCACTTCTAAATGCATTTCTGAGAAAGGATGCTGGTAGTAGGGAGAGAATTGTTCATTGTTGAAGGCATATTTTATCCTCCTTAGAAAACAGATCTGTGGATTGCTTTTATTGTTCTTGTTATGTAAATGAGATATTTTGACTTTGTATTTATCAGAAGGAGCATTGGAATTTGTATTTTATATCAAAGAAATAATTTTGGAATATTCATATCTTGAAGAAAAGAAAAGGAGAGATAATTTTTTGTGTTTCAGTGAACTAAAGGCTTCATCAAGAATGTGGCCTTGTACTGGAGAGTTAATTCTGGAAAAAAAAATAAAAATCACCAGAGATTAAGTTTAATAAAAGACCTTCTTCTTTCTTTAGCACCAATATCACTCAGCTAATTTTTTTTTCGGTTGTGATGGTTCTTCTTAGGACGTCACACATTCTGATGAGCCAGTAGCTCATTTATATTACTGTTATCAGATTTGCTTTATGAAATATATTTGGGTTTTTTTCCCCCACAAAAGCATGTCTTTATTTGCATTTGCAATTCTTGAACTTTGGTACTTAATGACATAAAATATTACATACCTGCATCAAAGGTATGCATGATGCAAACTAAACCAGTAGAATAGAACAAAGAAGGGCACACTTCAAGGCCAAAATTTGTACCTAAACTATTAGGGTCTTTTCTGAAACAACACCTATGGCTTATTGTTATGAAATAAAAACTCAGATAATCTCTTCCTTAGAAGAAATAAAGCTGTTGCAGATGTTTCTTTGCATCTGTGTGCAAAAGCCAGTCTTCACTTACAAATCCTGGAATCTCAGTTATTGGAACATGGACCAAATGATAGGATGTCAAAGCATTGTGGTGCCCAGCTTTTCCTGTCAAGTGACTTTTGGACACTGTAGATGTTAAATGTCTGCATAAACCTGATGAAACTCCATATGACATCATATAACCATAGATAACATGTGAATTAAAGGTTCTTGATTTGAAATATACATTGCTGGGGCAACTTTTTCCTAATCATCAATCATCTTTGACAAAAGATTATTAGGATACATAGGTCAGAATAAAGAATTAGACAGTATTTAATGTCTTTCAAGACAGAGTGGCTGGGTAGAAATGCTTAAATGAAATCTAACCTCTTCCAAATGTGCCATGGAAACGTAAACTTTGGTCTAAACCATGGCCAGACTCTTCACTGTTACTGGCATGCAATATAGGACAACACAGAAGAAGAAGGCAGATGAATGCCTGATATTCATGTTAAGGTGTTTTAGTCCATGCAAAGGATAATGAAACACAAAAATCAAAATCTGTTACAAATAATGCACAACTCAGGGAATATAGACTATGTCATCACCAGTCATCCCTTGTAAGATGAATGAAGAATAATATGTACCTCGCTGTTAAAATTAGGGTAAGGGGAATTAGCAATATAAAGAAACTTGACCCTGAAACAAACCTATCTGATGATTATGTAATTTTGGTCTAGATTGCCAGATTGTGGTTGTTTTTTTGTTTGTTTGGGCTTTTTTAGTATCCTTCTCTATACTCGAAATCTGAAGTGACAGATTAATGTTAAGAAAAAGTTACGTGTTTTTCTTTTTCCACATCAGAAAGAGAAATTAGAAAACTCAACAGTCTTTTCTCACTACTCAAAATCTTGTGTCACAGTTCCAGGTATGGGAAGGCACCTAATGATTGACTTGTACTGCTGGAAAAATGAAGTGAAAATCTGCATCCAATGAAAATGTTCAAGCCAAAATTAAATGATACATAACCTATGGCATGATAGCCTGTTCAAGCCAGAATGAAATGATACATAGCATTGCATATAGCATGACAGAAATGTGTACACATTTTATATTGCATTCTATTCCACATTTTAGTACAGACAAGATAACAGAAAATAGGTAGGAGAGAGGACAAAGCTCATGTTGGAGCTTATCTTGTTTGCTCTAATAGTGTCCCTTTAGTTGAACAGACCTGGAGACAAACTTGGCTAAATGAGATCACAGTGATGCTACAAAGAAATGAAGTCTTTATCACATGTGATTCAAGACTGTCTCCCAAGGAAAGCTACACTGACTTCGATAGAATTAAGGAATGCAGTTCTGTATAGCTAAAGTTTGTTCATTGGACATTCATCTTACAGTGATTTTAATAATACTCTTGACTTAACAAGGACTGTAGGCTTAAGTCTATGAATAATAAGAGTGCATCAATAATGTGGCTTTATAAAACACTCTTTAACACTCCAGGCTAATCAAGAAGAAAAATATCCATAGTATACAGAAATGTTAACTTCATGTTTGTTGAAACTTAGTTCATGAGGATTGAATTCTCAGCTGTGTTTGATCTAAGTATCTCAAAAGGGGATAATCTAGGGTTTTAATCAGAAATTTTCTTTTCAAATCGGAAATTTAGGTCTCAGGGAACAGGAGCTATTATGCCACTGTTCTAACACAGCGTAGCAGGTATCTAATCACCTGTGTTGAATTCTTAGGTGAGTCTGGCCATATGAGGAAGTATTGCACAGGGTTAGCACATCACTTTACAAAATGAATTGCTAAGGTAAAGTTTGATGAAATGTAATGACAGGGAACAGAACTTCCACTGTGGAAGCTCCGAGAGTCCTGTGGTCTCGACCAAATGAGAGACCTTCCTGCAGATGACAGCTGATGACGTGAAATGTAAGTGGGACCTGTGGAAGATGGGGCCTTCAAACATCGAGGGAGCTTTCCCAGATTTTGCCTGGATTTTTTCTGTAGTGTACTGACATAATAGTTGCTCCAGTTCTTTTCTCTACCTTTATGACTCGCATACTTTTGTCCTGTCTGCTCTGGCATAGTCACTCACTTTACCCTTCTCTGTGCGTAACATTGTAGCTATAATTTTTATTTAACATGCTTGCTGTCATTTCATATCTTGATCCTCATGTTGCCTATCTTATCTATTCAGATGATATCTGAGCTATGAGCCATCTGTTAACATTGGACCTAAACTAACACAGACTGCAGGCCCATAAACTGGGTACAATTGTGGGTTGGGTGCTCCACAGGGACAAAACCTATTCCAGTTCAGGAGACCTGGTCACCCAGGATATGGAGAAGGCTGAGGTACTGAATGACTTTTTTGCCTTGGTCTTCATAAGCAAGGGCTCCAACCACACCGCTGTAGTTGCAGAAGGCAAAGGCAGGGTCTATGAGAATGAAGAACTGCCCACTGTAGGAGAAGCTCAGGATCGAAACCATCTGAGGAATCTGAAGGTATGTAAGTCCATGGGGCCGGATGAAATCCATCCACGGGTGCTGAGGGAACGGGCAGATGAAGTCGCTAAGCCACTTTCTTTTGAAAAGTCATGGCAGTCTGGTGAAGTTCCTGCTGACTGGAAAGGGGGAAACATAACCCCCATTTTCAAAAAGGGAAAANGGTGGATAAGGAACTGGCTAGATGGCTGCACTCAGAGAGTTGCAGTCAACAGCTCAATGTCCAAGTGGAAACAGTGATGAGTGATGTTCCTCAGGAGTCAGTACTGGGACTGGTGCTGTTTAACATCATTGTCGGCAACCTGGACAGTGGGATTGAGTGCACCCTCAGCAAGTTTGCCAATGAGACCAAACTGTGTGGTGCAGTCAACATGCTGGATGGAACAGATGCCATCCAGAGGGACCTGGACAGGCTGGAGAGGTGGGCCCGTGCAAACCTCATGAAGTTCAACCAGGCCAAGTGCAAGGTCCTGCACCTGGGTCATGGCAATCCCAGGCACAAATACAGGTTGGGTGGAGAACGGTTTGAGAGCAGCCTTGAGGAGAAGGACTTGGGGGTGCTGGTGGGCGAGAAACTCAACATAAGCCAGCAATGTGTGCTTGCAGCCCTGAAGGCCAACTGTATCCTGGGCTGCATCAAAAGAAGTATGGCCAGCATGTCGAGGGAGGTGATTCTCCCCCTCTACTCTACTCTGGTGAGACCCCACCTGGAGTACTGTGTGCAGTTCTGAAGTCCTCAGCAGAAGAAGGACATGGACCTGTTGGAACGGGTCCAGAGGAGAGCCACGAAGATGATCAGAGGGCTGGAGCCCCTGTGCTATGAGGACAGGCTGAGAGAGTTGGGATTGTTCAGCCTGGAGAAGAGAAGGCTCCAGGGAGACCTTACAGCAGCCTTCCAGTACCTGAGGGGGACCTAGAAGAAAGATGGGGAGGGACTCTTTATCAGGGAGTGGAGTGATAGAACGAGGGATAGTGGCTTTAAACTGAAAGAGGGGAAATTTACCTTAGGTATTAGGAAGAAATTCCTAACTGGATGATCTTTAAGGTCCCTTCTAATCCAAACCGTTCTATGACTCTATGATTCATTTCTACTGGGCTACTGGGTTTGGCCTCAACCTTAATGCCTGGAGAGACAAAGAACGTTTCCATAAATATACAGATACTTTGCAGAGTAAACTAGAATAGGCCATGTAACACAGCTGGCATTGCCACTTGAGGTGAGATGTTTAAAAGCAACAAGACACAATTTTATTGGCAACTGCTATTATAACTCACATATTGACTACAGTCATATCACTGAAAGTGGTCGTATCACTGAAGGTGGTCATATCCTTCAAAATATTTTAAAATATCTCTAAGAGGTGAAATGCCTGCTAAATAAGTAAAGTAGATCAAGAAATAAATTAGTATTTTTCTGCACTCTGATTGTCATCTTGCTTTGTATCATCCAGATAATTTTTGAAGGACTTTTTTCCAGAATTGATACAATTAGCTAATGAGGACTTTTCCTGGCTCTATTCAGAAAATCAAATACCTTAGTTTTCTTACTACATACTTCCCCTTAATGTGCATGACTATTATAGCAGAAATTGCTAATTTACTTTAAAACATGTTTTAACATTTTGCTGCTTTTCACTTCATTTTTTTTTTTCTGGGGAGGCAGGGTTGTTGTTTCTTTGGTTGGGAGGCTTTTGGTATTTGTATTTTTGTTTGTTTGGTTGGTGGTTTTTCTTCCCTTGTTTGTTTGGTGCTTTTTCTTCCCCACACGTGTTGAAAGTAAACACAGGCTGGATGAAAACTGTTACTATAAAACTGCATCTGTTGTTTTACACTAAGTGGTCTCCCTAGGAAATTTTCAACACCTTGAGGAACCTACAAGGAAGTTTTACCGTATGTAATTATTTGTTAGGAAAAACAACATACATGCAACATATGTACAAATTCATTTGCACTAATGGTATGTAAACTACTCTTGTAGATATGAGTCATAAAATTGAATGATAACATCTTTTTTTCTCACCTACAGCATCTCAGATTTAAGGAAGCAAATAGCAGTTTACTAAACAGAGACATCTCTATCTGCCTGCTTTTTCTTAAGTAATGTAGTATTTCCAAATTATTATGCTGTACTTATAAATAATGTATTGGAAAAATAAGTAGCTAAACAAATTGCAACTTGACAGGCTTCTTTGTGAAAGACACTATAGACATTATCTTTTGGGGAAAGCTGCTATGGAAGCTAATACTGTTACGGGGTTATACGTATTTTTGAATTTACAGGATGAAATTTCTGAACAACAAATACCACTCAGGAGTAAATGGAAGAATTTTGGCAAATTATGTAGATTAAGCTTTTTCCAATTTCAGAGATTTTACCAAACTAGAAAATTGTATAGTAATTTTTGAAAGAAGCGCAAGTAATGATTCCAGACCATGTTTTTCAATATGTTTTAATATATGTTGATAAGCAACAGAAATAAATTTAATTGAGGAGCTGGCATGAGTAAAAGATATATTTCACATAGCAATCTGAATTCAGACCCTGAATTTGAAATTTGCCCTTCATTACATTGAGCCCAGCTTGCAAACTGCTCTGTAGAGAAAAATTTTCCTTGAAAAGTAAACATAAAGATCTTCCTATGAGAAAATAAGCCTCCTTCAGCATGCCTATTTCTCTGTGTAACATCAAGTCAAGTATCTCTATGACGTAAATTGTAGTGATTAAGGTGGAAAAAAATTTTCATTTTACTCTTCTATTAAACTGTAAACAAATACTGAATTTTAACCACTAGATAACTTAAGTCAAAATACCACGTGTGCTAAATGGAGACCTCAGACTTTTTGCAGCACTAAAACTTATAAGCAGTAAAGCTAGTACATGCCTTCTACCTTTGTGACTGTGAGCGTATATCAGGTAGCATTTGTGCTAACGACCTATGTGCATGGGTATATTTAATATGTATGCCTGTTCTTCGGAAGAAAAGAAGGACACCAAGAATAGTGGAATACAGTCACTATTGCTGAATGAATGAAATAAAGCAAGCAGATTCCAACTTCTCCAAAGAATGCCACAACTACATATCAAGCAGGGTGTTGACACATTAAAATTTGACATCATAAAATTGGTACTGGAAATGTATTTTTGTTGATTGAGTAGACCCCAAAAGAAAAACCTTCATGGATGTGCATACAACAGTGAAACTATGAATTTAAAACAAATATAATAAGTTGTGAAAGTGTCATGGATGGAGGTGATACACTTCATTCATAGAGAGAAGCAGCAATACCTTTACTGATATGAAACAGATATTTAACAAAGTTTGATAGTAAATGCGACAGTGTTTTAATGAGATTTGAGATGGCAAGGCACACTTGGTTATTTACTGCACAGAGGACAGGGTAAGACAGAGCTGTCAGGGAGACCCTCTCGTTGAGTCACAAGGTTCAGAAAGGGCCCCCTTGCTTTCTAAACTCCTTCCCAGAGAGGAGTCTAGGTGCATCTGGATCCAATCCTAGTCCCAGACTTGTTCAACGGTTTATGTCTAAATATGTCTAAACTGTATATTAGATATTAGGAAGAAATTCTTTACTGTGAGGGTGGTGAGGCACTGGAACAGGTTGCCCAGAGAGGTTGTGGATGCCCCATCCCTGGAAGGGTTCAGGGCCAGTTTGGATGGGTCTTTGAGCAACCTGGCCTAGTGGGAGGTGTCCCTGCACATGGCAGGGTGTTGGAACTAGATGATCTTTAAGGTCCTTTCTAACCAAACCATTCTATGATTCCATGATTCATTTCTACTGTGCTACTGGATTCTGCCTCAACTGAATAAATAATTTATTCACAATCAATCCTTTATATCGCTTAGCTAAGATTTCAAAGTTTAGCATGCTATTAGTCATTTACTGAGGATCTGTTGCAGCAAGGAATCTCTCAATCTTGAGAAGTAAATGTAACCTTGGGAAGTGTTCCTGCTCAAGAGGAGATCCTGGCGTACAGCCTACTGGGGTTTAGGAGAGCTCAAAAGGCTCTTGGGCTGTTCATTATTTATGTGGGTAAGATGATTGACCTATAGTCATATTTGTGTATTGACCGCAGTACCAGTATTGCTCAAGTTAGCCCTTGGCTATTGTGTTGTTACCTGTGTCACCGAAAACGCATTGAGCCAAGTGCAGCCATCACAAGTACATGCAATCATTATGACCACCACAGCTGGTTATCGCTTGGGCAGAGTTATGGGAGATGAAGGTCAGGTTGGTGCCTGGTAAAGGGAAGCACACTGTCACAAAAAGCAACTATCTTCAGATGTCTCTGCCACTAACTGCATATCTCTGCTAAAGTATCCACAGAAGCCTTGAAAATATTGTTATGGCTTCAACAGGGAAGTAGTTGAAATGGAACTAAAGGGCTCATTTTCACAATGCTAATACTAAATACAATCATGGAAAATGAGTATGCAGTTTGAACCTTGACAGTACTACAGAAATACAGGTTGGATCAGTCATTGAAATCTGCTCTTAGAAATGTCATTTTGTTATTGATCATGGTCTCTTTTCCAGGAATTTAATATCTTTTTCCTCCCAAATTAAATTCACTTATCCAAATACTGAATAACTCCATTGTTTCTAATCTGAAGGTCTGACTTTGGGATATTCTTAAACAGGCATCTTGCTTTGTTATTAACCACTAGAGAGATCAGATTTCATATGTTATGCAAATGCTTTCTAAGCTGTAGCAGATTTAATGTAACCAGTGGTTACCATTAACTTAGCCCGAGTAACCAAACATTAGTTCCCTAAACATTGATTACAGATAATATTTAGTATCTAATATTGGAGAAATTCTCAGTATCAGTGAAGTCAGTGAGATTATGCCATGAAATTCAATTTTTTTTTTCCAAACTGTTCATATGTGTGCTGTATAAAATAGACCATTATAAACAAAGAGAGATTTTTTTTTAATCAACTGTTAAGATTCAGGAGGTGGTTCAAAAAACTTGTGGGCTGGCATTGAGCTGCCTACACCATCTTGTGATTCATCATTGCAGTATTACCATGTTCAAAACATCACCTTTGAAATCATTATTCTGTACTCTCTTTGTGTTAAGCATGTGTCATCTTCTTCAGGTGATGCAGCACTTTCAGAAAAGGCAATTAATCACTGAGGACTGCTAGGCAATTCAAAGATACCTATGGGGAGACAGTATCAAACACACTGTAAACTCTAAAATTAAATCAAAATTATTATATCCAAAAGAAAGACTTGTACTTACTACTGCTTTCACAGGTGCAAACATTTTCATTTAGAAGGTTTTGTGTATCTCATGGTTAAGTTGTTCACAGTTTTTCTAAAAATTTGTTTTTCCCCATGGAAACAAGTGATTATTAACAGGAGATTAAAAGAAAAAAAAGTCATTTAAGTGTGCATATCTGTTGAAGACTGGTTGGATGTGACCCAGAAGCTGCTGGGTAATGGGTTTTTGGGCCTATGCAATAATTGTAACTCACTATCAGTATGTTATGCAAGATTGCAAATATTGATTCCGCTTGAAGAATTACAGAATTATCCAATCTTGTCATCACTGAGTAAAATTCTAATTCAGAATGCTGCAGTGAATGGAAGCACAGATGTGCAGGCTTAATATTGTCAGTCAAATATCATCCGGGACTATTTATCAGATCAAAAAGAGGAGAACATTGAAAATATTTTCTGGACAGTTATCAAATTTTGATTCTTTCATGTACCATAGTCAAAAATTCTTTACTCAGAAAACAAAACTGATTACAGATCTTGTGACTGCGAACACAATTTTAATGATTGCATAAAAGATTAAACCCATAAAAGAACTTTGTTTCAAAATAACTGAAAAAAATGCAACCACCACCTTGTCCCTCTGCACCCCCTGTGTTTTATCTCGATGCTGCCGCATAGGTTGCCTTTTATGTTCAAATTCTTCCTGTTTTGTGCCTCTGTGGAGACATTTTGCATTTATATTAAAAACTCATCTTTAAGACAGTCTAGTAAAGTTCTTGAATAGTTTGTATAGAAAAGTTGAACTATTTTCACAACACAGTCTCTGTTTTGCAGGTGCAGAAGATGCCCGGTAAAGTCCTCACGGCAATAGACACTTAATAGCAGTTGATTCTGACTTTTGCTGTTCAGAGATAGTCAGAGAGATAATGATACAAAACACAAAAAGAAAGGGTAGTTTGGGATTCCTCCAGAGCAATAAAGATGAGAAAAGGGTCTGGATTCAGACAGATATACGTTAAATATGACCCCAAATTTGAGTTCAATGTTTTCATGCTAAATGGACAAAACCTGGACAAAATCCTACAGGTGATTGTAGCAGATGAAGGGAAAGATTAAAAATAAGAACAAGATAAAGGACAAATGATTATAGGGTCTGATTCTTAAGATTTTGATGCAAAATTGAATATACAATATTAATCATTATCCCTTTTTCCTGAGACCTATATCCAGAAGATCTGCATTTACCACTGTGTATCAGTTATGTGTATTCCTATTTAAACATAAACTGAAGTTCTGTATTATGTCCTTAGTGGCTGACACATGTTCTGTTTAGATGTGATATTGATGTGAAAAATTTCTTAGAAACTTATGTAATTTTCAGCAAATATTTATGCCATATGCAAAGCAAAGCTGTTTCATTGAAGTTAGCAAAAGCATGCATGTTTGGAAGAGTTCTTTCGATCACATTCACAATAATAATATTCTCTTTGAAGGTTGAAGAGAGTGGCTAGCTTCATGCTATGCTGTGTTGGGTAAATTTTTCTACTTCTATTACTTTTATCACAAAATATTTACCTGACACAGTGCGAAAGACTCACAGGCAAAAACAAGAAATGTGGTAACTGGTTCTTTGTTTTCACCATACTACATTTCAGAGTGGATAAAAAAAAAAAAAAAACAAACCAAATTATTTGCTCCTACGGTGCTCTGATAGCAAATTGCTTGTGTGCTGAAGTAACAGCTAAAATGGACAATCATTTCTTCTGACTACAGCTGGCATACACAAAAAAAAAGATGTAAAAAAATCATCAGTGCAGAGCACTGTTGAATGACAATATAAAGTGATTAATTATCTACAGGGAAAATTTTCAAAATCACTAACGCACCCAGGAAAAGAAATTGAACTGAAAGTTACCAGCACTTGTATTCCTAAATCTCGTGGATATTTTTGAAGAGTTTCTACGTGAATAAGTTACAAACAATGCTGTTGGAGTAGTTGGAGAGATCTGTTTGTTTTTCAGTTCTCCTTTTAGTGCTCGATGACTCTTGCAGTCAACTTTTGCCTTCCAAAAATGTGTACACTTTTAAAGTCATTAAAGTCAGTTCATTATTTTGCCTTGCTATTCCTTAATCAACCTGCAGATTTAATTTTGTGGACATATGTTGAAATTACCAATAGGAGATAATGTTGGTTTTTTTTCCTTTTTTTCTTTTAATTTTTCTGATGAGCTTCTGAGTTCTGTTTATCTTGGCTGTATTCTTTGCCATGAAGAGAGATTTTTCTTGTCAAATTTGGTATTCTTTATAAAATGCTGCTTGATTTAGCCATCAAGTCTATACTTCCTTAAAACAAGAAAGAATTTCAAACCCAATATCTCAAGTTTGTGAGAAGATTAGTCTTGGGCACAGCTAGATTGTTTTTCTAACTAGGCAACACGATATGTCTTCTGAGCACATTCTGTTGGTGCTCTCAGCTTCCAGGAAACCTGATACTGTTTTCTGATTTGATGCTTGTTAGGTTAACGGTTTTAAATGTTTTATTAGTTTTTACAAATTCCCAATGGCTCTCCTTCTAAAATACTCAAGCTATGTATTTGGCTCCTATCAGGGAACTCTGGGTATAATAAAAGTGTGATTTGCTTCCTGTGTTCATAGCCTTGATGATTTTGGCCTACAATGCTCTGTAGGAAGAACTTTAGTGATGCGGTCTAGTAGCTTAGTGCTGCATTGCTATTAGTCTGAAGTCATGTCAGGCAGCCTAAGACACTACAGTGATGAAAGGTCCCCCTGCCTGGCTTGTAATACCTGAGGGATTAATAACTTCTGTCTACTTTGTACCTTATATTTGATTTCTGTTTTTTTCAACTGATCTCCATGGTCATTAATAGTAGACTTTCATCAATTCTGTTTTTAGCAGGAAAATGCCACTTAGCTGTATTCCCCTTCCCTTCCCTTCCCTTCCCTTCCCTTCCCTTCCCTTCCCTC
>VWZL01002013.1:0-111937 GCA_013396915.1 Stercorarius parasiticus | reverse complement strand
CCCCATGTCCTCCCACTTCCATCTTTATTTCTTATCACTAGATCTTTTTTGAAACATATGAGCAAGTGTCTGGTGTGGATGACTTTTCTGACTGCATTCTTTTGCCATTACTTGTGTTTCCTGTGTCTGTGTGTTGTGTATGTTTGTTTCCAGAATTACTTCTTCTCTGATGGAGAAGAGTCAGCATTCAAAAGTTAATAGAAAGCAAATTCACTTTCTTTTGGATACGGGGCACGTGCAAGCTGGGTAATTCCTTTTTAACACATTTTGTGTTAGAAAGGATGTGTCTGAAATCTGACTTGACTAAGCAATCATAGAATGGGATACTGACAACACTACAGCATTACATTTAATTAGCGAAGACAAGATTCTTCCTTTCAAGAGTCCTTAATTTGTTGTATTGATCAGCCTCTAGCAAATTCAAGGGCAGACACAATTACGTTTTCTGTGTCAAAAATCTCTGCCAACAAATCCATTGCTGTTTGTAATTCCTGAATCTCTGGAATTTGGCACAGACAGCATAGCAGAAAGCGCATAATTAATAGATTCATTTGAGTTTGTTGGCTTTGTTAGTCACTGGTGGACCATTTAATGAAATTTGTGAAATTCAGTTTTTATGAAATATACTTTTTTGTAGTATAATACATAAAAATATATGTTTGAATAGAATTAGAAAAAAATGAGTAAAGTATAGGAAACAGTTTCTTATAGAAAGCTTCGTTAATATAATGACTAGAATTAAAATTTCCTGTCATAAAGGCATTCAGCCTGCCTTTGATAGTAGATCAATGCAGGACCAAGTAGTTGTCTATTCTCTTTGTTGAATAAGCAGTGATCATCAGTTGAACATCAGGTTGTTGAATATATACGTGCAATGCTTACGAAATGGTTGCTGTTGGATAAGCAGAGACACAGGTTTTCCAGACTTAAAGCAGAACCTATTTCAGTTTGAAATAAAGACTCAGCTCTCTGTGGACAAGCACTGTAAGAGAACATGTTTTCTAAAAGCTAGCACATAAGGTAATGCAGATTTTTAATGTATTTAGACTTTGAGCTGCAAAAGGCACATTGCAAAAGGAAGACTATTAATATCGCAAAACCAAATACTTACCAATAAGGAGATGACAGTCAACAATGTCTGTAACAACAATATAATCATAGAATCATAGAATGGTTAGAGTGGGAAGGGACCTTGAAAATCATTTGGTTCCAACTCCCCTGCCATGGTCAGGGACACCTCCCACTAGACCAGATTGCTCAAAGACCTATGCAAACTGGCCCTGAGCACTTCTAGGGATGGAGCATCTACAGCCTCTCTGGGCAACCTGTTCCAGTGCCTCACCACCCTCACAGTAAAGAATTTCTTCCTAATATCTAATCTAAATCAGTTTAAAACCATTACCCCTCATCCTGTCACTACACTTCCCGATAAAGGATTCCTCCCTGTCTTTCCTATAGGCCCCCTTCGGGTACTGAAAGGATACTATAAGGTCTCCCTGGAGCCTTCTCTTCTCCAGGCTGAACAACCCCAACTCTCTCAGCTTGTCCTCATAGCATAGGGGCTCCAGCCCTCTGATCATCTTCGTGGCCCTCCTCTGGACTTCCTCCGACAGGTCCATGTCCTTCTTATGTTGGGGGCCCCTGGGCAGGAAGCAGTACCCCAGGTGGGGTCTCACGAAAGCAGAGTAGAGGGACAGAATCATCGAATCACAGAATCACCTCCCTCAACATGCTGGCCATACTTCTTTTGATGCAGCCCACGATGTGGTTGGCTTTCTGGGTTGCAAACACACATTGCCGGCTCTTTTTGAGTTTCTCATCAACCAACACCCCCAAGTCCTTCTCCTCAAGGCTGCTCTCAAACCGTTCTCCACCCAACCTGTATTTGTGCCTGGGATTGCCATGACCCAGGTGCAGGACCTTGCACTTGGCCTGGTTGAACTTCATGAGGTTTGCACGGGCCCACCTCTCCAGCCTGTCCAGGTCCCTCTGGATGGCATCCGTTCCATCCAGCGTGTTGACTGCACCACACATCTTGGTCTCATTGGCAAACTTGCTGAGGGTGCACTCAATCCCACTGTCCATGTCACCGACAAAGACGTTAAACAACACCAGTCCCAGTACTGACCCCTGAGGAATGTCATTCATCTCTGGTCACCACTTGGACATTGAGCTGTTGACTGCAACTCTCTGAGTGCAGCCATCTAGCCAGTTCCTTATTCCAAGATAATGATCTTCGATTCTTAATTACACTGTCAGATACTGTATTTTCTGCTGAACTCCTGCATCATGAGCAAGATGTTCAATATTTACTTTGATCACCATTATTCACTGTGTGGCTTTACTTATTTGTTGCATATCATATTAATCCTGAACTTTATTAATTCTCTTGGTTTGTTGCTTTGTTTTTGGTTTTGGTTTGTTTTTTTTTTTCCCATCTGCATAGCCTCTGATTAATGAATTGATGAACTCATCTTCTCACTTGTCCTTTGAAATGGAAAGGTCTTGATTTTTGCATTTCAAACATTTTCAAGCTGTCAGGAATGCCTGACACTTCAATGTTGGATATCAAATCCAAGGCCTTCCTCTTAGATTTGTGATACATTTTAAGTAATTCTTAGAGCTGGGCATATGGGTAATGTGTGCATGCTTTAAGGTGATGGAGTGCTCTAAGGGCTTTCTAGCTAAAAGAGAAAGCTGAGGCCATTTTTAGCAGGGGCCCAGTACTACTTACTCTGAGGGTGGATAGAATTTCTTTGAAATCCACATTTGAACTGAATTCAGAGAACTCAGAAGAGGGAAACAGACATGGAAAATAAGGTCTGTAAAAGAATTCAATCATGTCTATTGCATTGTTGTATGTAGTTGGCATCAAGCAATAGATTTTGTGACCAACGTGAAAGAGGAAGAATGTTTTCTACTACCTGTGTTCTGTCAAACAATAAAAATAATGGTAAAGAAATTTTGTAAAAGTAGAAATGGACTTCTTAATAACTCCTGCTGTGCTAGTGTGGCACACAACTAAATTAGAGTAAATTTTGGATAAATACCTTTAACTTTTGGGCTCCCTGAAATCATTCTCACACTGGAGTATCTTCCATCCTTTTATTTTTAGACTTCACCTTATACAACGCTAATCTGTAAGCCTAGGAAACCTCTTTTCAATTACTGCTAATTGCTTCAAACTTCCTGTTCTGAGACAGTAAATATCTCTGTTCCCTCACTTCTTTTTACGTGGCATTTTTTCAGAATGATAAAAATCTTCCTTATAAAAGTAGCAAGATTTTTTTCTTATCTTTAAAATATCACCAGTATTTTTGCAGTATATAGTGGCTGTAAATAATCATAGTCATTTACATATCTGTAAGTCTAACGGTGAATCTAGAATTTTGATGTTTGTAAGAATGGTTAATTTTATGTAACCTAAGACCTGGTAGCATTTTGATTTAGTATGACAGATCAGTTGTTCAAACAAAGATATTTCTGTAATTCACACTGAGAGGACAATGAAACTCTTTCTGTAGGATTTTTCCATTTCTAACCATGTATTTCCATTTCTAACCATGTATTCATTATGTGCATATGTCTGGACATACTAATGAGACCAGCAAACAACGACAAGTTGCTATGGAACAGGAAGATGTTGAAGTTTCCAAACCACAGAAGTTAATATATTTACAAAGTACCAAAGGAGATGGAGTGCTGTTAATATTCAATTTTTTTTTGCCCTGCTTTGATAACTTTTCATTTACATTTTTATTAACTTATGCTAAATCAAGTATTTGTTACATTGATAGGCACAGCAAATAAATTAATTGTAATTAGTTTTATTGGAATGAATAATAAATGAACTTTTTGATAAGCCATTTATCATAGAAAAGTCTTATTACTACATAGTTTTACTCAGGCATCAACGTTTGCATTTTAATTTGAGAATATTTGCACTGTGTTATTTTACAGTACTCCTGTATTCTTAGGAATCTGAAAATCTGCTGTTTATTAATTCTTATATAATTTAGTTGAGACAAACAAATTATTCATTTTCTGGAAGTTTTGTACTTTCAGCAAAATATTAATATCCAAAAAGGTAACCCAGAACAAAGGTCTGATTACAGCATAGCCGAGAGTGGTGGGGATCTCTTGAGAACCTTTATTCCAATTGCCCTGCTCAAGCAGGGTCAGTTAGAGGAGGTTGCCTAGCATTGTGTCGAGCTAGGTTTTGCATATGTCCCCAGATAGAGATTTCACAACCTGCCTCAGCAACCTGCTCCACTGTTAGACCACCCTCACAGTATAAAAGTGTTTTCTTTTGTTTAGATGGAATTCCCTTTTTTAAAATACGTGTCGTCTACTGTTAGTGGGCACCACTGAGTCTGTCTACCTCTTCTTCATTCTCTTTTAACAGGTATTTATACACATGATAAGATCCCCCTAATCAGGCTGTTTTTCAGGCTGAACAGTTCCAGATCTCTCATCCTGTCATCATATGGCAAATGCTCCATCCTCTTTATGATTTCTGTGGCCCTTCACTGGACCCTCACCAGCATGTCCATACCTCTGTTGTAGGGGGAAGCTCAGAACTGGACACAGTACTGCATGTATGACCTCACCAGTGCTGACAAGAGGGGAAGGATCACCTCCCTTGATTTGCTGGCAACTCTTGCTAATGCAGCCCCGGAGGCTGTTGGCTGCCTTTCTTGTCAGGGTGCATGGCTGGCTCATAATCAGCTTGTTGCTCACTAGGATACCCAGGTCCTTCTCTGCAAAGAAAAGAGAGCAAAGCTGCTTTACAACTGGTTGGTCCCCAACATGTACTCGTGCCTGGGTTTATTCCTCCCAGCTGTAGGACTTTGCATTTCTTCTTGTTGAAGTACATGAGATTCCTCTCTGCCCAATTTTCCAGCTTTTCCATCTACTTTTGAATGGCAGCACAACCCTCTGGTATATCAGCCACTCTTTTGTTATCTTTTGTTATCTATGAACTTGCCAAGTGTGCATGTTGTTTCAACACCCACATCATTAATGGTTAGGTTAGACAGTATTGGCATAGGTATTGACCCCTGGGGCACACAACTAATGACTTGCCTGCAACTGGACTTACTACTGCTGATGAACAACTCTCTAGGCTTGGCTGTTCAGCCGGTTTTCAATCCACCTCTCTGACTGCTTGTCTAACCATTACATTGTCAGCTTATCTATGAGGATTTTACAGAAGACGGTGTCAAAAGGCTTCCTAAAGTTGAGGTAAATAACATCCTTTTTACCCTCATCCACCACGCTCTGCACCTCATTGTAGAAGTCTGTAAATTTGGTTAAATATGATTTCCTTCCTATAAAACCATGCTGACTACACCCAATCACCTTCTTGTCACTCATGTATTTGGAAATGGTTTCCGGGATTAGTTCCCCTATCACCTTCCTAGAGATTGATGTGAGGCTTGCCTGTTGTTTCTCAGACGTTCCTTCTTGCATTTCTTGAAGACAGGGGTGACATTTACTCTCTTCCATCCTTCAGAATCCACTTCCAATTGACATGACCTTTCAAACTTAATTGAGAGTGGCCTCACAGTGATGTCAGCCAGCTCCCTCAGCAATTGTGGACACATCCCATCAGGCCCATGAACTGGTGTAAGTAGTTCACTTAAGTGTCCTCTAACCTGGTCCTCCACCTCTGAGGGTAGGTCTTCCTTCCTCCAGACTTTCCTACTGGTCTCAGGGCCTATTGATACATGAAGGCTGATCTTACTGGTAAAGATTGAGGCAAAGTTGGCATTGGGATCCTTGGCCTTTTCCATGTCCTTTGTCACTAAGTCCCCAGACCCGTTCAGCAATGGGCCCATGTTTTCCCTAATCTTCCTTCCTCTTGATGTACTTGTATCCTTTCTTGTTGCCTTTGGCATCCCTTGCCAGATTCAACTGCAGGTGGACTTCTGCTTTCCTAACCCCACCCTTGCACAATTGAACAGCATTGCTATACTTCTTCTGGGTCATCTGTCCCTCCTTACACTTCTTGTACACTTTCTTTTATATCTGAGTTCAATCAGGAGGTCCTTGATCCTCCATGCAGTCCTCCTGCCACCTCTGCTTGATTTTCTGCTTGTTTGGATGGACCTTTTTTGAGCTTGGAGGAGGTTATCAACCAGCTTTTGCAGACTCTTCTCTCTAGGGTCATATCCAACAGGATTCTTCCACGCAGATCTCTGAAGAAGTTAAAGTCTACTTCCCTGAAATCCAGGGTGTGATCCTGCTTTTTGCCCTACTTTCTCCTCCCAGGATCCTGAACTCCGCCATCTCATGGTCATTACAGTCAAGGCTGCTCTCAGCTTTCACATGCACAGACAGTTTTTCCTTACTTATGAGATCCAATTTTCATTGCTGGCTCCTTGATCCCAGGAAGTAGTTCTCAATGTACTTCAGATACGTCCTAGATTGTTTGTGCTGTGCTGTGTTGTCTTTAGAGCAAATATCAGGGTGGCTAAAGTCCTGCATGTAAACCAGGGCCTGTGAACGTGAAGATTCTTCCAGTAGTTTGAGGAAGGCCTCATTTTCTTCCTGTTCAGGACCTTTGTAGCAGATACTCACCACAACAGCACCTGTGTTGGTCTGCCTGCTAATCTTGAGCTATATGCTCTTAACTGACTCCTGAACAGTCCCAAGAACAGGATGCACTCCATACACCTCCATGCCTTCCACTGTTCTCTCACATGAAGTATAACACCTTTTTTTCTTTGCATTGTGTGCTCCCTAAAGAGCCTGTAACCATCCATTGCAGCACTCCAGTTGTGTGAGCTATCCCATCATATCTCTGTGATCAGAAGGTCACAGCCCTGTAATTTCTAACTCCTGCTGTTTGTTTTCCATGCCACTTGCATTAGTGTAGAGACACACCAGAGAGGCACCCAAGTGTGCTGATTCCCCAGAACAGGTTTGACAGCTTTCTCCATTACATTTGTATTAATTTCTTTCAGGAAGGGATACTTTACTTTCTTTAAAGGAGAATTGAATTCTCAGCACAACTCTGTCTCTTGGACTACAGGTTTAGGTAATAACTTAGGTCTTTTTTTTTGTACACCGTAGAGCATATACTAATCTAGACTACTCAGACAATATTTTTAAAACTGGGAAAGGTTTCAGAAGCAGGAGTTGAACAAGGCTGTTAGGTAGGATTGATTGTATGTGATTTTAACCCCTCATGTCAGTTGAGATGAGACGTTTGACCATGGTTATTCTAAACAATAATACAGTAAATTTTTCTGACTCTCACATCTTTTGCTTGGTTGCAGTTCACTAATTTACAGCATTATAAATTTTTGAACTAATACAAATTATGTGAAATGTGAATAATTCTGATCTACTTGAGTAGTGATTCAAGACTGTGTTTAAGATTACTTGGCAAATTTTTCATTTAAGTATGAAAGAAAAAAATATAGATAGCCTTTACAATCTTTTAAGCTTCTATTTTTTTTGCCTTTTCTTTTTCTCTGTTTTCCGCTACAGGTCAAAGAAAAAATTCAAGTTATTGAAATGAGTGGAAAATTTCACTTCTTTTCATGTCTATTCAGAAACTAGAAAGTAAAGACTTAAAAAATATGATATTTGGAACTGGATTACATCCTCTCTTTTTCTACCTGGACCATCTAGAGACTTCAGAGGCTAAACTTGTGAACAGAAGTATTATTACTTAGATAATCAAAATGCTGATATTATGTCTGTAGGCAGTAGAGAATTTTTCAGAAAGATTGTGTGATTTCAGAATACGACTGTATGCATAGACCAATGAATTTCGATTTAGTGTATTTGTCTGCACTCATCTATTTAAGAAAGTGAAATGTCAGTATCCAATAGTGCTTCAGTAGTTACATCTAGAATTAAAATATTACTTAGAAAACTTTCTGTGTAGTTTATGACTCCCAGTACCTTAACAAACAACATCAAGTAGCAGATATTTAACCTGATGAGTTTGTTGCTGGATTTGCTTTTTTAGGAATGATGAGTTGGTTTATATTTTGAATTCTGGAGAACCTTCTGTATTGGGAGCCTTGCAGAAAACATTGTCCTTGAGGAGTTATATCTGCTCTATTTGGCCTCTTAGGGCTTCAGAAACCTGTGTGTTATTAATATAACCTGTAGTATACAAGATCTTTGGGAAAGATAAACTGTGTGTGGGTCAAGGGGCGGAATGTAGTGATCCTAACCAGAAGATCATTGCACTTTTAGCAGTCGGTGATTCATATCACAGTTAACTTCTTTCCATGGAGGGCATGTATGGAGCATGACATAGGAAAATCTATCGAATGTCTGTAGGAATGTGGGGTTACCAGTATCTGAAGGAACAAAAGATTTTCTCACTATCTATATCTATCTTTATATTTTCTCTTATTAAACAGAACTCTCAGCACAAGAGTGACATGGACCTGTTAGAGCGCAGCCAGGGGAGGGCCACGAAGGTGATCAAAGGGCTGGAGCACCTATGCTATGAAGACAGGCTGAGAGACTTGGTGTTGTTCAGCCTGGAGAAGATAAGGTTCCGGGAAGACCTTATAGCAGCCTTCCAGTACCTGAAGGGGGCCTACAAGAAAGCTGGGGAGGTACTGTTTGCAAGGGCATGTAGTGATAGGACGAAGGGCAATGGTTTTAAACTAGAAAAGAGTAGGTTTAGATTAGACATTAGGAAGAAGTCCTTTACAATGAGGGTGGTGAGACGCTGGCACAGGTTGCCCAGAGAGGTGGTGGAGGCCCCAGGCCTGGAGACATTCAAGGCCAGGCTTGATGAGGCTCTGAGCAATCTGATCTAGTTAAGATGTCCCTGCTTACTGGAGGGGGGTTGGACTAGATAACCTTTAAAAGTCCCTTCCAACCCAACACATTCTATAATTCTATGATTCTATTTTATTAAGTAATTTGCTGTAGGGCCTTTCTTGCTGAGAATCAATCTCTTTCTCTCTCCTTCTTTCTCTCCCCTCCTCTCTCTCTGCCCTCTCCCTCTTCCCCCACTGGTGCAAAACACCTTTATGGCTTTTTTCCTAAAGGTGAAAAAAATTGTTTGCTAAATGCCCAAATGACACTTAAAATGGTGTGATTTAAAATTAATTATTATTTAATTAAATGTAAATGTTTAAAATAATCCTACAAAATACCAGTGCTCAACCTGAAAAAGAAGCAAATTACAAAGTCAAGAGTGTGACATTTGATATACTGAAGGAAATTACAGTATTTTCAGACAAATCATTAAACTTTTGAATATGCTGGAGTTTGTTAGTGGTCTGGATAAACCAAGTTCTGAACAGTGAAAATAATAGTAGTATACTGTGTTCTGCTGTTTCTGAGCAAGAATTTGGTGCTTTTAGTGTGTAGAACAAGGTTTTAATTTCTTCAGTCATAGGAGAGTTAATTATTCCCATTGTATTGATGAACTGCAATACGGCAATGTATTTAATCCTAAACAGAGTGCCAGTACAAAGTCTGTTCATCACTTACATATAAAGTTGAACTGAAACAGCTTTTTCTCTGCAACTTTCTGTGCATAGTTTTAACTCCTCCCTCTTCCACATCCGCAGTCTTGATGTAAGTGGAGTGTTAAGAATTCTTTGTGAAATCCCCAGCCTTGCCCAGCCTTTAGAGTAATTAATGAAGCTGCAGGAGATATGGGTTCAAGCATTGGTAGTATAAGACAGTTTGGAGATGTCCTGACTTCCAGATCTTATGTTTAATCTCTGCAGCTCAGTGAACACTTAGTTACTGTTTCCTTCTCTTGCATGCGAGAAAACACATAGGTTTTATATTTAAGTGGAGTTAAAGTAACACGAAACTCCAGAGCTACCTGCTTTCTTTTTGTTGCTTTAGCAGCTTTACCAGGGCAATAAAACTTCTCCCTCTATTCCAGGTTTGCTGTTTGTGAATATTGCCATGATTTTCCAGTGTATGGATATTTCATGCAGTTTAATTTCAACTACAGAAATCTGATTTTATTTCCTGCAGGTGACTTGGAAGACTTCTTTCATTTCTAGAGGTGATGTGGTTTTAGAGTTCTGCTGTAAAAATAGGACCATAAAGGGCAGGCTCTTTATGTAACTAAAGCAAATTCAATATAATTCGTTATAAATGTATTTTCTTCTTTTTTGTCCTCCATGAAAAATAGTATCTGCAAATTCATGTCACACAGCATTGCATGTTTTTCTCTTGTAATTTTAATAGCATATAATAAAGAGCTTAAAAAGGGAAATTTTCTTAAGAACATCATTTTTTACTAGATTGCTTGCATTTTCCACTTTGTATGTCACACTACAGCTTAAGAAACGGCTAACCTCTAGGGACAAATGATAGACTTGTGAAGTTAATGTTGTTACAGCAATTAAGTACTTTTATCTGGACTAGAACATGGTAAGAAAATCATTAGACAGATTCACTATGCATGAAGAACATAAAAACTATTTGTAGATGATTCCAAGAGGGCAAACATTAATTGGAAGCAAAGTATAGCCTTGGGGTATTGTAAAAGGGCTCTGATTTCAAGTGGATGACATGCTTTCTTTCTTTTACTACAGCTTTTCCTTTAAAAAAGAATTGAAGTATAAAGCTTTTAAACACTAGTGACTCCTCTTTTCATAATGCTGCATCTGGTGATTCACAGCAGGGCTGCTACAGTTTGGAAACACCATGTTAGTGTTTAAGTGGACAAATAATTTCCATGTTTTGGGGTTTTAAATACAAATGTATGTTCTGTTATTCGATACTCTTCATCAGCAGTGTAAACATATATGTAGACATATTTACAGCTAAGCTTTATAGAACGTGACTATGACCAAAGTTTCATCTTTATGTAAAAGTTACATCTTTTTCTAAATTATTGAATTGATTGTTAATGATTCTTTTATTTAGATTTCACTCTTCTCTCTCTTTTTTTATAGTGTATGTCTCTATACATAAACTGCATCTCAGTGTGTAACATTCTGGTGGCTTTCTAACACTTAAAACTTACCCTTGATACAGCTGTAGTCTTTTATAGAGAATAGGACTTTGATCTGTTTGGATTTGATAACTGAGAATGCCCTGGCGTGTGTTTTATATTTGCATTTCAGGATCATGTTAAATGCGCACTGAATGCAGATTCTGGATCTTTCTCTCCTCTGGTACAGATGGTAGCACAGGGAGAAATGCTGCAGATTGTGTCTCTGTGTGGGAGCAGCCCCTACAGAAGTTTGAACTGGTGATGCCCCAGCATTGTCTGAGGTCTGTGCGACTTGCAGCGAACTCCATTCTGGTGCAATTAAAGGTGGCATTTTCACAAATGGCTCCACTAATCATAGGCATATTGGTAACCCACACATCATCATCCAGTAACATGGATTTCACAGAGAATAAACCTAGCTGAGAAGAGAAAAGACGTTGCTGGTATAAGAGCTGTTGGGTTTGACCCTTAAAGAGGAGGTCATTGTAAATAAAAGCAGGCTTAGTTATTACCTAATCTGGCCCTAAGAGCTCTAATGCCCTAGGCAAACAAGAAAACATCTCTGTAGCCTAGCATCTAGGTAGACATGCAAGCAGTCAGGAAACACTGTGCAGCCCTGCTGTTCTGTTGCCCTCAGCAACCAGCTGTCCTGCCCACTACACAGCTAAATAACCTGCAAGATGGCATAGTCTCTCCTTTTACCTTTAGGCTTATATTATTTGGAATAGAACTAAGTAGTACACATCTTCAGAAACTGGTTTATTAATTGTAGGTTTGTGCTTATTTGGGATAAGTACTTCATTTTGTGTTGTGCTATCAGTGAGAACAGTGTAACTTAGCTAAGATAAAAATAATTGGTTGGATGTCAGACAGAAAAAAATTTTGTTTTGAAATGACAATGTAGTCACCCTATGCTTTGACATCCTTCTTTCCCCTTTGAATCATGCCTGAATGCTGAATACTGACTTAGTACAGTAGATGGTGTGTTAGAATTAATGTAGAAAAATAATGACAAGTATTGCCAGATGCTTTTGTCACCTTAGGATGGGTCTGCAGAACATGCAGGAAGTAATATCACTGACAAAAGATCAGTGGTGGAATGATTTAAATTCATGACTTCTGGCTTTAGCGTGTTCGAAATATGATTAACCAATAGGGTACCAGTTCAAGTGTGTTCATTTTCTCTGAGTGATCAAGGACTTTCCCCAGACAGACTATGATCAGAGGAGACTGTGATTGAGAGTTTTCCCTATGCAGAGATTTTATTGTGAAGAAGGGACAATTCTAAGTCAAATGATTTTAATTTGAAAATTTTATCCTTGAATTATGCTAATTAAATAATTTTCAATTTAAAAAATTAACTTCGGGCCTTTTGGTCAGCCAGTGCAATTTCTAGAGCAGTAATAGACACTCTTCATGAAAACTGTTTTGTTTTGTTAAAAATCCTATTTTATGTTTAAAAGAAAGACATACAAATACCTGTAATATCCTCAAGTCTAAAGAAAGTTGGTGAAGAAGGAAATAACAGCATAATGGTTTTGTTTTAATGAATGCAAAGAACTTTTAAAGTTTATTATTATTATTATTCTCTGTCTACTGTTTGTTGGTCTCATTCACAGTGCAAGGTCTATGATTCAATTGTAAGTCCTGTGGGTCATCCACTGAGTCATTATTCATATGTAAAGTGTCTAGCCTTATTCAGGTCCTATATCTACAGTAATTGCAGCCAAATTCAACCTTGACCTGTTGGAATATAATTTTCTCTGATTATAATAAGACCCATGGCTACACCTGCAGTTCCAAGTTCCATCTGATGTCCATAGAAAAAGCTTATAATCACCTTCCCTGCATCTACAGAATGATTAGTCTTCAAACATAATTTCATTTAAGCATCTAACAAAGGCAAACAGCAAAGCATTATAAGTAGCTGCATTCTATTTTCCAGAAACAGAACTTTATTTCTTATAGTATTCATTATACTGATTTTGGCTGACCTAGATTTAATTTTCTTCTTGTTAGGACATAAGGTGCTATGTTTTGGATTTGTGACCGAAACACTACCTGTAACACAGGGGTGTTTTAGTTATTGCTGAACAGCATCAAGACCTTTTTTGTTTCTCACACTGCCCCACCAGCAAACAGGCTGGGGGTGGGCAAGAGGCTGGGAGGGGCCACAGTCAGGACAGCAGACCCCAGCTTACCAAAGGGATATCCCATACCACATGACGTCATACTTAGCAACGAAACACGGAGGGGAAGAAGGAGGAAGGCGTTGAGTTTGAAGTTATGCCATTTGTCTTCCCAAGTGATAATTATGTGTGATGGAGCTCTGCTTTTCATGAAATGAGTGACCATCTGCCAGCCGATGGGATTCAATTCCGTATTTGCTTTGCTTTTGTGTGCACCTTTTGCTTTACCTATTAAACTGTCTTTATCTCGATCCACAAGCTTTCTCACTTTTACCTTTACAATTCTGTCCCCCATCCCAATGCTGGGGAGTGAGCGAGTGGCTGTGTGGGGCTCAGCTGCTGCCTGTGGTTAAACCACGACACAGATAAATGAATGTAGTATACAGTGTTCTTGACTTGATTTTTCCATGCTTAGTCATTGAATTCCAATTTTATGGAATTTCATTTTTTAATACGTCAGGGAAGTCAGCTGTGATGGAATTCATAAACACATTCACATATTTTCTCACACGAAGCACCATTATATTCGGTAGAAGAACTTGTGGTCCAATCAGCAAGAAAAAGGGGTGTCAGTCCTGTAACATAAATAATAATAAACCCCCTTATTTAAAGAAGCTTGACAGCTATGTCTGGAATTAGTTATATGTTTTGACAAAAGGTACAAAATTTTTCAGCCTTCCACATCCGTACTCACAACTCCCTGAAACATCACAGTATTTTCTGGCTATCATTTGTGAGTGTTTTGTTTATTGTGAAAGATAACTATATGTGCATCAAAGCAATGTGCATCAGTTAGTTCAGAAGAGGAAGAATTTAACCAAGGTCCAAGTTCAACGCAGGCCCTAGGACAAAGTACTAATGCTGATATTAATGCCACCTATAAGTGGCTTACTTAATCATTCAGTGATACATAACTTCCTTTATTGGAAGACATAGAAGTTGCTTAATAGTGCATTGCATCAAAACACAGAGTTGGACTAAAGTTGGAATATAAATGTAACAGATGTGTTTTATTGGCGTCTACTCTGGAAGGATTATTGGTGTACAAAGACGAAGGTAGAAATTTGGGCAGAGAATAAAGAATTTTAATCCTTTTGGGATATTATAAGTATGCAAAAGAAAAGCTGGTGTTAACTGGGACAGGAACAGACAGTACCATATTATTTCCTTTCAAAGCTCAATTTATGTGGAGACATAATAAGACATCTCATCTCATATCTGACAGAATTAATTACTTTGAAATATGCTTACCACGTAAAAATGGTGCTGGTTACAGCATAGCATATAAAAGTGCATGGGTAACCATGACAATTAGAAACATTAAACTAATTAGGTGCGCAGAATGTTTTGCTTCAAAACTAGAACAAAATAGAGCTCAGGTAATCAAGATACCAAAAGTTTTCTACAGTAAGTGTTTGATTGGCTCTCTGATTATCAAAATGGATACATTCGATCAGAAAGCAAAAATATAAAAAATGCTAGTGAACAAGCTAGTTGCAATTGCAGAAGCAGTGGCAGCACTACTGTGTTTTTCAAAACTAGAAAAAGCATCTAAATCAAGTCATGCCCTTGTTACATTATGTTTCCCTTTTTCTTTTTCCTTCCTCATCAGGAGAATTACTACACAAATTGATAGTCAATGGCAATGGGTAAAAGAGATGAGACTGTCAAATATGGAACACTTCAAAGAAAAATATGAAGTTTATGTTGGGGAACTTCTGTGGTAATCAGTTTGTGTTCAGATATAGCACTTCAGGCATTAACAAGAGAGCTGACAAGGAACTCTTAACAAGTTCTTTATTCAGTGTTAAAGGAACACTCCACACTCACAACTATCACTTCAGGAATTTAATGAACTTTTAATAATACTTTGATTATATTTGATACCGATAGTCAAGAATTTTGTCAATATTCTGTTCATCTGAGACAGTATCTAAGGGGGTTAATTGTAATTGCAGCTGTAAACTCACTAAGAAGGATGAATGTCTAAATATATTTAACTAACGTAATTTAAAGTAGGAGAGTATGAATATATGGAGAAGAGATGAATGAAATATAATGAGGGAAAATAAGACTTCTCATTGTGCTTTCTTATTGCAAGAATAAAGATATATTCAAATATTTTTGAAAGGAATTACACTTACAACTGATAAAAAGAATTTTTCTAAAAGCTGCACAGTTTAGTTGCAAAACTTAGTGTTCCTAAATATTTTTAAGGTCAAGACCTTGGCAGAATTTAAAAGAGATGTAAGTGAAATAAGGACATAAAGAACACATACAGTATTGTATTAATAAGGTTAAATACAGAAAATGAAAAGAAAGACACCTGTTTTAATGATAGAAACAAGTAATTTTTTTGTCTATGTCTTAGGAAGAAACTTTACCAATTGGCCTTGTGGGATTTGTGTCTCTTTCTCTGAAGGAAATATTCTCTGGAGATACTGAATTGAAAAAGATCTCGCTAACATGGTATTTACTTTTCCCTTATGCTCTTAGTCCTTAAAAATAACTTTGGCAAAATATTTTGTCCTCATTATTTTAATTTTTAAATCATATTTCCAAGGTTGACATATAAAGTGTTTCAGATATGGAAGATGAAGCACTTTTTTCTGTTATGGATTTCATGTTTTTATTAACAGTGAAAGTAATCAATTCAGTTTGTACCCAGAAAGTGGACTGGAACACGAGCTTTGTTTTGAAATCTTAATTTATCAAATGTGAACTTGATGGATCACAAATGAGATCATTACACTACTCCTGTACCCTGAAAAGTCAACTATGTGAAATAAGTCAAGAGCAGGACTTTAAAATCTACTATAAAATTGTGTTGTAAATCAGGGAATTGAGAAACTCTGGTACACACTTTAGAAACCTGATTAGATACTTTAGAAAGCAGCTTACTACTGTGTATTAATTGAATAGTTATTCCAAAATAAATTTTTATCACTGACAAAAATATGTATACAATATTATTCTTAGTTCAAACAGTAAGGGAGCATGGCTATAAGATGAGGCAAAGCTGTGCCCTGATTTAGTCAAATTTGGCTTGTTCCTTTCAAAAAATTTTTTTGCACATGCAGCTTGAATATTCAAAATCATACTTTGTCAGTATCAATCATATTTAAATGCACGTAGGATTACCTTTTGTGCTTTCTTTCTGTGCAAAATGCCTTAAGAACTTCTTTCTGTTCTGCTTTTGCAAATAAAAATTAAATTAACAATTTTTTACTAAAAAAATAAACAATTAAATGACATGTTTCTAAGCTGAAACCTTTTATTCTGAGTTTCAGTCCAGTGTGATTTTTGCAGCAGGCTTGTATACTGTTGAAAATCAGATTTTTAATAGAAAGGCTCACAGCCCCTTCACTGCAGTAATGTGAGCAGCAAATCCATAACCTAGTGCTTATAAGGCTTTCATACATTTTGCAGTGGTTTGTTTAGTATTCTAATGCATTTAAAACATATTTCTTCTCAAACTGGTTTTAAACATTGCAATATCAATTTTTACCAAGTGAATGCAAAAGCCCTCCTTATTTTATATATTTCTTTTGCTGATATCCATAAATCAGATATGCTCCAAGCAAGAGCAGTATTGGATTAAATTTGTTTTCAACCTCTGAAGACCTGATTCACTCTGTTCTAATGCCAAATCACAATTGCAGGAATTAGTCATGAAGAAAATAGAGAAAGAGGAAAGGCAAAGTCAACCTGTAAAAAAAAATCATCTCAGTTACAGAGCCTAAGTGGAACATTATTGTACAGTGCAATTCACTAAGATCATATATCAGATGGATGGTGCGTTCTTAATGCAAAGTTTAAGCAGTGTTTAGAAATTAACCTATTATATGTTTTGTACCTTAGTGAAAAAAACCTTTATTAGATCTGAAACTATTTTAGAAATGCAAATACAGCAATTGTGCACTACAGTGCACCACAGTCACAAGATCATTTATTTCTCCTAGGAGCCCAGTCTGATAAATGCAGTGTTAAGGCCTCCTGCTCATATTCTGGTGTCTTCTATTGTGTGTTGCATTTATCATAAAGAATTATCTCTGAAATTGTGGTAAACAAATCGATGCTAATCTAGGTTTAATTTTATTCATGTCATTACGTTTCAATATATGCACAAGATAGATGCTAATTATCATACCTTAAAACTGGAAAAAAAATAATCAGATCTGTTCTTGCATGAAAAGTTGTCCTGAAGCTTTCTATAGTTCATGAGTTTTGTCTGTCTGAATATGGTTGTAAGTCTGACATTCATCATGGAAATCTTCTAGCTGCAAACGAGGTCTCTGAAGCCACATTTCTCATATAATCACCCCTCTTTCTCTGCCCTTTCCTGTCATAATTTGTTACTCTTACAGTTTTCCTTCAGTCTTAAATTATTGTGTAAAATCTGGAGCAGGACTCTATCTTTCTGAAACGGACACAAAGAAAAATCCAAGAATCTTACTAGAGACGGGACTTGAATCTGATAAAAGCTTACAAAGCTGTTTTCAGTTACATAACATTCTTATTTTTTTATTCAGGACACCCTTCTCCATAGTTCCTGTAATTCTTTGCAGCACATAAAAACCCCTGTGATGTAAAAAAGTTCTGTGACATTTTGATGCATGTAACTGACTGTTTCTAAATGATGGAGCATGCAAGTTCCTTGGTTGTGGCCAGCAGCCCTAGTTCCCTCCCCTTCACCTAGTTTTGGGGACTGATTTAAATATAATCTGGCCCTCTTTTTTATTCCTCCACTCCAGGGAGAAGAAGGTGGCTCGCTCACACCCAGGTTCTCATCCTTACATGCAGTCAAGGTCAAACAAAAGCTCTCCCAACAAGGGGCCAGGAGTAGAAGAGTACGCCTCGTCGCTTGATTTAGGTGAGACAAGGTTTCTGCTTTAATAAAGTTCTTCAGCATGTGCTGAACTCATAACTCTTAAAAGAAGCAAGAACATTAAACATTTATCTCTTCCTGAAAATAAGTATTTTCTTCAGCTTGAGTAAATTGTAATATTTCCATAATTATCCTGTCTCGGTAACTTCATTTACATGGTATGTGCAAAGTTATTAACATTTGCTAAATTGTTATTAAAAAAGGCCTGAAACATGTTTTTGGTGTTTTTCAAATTTTTTCATCTAGAGAAAAGAAAAATTTTAAACAACGAAAGATTCTTTAGCTGGTAAAGAAAAATCTGACATAAGTTTGGTGGAGAAAAAAACATGCAAAACTGATGTGGTAAATACATATTTTGCAATACTGCAGCCTTAAAACTGATTTCTATTATAGTAGTAAAAGTTACAGAGAGACACCATTTAAATAAAACTTAATCTTTTATTGGGTAGAAAGAATGAGTAGAAAGGTTAGTGATGTCTCTGTTAAAAAGGGAGGAATATCTGTTTTCTAAATGATGGATGAATAAGCTGACTGATGATGAATTATTTTAGAAAGCGGCAGAAGGACTAGTAGTGATACAAGATAGTATTACTAATTAGAGTGCCAAAGTAAGGGTCCTCTTTTGATACACATGCAAACAAATGTGCAATTTTAATGAAATTTTACAAAGGATGGAAGAAGACAGTAGAAAACACACTGGTTACCTACCACATGCCAAAGGTGCACATCCTATTAGCTATGCACTTGCTATGTCATCTAGCTCCCCTCCTGTTGCTTTCCACCCAGCCTGAAAGAGTGTTGTGAACCGCATACTCCCTCTGTATTTCATGGAGGGTATTATCATCCTACATGATGCTGATAACACATGGAAGATGTCGTGCTGACAGTGGTGGTCCTCATTCTTTTGCAAAACCATACCAAGTCCACTGATATTTTAAGACTATATAACTTAAAGTGAAGTAAGTGTGGCCTAAGGGAACATCACCCCATTGTTGTGTAATCAGTTTTATTCCCATGAAAACAACTCGCAAACTGAACAAATGGTTTAGATTCGCTTAGTGTACTCTGGAGATTTCAAATGCTATGATGGGTAAAAATAGGCAAGATGGCAAAGAACGGAAACAACACTCTTTCTGTGCCAGGATGTACAGAGCTAGAAAGAAGGTCCCCACATGGAGACAACTACTTAGAGGACTATAAGATCAGGATGCTGCTAGTGACCAGGCAGCCAGTTGAACCTATTGTGCCAGGTGTTTGTTGGCAGGGGTCTGTTCAGCTTCACCGAGTTGAGACACCTTGTACCAGATGAGAGCTAAGTCTGCTGTAAAGACGTCTGGCAATTAAAGATAAATGAGAGAAGAAATAGTGGCTGCATTTTCTGTTTTTTGATCACTTGATAAGTAGAATTTACAACATAAACTCTCATGTAACCAACTTTCTGTCAAGCAACTGTGCTGCCCACTTAACTACCAAGAACTTTTACTCTGCATGGAGTGTCTGATTGTACTTTTCACCAATGATAAGCAACAAAATATATCAGTCAGATATCCACTTTACATTATTAAAGATAAAGAAAGTAATTATCATTAGAGACCTGTGAGTTCTCTAATTAACAAAAAATCTCGGTAACAATGAAGGCAATCCAACTGTGTCATACTGTTTGCTCTTGTGCTCTCATTCATTATCATCAGGGTATGATCTCAGTGATCCTTGAGTTTTGCAAAGTTCACCAGTAATTATTTCAACACATTAATTTAAGGAGGACCTGTTTTTCTCCTTGACATTATTCAGCTGTAAATGCATTCTCATTTTTTTAACTAAATCAAGTTGTAATACTTATCACTTGAGCTGGGAAAAACGGGCATTGATGGCATGAGTCATACAAAGATGAATATATGGGCTCCTAAGTTAAAATATGCTCAGACCTCTCCAAGAACTTCTGAAGAACTTTACAAAGTGATAAGATCTTCAAAAGAGTTCAAGCCATTTTACAGTCACATCCTGTGATGATTTATTAAACACAGATCAGGAGTCCATTCACCTGCTGTTTTGAAGCTTATTGTATTTTCATTTCTTCAGAGATTAAAAGGAAGGATAGGGTCCTCATTCACTGAAGAATTTCCTGATGGACTATTTTTAAAGAAAATTGGAATTGATAGTGTACTGATATCCATGACAAATATTTATTTTACAGCTAACTCACAGGAAATGTATCTCTGGAAGGCTCCAACTAAGGATAGAGTAGAATTAGAGACAGACATGAAATGGAATAGGAAAAAACTCCCTACCAGACCTTTTGAAGTGACAAAGAGAAGACATTTAAATGAATGAAAAAGCCTGTGTCTGATATATTATGTTTTTATCTTCCAGAAGATGTCCTCATTACCCAAACCAAAACTGTGACAGGACCCTGCAAACAGGACTTCTAGCATCAGCATGAGACCGAATACGCTAACAGCTGTAAAACAGGCTACTTCATTTAAAGAAAAAGAATATTTTCTTCCTGAAGTAGTCTTACTCATTGTCTGCCCTACCCATTAATTCCAGTGGCATATGAATTTCATTATACAATTGATGTTCAAACAGCTATACCTCATCCTGCAAAACAGAGCTGTTTACCAAGGTGTTAAGGATTTATTAAAGGTGAAATTTTCTCTTTGCAGGGAATCAATATAAGATGAGTGCATTGCTTATACCAGCTAATTTCTGCTAAGAGGAAATTTTATTTTTATTGATCTAGAAATTCAAAGAAAATTTTAAGGCTGCTTTTAGTAATGACTCAGGATGTAAATTGGAATAGAAGGAATGATTTTTTTTCTAGTTAATTTGAACCTATGTTTTGACTTACTGATTTGATATGATACCAGCTTTTGTTTTAAGTCCATCTTTTGCATATTAGAAGGATGAGAAATGCTATGGATAGGGCTATACTTTTCCTTTTCCTGACCTGTTTTTTTTTGTTGTTTGTTTGTTTGTTTTTTCTAAATAGATTTTCTTTCTTGCAATGGCTTTAAAAAAGTTTAGTGACAGGTAGGCCAGGGTCCCTGTGGGCAGGTGGACCTGCAGCAGTGAGGACTGAAAGACTCTTTGACTAGCAAAGAACAGCTTTTTTTAAGGCAAACAATGCTTTCTCCAGAACATAAATTCTGACTGCCATTCAGCCCTATCAGTCAATTTGAAGCTATTCTCATTTGGATTGAGAAGTTTGCCATGTGTTTACAATGTATATAAACATGACATTTTGAGTACTTAGAAACAATTTTCCTCATTGGAATCCTCAAAGTTGCTGTTTGTAACAGAAATTAATAGCTGATGAGAAAGTTTACAAAATACATTAATGGACAGAGTAGCCACAAGTTTTCTTAACGAGGAATACTGTATCAACAAAAAAAATCAGCACTCAGAGGCTTCATTATTTGTAAAGGACACCTCCTTTTTGCTCTGCCTTTTTTCATATTTCATGTAAGGTAAATATTAATGTAGGAAATTAAGACTCCACTTTTGTAAAAGGAGTCCTATGATACTTTTTGGGAACCTGAAATTCCCTGGATGTCCTTGACAAATATTTATACTGGTCTTAAGAATTATTTCTATTTATGAAGAGAGATTGTTGCATTTGCAGAAGTAACCACTTCGTGGGTTTCTTCCGCTCGTGTTTCTCTCTCAGCAAAAATGCAAAACTTGACATTCAGCATACTTTGAATGAATTGATATCATGACTGCAATGGTGACAAATTAAGTCATTTACAGCATATGGGTGTAGGTACTTCAGTGTATGTAGGTAATTAATCCGCTCTGCTGATGCACAGAACAGGAATGCAGACAGGATGAAACCATTACTTTGCAACCATTTACTTTGAGGGTGGCAGAGCACTGGAGCAGGCTGTCCAGAGAGGTGGTGGAATCTCTGTCTCTGCAGACGTTCAAAACCCACCTGGACACATTCCTGTGCAACCTGCTCTAGGTGAACCTGCTTGGGCAGGGGGGTTGGACTAGATGACCTCCAGAAGTCCCTTCCAAACCCTAACATTCTGTGATTCCGTGATTACTGCCACTGTGTGTGAGCGCTGCAACATGCTCATCCTCAGCCTGCATCTGAGTCAATGGCCAAGCAGAGATTTCACTGGGAATGCAATTACTTTTGGGGAGTATTTTTCATTCCAAAAAATTACATCAAATGTAAGTGAAGTCCTGCTGAACATGGTGTGAGTAACAATTGAGTAGAAAAATATGAGTGTATGTAAACATTGACAAAACAAGAATCAAATGTATTTTGTCAACAACAATCACCTCGTAAATAAATATACTGAGTTGAGAAGTGTACCGCAAAGCTCAGGCTGATCTTTCACCAAACAGCTAATTTTATAATAGCAGCTATGTGATATCTCTGGGAACCCATTGCAAGAAAGCTAAGCTTTCTGCTTACTATTTTTCCTAACTCTTTTGCAAGTGATAAAACTGGATCTTATTATGTGAGTTTGTACTCTGGGTATAGTACTCAATTTATGAATAATCTTGTATAACTATTTTGGAAAATTGCTTAACTTTCAATAGTATTGTTTGTTGTCTCACTTCTGCAAGAGATAAGAATGAGATCTCACTACTTTCGGGGGAAAATTAGTTTCTACAGTCAACGCTTCTATGAAGATTCTTTTTTTTGTGAATGTACAAAAAACGAAAAAAATGAAAATGGAAACTAATACAGAAATCTCTTTAACATAAAAAAATCTGGCTGGTTCTTTGTTTGGTTTGTTGGTTGGTTGGTTTTGTCTACAAAGTATTAAGCAATGAAGAGAAAGTCTGTTTCAAGGCACTTGCAATGCTTTGAATATTCTGATGGTGGAGGGCATATAAATAAATTGATTAATATCTTTATCTGGTGTTTTGATAAGTAATCTACAGCCTGTAGATTTTAAATGAGGAAACTGAGGGACTGTTCTCTGTGGCCTGGATAATTTGCAGAAGGTGTTGTCTGTATTGGAATATCTTTCGTAGCACATAAATGGTGTTCAGTTTAATTCGCATGTGCAACAGAAGTTTGATAAAACATCCGAAGTTGCAAGGTCTGAATTATCCCCCTGTTGCACTCTCATCTTTGTTAAATATATGCCGAGTCATTCTTTGAGAAATGGAGGAAGGATCTGAAAGTGATAATGTATAAGATTAATTCATTGTGGGGAGCAAGCCACCTTTTACTACAGACATCTGACCAGAGTGGATAGAGAAAACCAAACATTTTCAGAGGAGATGGATATGCCTTTTAATTTTTTATTTTTTGTTTTTTAAATCCTGGAAAAGAAGGATCTTTTCAGATGATCACTTCAAATACCTGCATAATACAAACAACTCTACTGTAGCAGGGTTGGAGTATACACACTTAAAAGCCTTGCACATGTCTGGCAGAGATATGAATTAAATTGGTTTGCAGGAAAGAAATGCAGGCATGGAATTTCTGTGAGTTTAATTTTGTTAAACAGTAATGTTTTTCTTAAACCACACAGCACATATTTATATCTCTGAGATTACTAAATCCTACATGCTTTTCTGTCCACAGGAATCAACTTTCACAGAGGTGATTGGAGAGCCAGAATTAAGTGCAATGAGAGGTGTGAATTTGAACAAATAATTTCCTTCCTTTCAAGAAGATTTTACAGCAGTATTGAAACCTTTCCTTTACTAATGCTAAAGGAATCTGACACACACATCATCTCAAAGGTGCGTGTAGACTCCTATTATGAAGTTAAGCGAGTAATATTGCATTAATTAATATTTTTAAAAGCCAGGTTGATGATTTGTTAATGTTTTGAAGGGCTATTTCCTTTATTACTAACTATTCAATCTCATTTCCTTATTTATACAGTGGCAAAAACATGTTTACAAACAGTAGGGACTTATTTATCCTACTTAGGGTAAGTGTGGAGGTCATTCTTCCTTTTTATTATTTCCAAAAGTCTAATTAATTACCTTATATCCTGTTGCAAAGAGACTAATTCCACTTATTAATACTATTTTGCATATCAAAACAGGTGATCTCATTAATTTTGATAGTGTTGCCTTTTAATATCTTTGGGTATTCAAATATTAAAAAGATGGAAGTAAGAAGCTACGGTGTTAAAACCCGTAGTGTTTGTTCTAGTCCCTGACTACATGGTTTTCTGCTCTTTTCATTCCTGTGCTTCACTCAGAAACTAATTTCTTGAAGACTTCGCAGCATCTGGCAGAGGGCCCTTAATCCAGCCTTTCTTGTTCATGCTCCTGCATGTGTCAGCAGCCCAGGACTCAACTGTAGCTCCAGTGGGACACTGGCTTCCTGCTTTTGGCCTCTTCTTACTGTAGGTAAGCATAAACACAAGGCCCTCTCTGGATGCTCTGATACAATTTTGCCTCTTCCAGTGTTACTAGTTAATAGTTTTGTGTAAAAGTCACAGTGTTTCCTTCTCGCTGGGATGGAGCCAGCTATTACTAAGCATGCTGGTGAGACAGACTCTCCTAGTCTGCTGCAGAGCTAGGTGCTTATAATAATAAAATATTTCAAAGGGTAAGGAGTGAAAATGTGGTACATGAATATTTAAATTACTTCATCAGGTATTAAAAAAAAAAAGGAAAAGAAAAAAGAAAAGGCTTTTCTCTCCAAGAGCAGCCTCATAATCATTACCTTACTCTGAGCTTATTCTGAGTCTTTTTGGCTGTCTTTCTAGTTGTTGTGAGCCAGAATCTTGATGATAGAAATTCTTACAGAGATAATCCAGTGCTTTTGT
This sequence comes from Stercorarius parasiticus, assembly GCA_013396915.1. Lineage (NCBI taxonomy): Eukaryota > Metazoa > Chordata > Aves > Charadriiformes > Stercorariidae > Stercorarius > Stercorarius parasiticus. The sequence continues at coordinate 87,154 of VWZL01002013.1, read as the reverse complement.
GACCTGGAAAATGAAATCCTATGTTTACTTACCCTGGCAGTGTTTATCTGGAAAGCCAGCACCTCCCTTTACTTTTTGGGATAAGGCTAAATTCTGATAGGCTAAAGCACTCTTACTCTATAAACATGAAGTTAAACCTGACTAGATTCACAAAATCTCCACTAGAGTGAAATTTTTTTTTTTTTTTTTTTTTTTCATTCTCTGGAGCATGTGACCATGTGAATACTCAGTTATTAACTAATATGCAGATATTTGTGAAATAAATGCTTTCAGAATCCTACAGTAAACAACTCAATCAAAGCAGGCTATCACTTTCATATTTACTCCTCATTTATAGTTCTAATATCCTGCTTGCAGTCTTAATTGGGGAAAAGTGATTTTTATAGATTAATTAGTCTCAACACATAGCTTATTTATCATCAAATGAATTAAGTTAAGATATGATGGGCTAAAATAAAGATAATGACTTTTAAGATTTCATGTAGCTATGTTGATGTTCAGAATAGTAAGTGTAGGTGAAAAACTTTTCTATACAAACAGCTGGGGCCATAGTGCCCTCTGGTACTTCTGATGGCTGCCTAGCAGAGGGGATAGATTTTCTGAATTTTTCTTTTCTGAAGAGAAGCTGGCTCCAGAAGTCCCTTATTCACATATGGAGTATCGGGCCCTGCAGAGAGCTAGAAATTATAGAACAGAAAATCCAAGTAAAATGATCTTTGAATCTCTACATATTCCACTGCATGTGACAGTTAAGAAAATTTTCTCTCTCTCTCTTTGAAGCACCTAAAAAGAGAAGTTAAAAGTGGGAATGGGAAATGATTAAGAAACAGAAATTTTCTTCAGCCTCAGCACTTTCAAAAGATCCATAGGGTTAGGGTCAGAACACAGTACTGATATGTGATTTACAAACTCTTTAACATTTGGCCATTCTCTACATTGGCTTTGTTGAAAATAAAGTCTATGATACTTTTTTCAGGAAGCTCCACTTCTGTTTCTCCAAAGGAATTTGAATTTTGATGGGCTTGCTCACTCCTGGGAAGAGCAAACAGAATCACACTTCGCATTTTTTATGACTGAGTTTATGAGTACTCTTCCCCCAGGAAAGTGGTGGTCTTCTAGTGGAAGCATTTAAGTAATGAAAAGTTGCTGTGTATTTTTCCTGTGTCTTACAGACTCTGTAGGTGTATCAGCAGATTTTGTTTCTGGTTAGAACACCTGAACCTTTAAAGGAGTAGCAGTATTTCTTCATGTTTTCTTCACACTCTTCCCTTTCTATTTTTCTAATCAGGTTTATTGTCAAAGCCTTTTTTTTTTTTTTTATTGTAGGTGTGTGGGGAACAACTGGAGATTGTGGTCAGCTCAATGTTAGTGACCCAGACAAGAAAGTGCCTCCAGTCAGAAGACAGATGTTGAAGAGTTCTATCATGCTGTAAAAGGTCATGGTCTTGGTGTAAATTAGTCGGTGCTTACTACAATAAGAATCAGTGATGCTTAGTTGTTATCTAAAGGATTTCCAGTGTTTACAGTTTTCATTGCTGAACTAAATTAGAAAGGCCTTTGGCTGTTTTTATAAGGGGAAGTGTATGGCAGAACAACGTATCAAAATGCCCACAGGGCAATTTAAAAATTACCAAAATATATTAATTAATATCTTGGCTGGAAAGTAATGAGCATAACTTGCTATTCTCCTTCTTTCAGCTCAGTAAAGTAGAGGAAAGCCAGTTTTGCTACACACAGAGCATATTCATACACCAGACTGGCTGCACCAGTTTATGCAGCCATAAATTACATGATTACCAAAGGCATAGCTACCCCTAGCAAGTAGTAGCTCATTACAGTCCACCAGTGCTTACACTGTGAACTGGGGGATTACAAAATGCAGATTAGTTCCATTGCATGTGCTTAAGCATTTATTATCAAAGAGTTGAGTACACCCATTGGCTGACGTAAAAGGTGAATTTTTAAATCGCTTCACATTTGAGAAGTCTTACAGGACTCCGAGAAAAGAAATGTGTTGGTTTAGCCCTCCTCCCCCTAAAATTTCTTTTCCAGTTTAAGAAACTGCAGAACAAAACTGCAAGATTGCAGGACAAAGCTTTAGTGTTGTCAACGGGTTTTGTTAGACTGACTCAACATGGTTTACTACCCTGAAGCAAGTTGGCAAATCCATGAAATCTACTAAGAACTGTCAATGTGAAGCATGAGTAAGCAATGAACACACACTGAAGTGAACATGAAAGGCAGGCAAGGAAAGAAATGACAATTGTAATATATAGGTAGATACTTAAAATAATTATATAAAGGTATTTTCCTAACATTAGTGTTGTTACCACTTTTGTAATAGTTATTCTCAGACAGCACTGTAATTGTTAACAGGAGAGTTGCATTTAGTTGATTTTGAGGTTGGCTCTAAAGACACAAACAGACTATTGGTGACAAGAAGGTGGCTTGAGAGACCCTAGGATGAATTGAGAGATTTCTAAAGACCTAAAAAAGATCTCTTAAAGCACTTAGAAACATTCAAGGTTACTTATATATTTTAATATAATTCCCATTAAAAAGGAGACTTAGCTGTAAGATTCCCCTTACACACTGAAACCTAAACGTGCTTACATTTCTGGAGACCTAAGCAAGACAACAGACAGTTAGATTGTAATTTCTTATGATTTCTACCATATAATGAAAATCAAACATGGCAGAAATCCCAAATACTGCCCATTTTTCCCCACCGAAAGAAACTACTCTGCTGTTTAAAATGCAACTGAAGTAGTAGTTGTTTGAATGTGTCCCTTGAAAATTGTATACTTATTAATTATAGCTCAAAACAGAGAAATGGAGTTGTGTTTTATCAAATATTTTGAAAAAAAATGCTCTCATTCTTACCTTTCATACCTTTCTTACCTCATTCATACCTTTCAAGCCTATTCCTGTATCTTGTTGAAAGCCAGAATTTCAACAGTAGGCAGAGAGTCTGATGTATGTTCGTAAGCTATGACTATTTTACATTCTTAACTTGACAAAGCCTTGGTAGGATCATCTGGATTTGACTTTGTCAGTCATGGGAAAACCAAGAAGCATAGAGGGACCTGAAGTGTAACTAGAACAGAATTTATGTACCTGAGTTGAAATCAGTGTTCTTAAACCTTGATGTATCCAAATTCTGAAGTTTCCGAGACTCATACATAGCTGGGTTTTTTTGTGACTTGAAAGGGCTGAACCACTCCTTGTCCAACTGCTCTGGAGTCACCACTGCAGAAATCCTTGGTAAAGGGACTGCAATCTACTATCACCACTGTCAGATTGAAGAGGCCTAAGCAGTTGACCACAGGATCACATGCACTCTTGCTTTCTTTTTCTGGTAAAGGAATGAGGAGCTGCTTTCTGCAGTGTGGGACAACTTCTGCAGAAATTGTTGAACACAGAATCCTTGTTGCTAAAATTGCCAGATCAGTCCTGGGTTTGCTATTACCCAGATTAATGGTTTGATCAGTCTTCTAACTAACTTTTGTTAGGGATGCTGCAGATTCTGTTTTTCTGTATTATTGACCAGTGTCTTACTTTATTTACTGTTTTGTTTTGTTTCTAAGTGTACAATAATGTATTATATAGGAAGGAAAATATCAATAGGACTTCCTTGAAAAGAACATTGAGGTTATAGTAAAAGGTTTACTGAAGTCAATGGAATTATTTCCTTTATGCATTTTGTCAGGCTCCAGAAGATACATAATCACTGTCTCAAGGTGATTACAAAGCAAAACACAGAGCCAGAGTCCACGATGTCAGTGAGTCAAATTTTTTTTTGCTTTATGAACCAATTTTCAACTTCTCACTTTGCAGAAGTATCGTACTGATAATGCCAGAAGATGTTGGTTGGTTGATTCTCAGCGTCCTATGTTCCATACACAGTAATATATGAATTTGGATTCAATATGATATTTTGCAGCATCTCACTTACTAAAATGTGTTAGGATTAAGCCTTGACCAAGATTTCTGTTGCTTCTATTTCATCATTTGGATACTTTACTGCTCACTATTTTGACAAAAAAACCCAAAAACCCAAACAAAAAGCCAGCCCCAAACCCAGTCTCTGTTGGTTTACTTTCTCTTGGCTTCTTCTATGTTTTCACTGTGAGAGCAGAAGGAAAGACTTAAAAGTTCCGTATTTGTCTCCTTGTCCGGATCTATGTGCCCCTGTGATGGTATTGCCTGTCCCAAATCACTGTCATAGCTTCTCTCATTGCTGTCCTTAGTCTCTCCACTTCCTTTGTTTTTTTACAATATAGAAATACATTTACAAACAGGAAGTGAAAAAAAATCAAAATAAATCCATTTACCAGATGAAAAGAGTAACTTTTATGAAGAATGCACATAGACTGTAAATAAGATTAAATGGTTATTCTTTTGATAATAGTTCTTCTCAGACATTCCTTGTTCAAAACAGAAGTGGCTTTCACTTGTTTGTTTGCTTAAGTTCAGACAGCTGGTCTAATGGAACTATCTGAACTGTGGGTTCTTTCTGCAACTAGAAATTTCCTTCTTAGTCCTAAGAAGTCTTCTGAGGTGGGTGTCACTAGTAGGAAAATAATCTGTTGCATAGCTCCCTGTCATTACGGTTCTGTCCAGAATGACTCATGCAGAAAACATTCTAGTTTCTTTTGTAGATAGGAACAAAGACCAATAACATCAGACTGAAAGCAACATTGGGAAAGAACTACAAATAGCCGGAAGGTTTTTTTTGGTAAGAATTTTCTGAGAAATTTCTAAGAAACAGACGGATGGTAGAATTCTAAATAGAAAAAAAAACAACATACAGATCTATTACAAACAGCTTAAATTTTACTTAAGGTTTTATCATACACTGAGTTTTGCATACAGAAGAAACCCTAACACAGGATTTTTTAGAAGTTTTGTCAGCATATATTAGAAAAAAAAGCCTTTCTTTTTTATTAAGCTAATATATCCTATCTTTCTTCTACCAATATCTTTGGCATTTGAAAGAGAAGAAAACTACTGTAACCACTAATAGCACTAATACAACTTTATCTGTCATAATAAATACATCTTTAGATTTTTCATTATGTATTTGACCCTTTGGATACACCCAGTCCATCCTCCATCTTTCCTATTACCAAATACATCAAATGGAAACCACACAATCCCTCAGTTACAATTCTAAAGGAGGCATATTATCCTAGTTAAAAGAAAAAGTGTTGTTTACTTTATAAATGGTCTTGAAATATTTATAGCATCAACTGTCATTGACCTTCTCTATTTGCATAATGACTACCTCTTTAGGTAAGGCATATACCAGTTTGAGGGCTAGAAAACTGAGGACTTCAGTGCTTTTCATTTCTAGATAAACAGCAAAAAAAAAAAGATTAGCAGAAATAACTGTGTCAGTATTACAAGCTGTAGTTTCTCTTAGCAGTCAAGCACAGAAATACCTTGACAAATAGACTTTAACAAACTCTTGGTTACCTTGGCAGGACTGTAGCTAGTGAGTCAGGAGTAGTGGCTACTCCCATCTGCTCAACACTCAAGAGCCCAGAGCTGGAGTACTGGGTCCAGTCTTCAGCTCAGCACGTTCAGCGGAGGGCCAGTGAGATATAGTCAGGGGTTTGTGCACCTGACATACAAGAAGAAGCTGAGGGAGTTGAGTTTGTTTAGCCTGAAGAACAGAAGGTTAAGAGGGGATCTGTGGGATGCTGCTGTTCCTTCTGTAATGTCAATTCTCAACAAAAGAAAGGTGTGGAGAAGATAGATTTTTTTCTGGAGATGCACAGAAAAAGAAGAGACATATGTCACAAGCTGTAAAAAGGGAAATTCTAAGTAGATACAGGAGAAAACTAAGAATATGTGCAATTTGGCGTTAAGTACTGGAAAAGGTTGCACAAAGAGCCTGTGGAATATCCTTCCTTTGAGATTTTCAGAACCTACCCAGAGGACACCTTGAACAATCTGATCTGGCTTGCTGACTTTGAACAATAAACTAGACTAGATGACGTCCAGATTTTATTGCTTTCCTTAGCACAATGATTGGCCTAAGGTTTACTGTATCTCAAATATTTTACATAAAAATGTTTTTGAAGTGGAAAGTTTTTGAAGTGGTTTTCATATGCCAGGGTAGAATATGAAGAATGGAGCATTTATGTTACAACAGTTTAATCCATTTGTTAGAAATTGGTAAACTGATGAATAGTCAGCTAATAAATGCATTGGTGAAAGTGAAAATGAAGCTTAGAGAGTTTTGTTCTGAAACAGGTTGATTAGGACAGAAAGTCATGACAGGAGACTCAGGACACTATTATATATTATGGTTAGTTTAACAAAGGAATTGCCCACAAACCTATGGATTATTTCTGTTGGAGAGCATTTACTAGAGGCTTTGTAGTCTAACAAAAAAACCAAATAAATTAGGACTTGAGGCCTGATGAAATCTATCCACGGGTCCTGAGGGAAAGGGCCGATGAAGTCGCTAAACTGCCTTCCATTATACTTAAAAATCATGGCAGTTTTGTGAAGTTTCCACTGACTGGAAAGGGGGAAACATAACCCCCATTTTCAAAAAGGGAAAAAAAGAAGACCAAGGGAAGTACAGACCGGTCAGTCTCACCTCTGTGCCTGGAAAGGTCATGGAGCAGATCCTCCTGGAATCTCTGCTAAGGCACATGGAAAATAAGGAGGTGATTGATGACAGCTAACATGGCTTCACCAAAGGCAAATTGTGCCTGAGAAATTTGGTGGTCTTCTACAATGTTGCCACAGCATTGGTAGCTAAGAGCAACTGATGTCTTCTACCCGGATTTATGCAAAGCATTTGACACTGCCCCGCATGACATCCTGGTCTCTATATTGGAAAGGCATGGATTTGGTGGATGGACCACTTGGTGGGTAAGGAACTGGCTAGATGGCCGCACTCAGAGAGTTGCAGTCAACAGCTCAATGTCCAAGTGGTGACCAGAGATGAGTGACATTCCTCAGGGGTCAGTACTGGGACTGGTGCTGTTTAACGTCTTTGTCGGTGACATGGACAGTGGGATTGAGTGCACCCTCAGCAGGTTTGCCAATGAGACCAAGATGTGTGGTGCAGTCAACACGCTGGATGGAACGGATGCCATCCAGAGGGACCTGGACAGGCTGGAGAGGTGGGCCCGTGCAAACCTCATGAAGTTCAACCAGGCCAAGTGCAAGGTCCTGCACCTGGGTCATGGCAATCCCAGGCACAAATACAGGTTGGGTGGAGAACGGTTTGAGAGCAGCCTTGAGGAGAAGGACTTGGGGGTGTTGGTTGATGAGAAACTCAAAAAGAGCCGGCAATATGTGTTTGCAACCCAGAAAGCCAACCACATCGTGGGCTGCATCAAAAGAAGTATGGCCAGCATGTTGAGGGAGGTGATTCTGTGATTCTGTGATTCGATGATTCTGTCCCTCTACTCTGCTTTCGTGAGACCCCACCTGGGGTACTGCTTCCTGCCCAGGGGCCCCCAACATAAGAAGGACATGGACCTGTCGGAGGAAGTCCAGAGGAGGGCCACGAAGATGATCAGAGGGCTGGAGCCCCTATGCTATGAGGACAAGCTGAGAGAGTTGGGGTTGTTCAGCCTGGAGAAGAGAAGGCTCCAGGGAGACCTTATAGTATCCTTTCAGTACCTAAAGGGGACCTACAAGAAAGCTGGGGAGGGACTCTTTATCAGGGAATAAAATGATAGGACAAGGGGTAGCGGTTTCAAACTGAAAGAGGGTAGATTCAGGTTGGATATTAGGAAGAAATTCTTTACTATGTGGGTGGTGAGGCACTGGAACAGGTTGCCCAGGGAGGTTGTGGATGCCCCATCCCTGGAAGTGTTCAAGGCCAGGCTGGATGAGGCTTTGAGGAGCCTGGTCTAGTGGGAGGTGTCCCTGCCCATGGCAGGGGGGTTGGAACTAGATGATCTTTAAGGTCCCTTCCAACCCAAACCATTCTATGATTCTATGACTTTTTGCATATTTTATTCAAAAATGGTGTATTTTCTATTGTTTATGCCCAAGTAGACCAAAAATACCAGCAACTTCTTCTGCCCATGTATCAGGGCTTGTACTCAAGCTCAATATGATGCAGCTGTGAAACCTGGTGTCAGTCTTCTTGAAAAAGAGCTAAAGTGAGAAAAAAACCTGTGTGAGAAAGGTCTAGGAAAACAACCCTTGCACCCTCCATCTGCTTTGGGAGCTGCATTTACATCAAAATCGCTGCTCTTGCTCGATGCTTGAGGTATTGAGCTATGTATTTATGCTTCTGGCCAGCCTTGGACCTGATGATCCTGACCTTTCTGGCTTGTCCTTGGACCTGTCTTGTCAATATGGACTCATCTGGCAATCATGGAACTCATGGCTGACTCTGGTTTCTACGTCCAGAACTGCTCTGCTCTTCTTGTCTGGGTATTGCCAGAGTACACTCCTGGTCAGTGAGGGCACAGCCCCTGTTTGCTCTCTCCCTGGTCTCCCTCAGAGTTTACGTCTATATGTGAATATTTATAAGCTGCCTCTCTCTCTTTTGTGTATTATGGTGAGCTATCACTACTGTTTAATCTCAGTCTCCATGAAAAAGACATCAGCAAAACTCTGTTTAGAGAGCAATGTCTCCATGGGCAATTGCATGATGGTTTACTTTGTGAAAAACAAGGGGTCTGGTGTTTGCTTAGTCCTCATTCTTGATATGTGTCCACTACTTTGACTACTTCACCATGCATCAGTCCTGGAGCTGAAGAAAAAGATGGTGCTCTGACTGCAATAGTGCCTTCGAAACCCTCACTTCCATGCATTCTACCAGCTACTGCACTGCCTCTTTCAAGGTGAATGTATCCTTCCAGTGAGACTCCTTACCATATTAGATTGATATGCCAAAGTCCAATTTTTCCCTCTTTCTGTACAGAGCAGAAGCTGAGTAACCATTGCTTTCTCAGTGAATCTATGAAATACAGATAGGTTGTCATTTCCAGGGAAGAGATCCACCGGAGTGCTTCTCCAGTTAAAAAAAGCATTACAAATAAACGTACAAACAGAACATACAAAAGCATCAAAGTGATAAAGTGTCAGTTCCTTTAGTTTCTTTTACGAACTCCATTAGAAAACTCCTATGCCACTCAGTCATAATGAAACAGCACTGAGGAAAGGTTAAGTAATTTCTTTCTGTTACCAGTTACTTATTGTAAAGTTTCTTCTTAATAAGAAATGACTACAGAAGTAAGAGCAATACCAGTTAAATAAGTTCTTACTGCCCTTTTCATGGAGAGTCAATTTGTATATACTTATCTTTGACAGACTATAATTTTCTGTTTAGACGTCCATATATTTCGACAGTACCCACCATCAAAGCAGTTCTGAATAAGACATAAGAAGACATAATAGGCAACATGCAGGTCCCTAAACTGCTGTCTATGGTCCTAAAATTGTAGTAACTCTGAAAGAAGATTTGTTTAATCTTGTTGGATAGGTAACATAATAGAAGTGGGAAATCGTGTTCAAAAATGTGATAAAAAAGATTTTTGTGAAACAAGGTTAAGAAGGATTTTCACATTAGTAACCCAGAGTTTGCTCTGTAATAGATAAATATTTTCCTGCTGAAAGAGTACTGCAAATAGTTCTCAATAGCTGGAATGCATACACATTTTTCAAACTCAATGAAAACTTCTACTAAACATTTTATCTCACTATTTGAAATAATAAGGTATCAACCACTTATTTGTTGGAAAACACCACCAAAGCCAATCTGAAATGAAAAAAAAAAAAAGCTTAAGCCTGCAACAGAAATATCACAGTGAGTGAATCTAATGATTTCTTCAGAACTTCTATTTATACCATCCCCAAAATTTTCAAATATTTGAGGATTCTTGGTTGCTTTTCTATTACAAAATAGAAAAACTATTTTGTAAATACAGCTGTCCCATTTAACTGTCAAAACAAACATAAATGCTGATGATAATTCAAAAATTATTTATTCAGAACACTTTGCATGGTTTGTTGGTTGTCAGCAACTAGTTCACCAAATCATTAGATCTTTATTATTTTAACTAATCTGCTAATTTCTTCTGTAAATAATTACTGGTCTCCAGATCATTTGTGTACTGTAATTACTATTCAGTGTAAATAATTTTATACAAGTTTTATGAGTTTTAAATTGCACATTTAGCTGTGACTAGGCAGTTTAAACTGGGTTTTAAGAATGTCAAAAGGGATTCTACCCTTGACTAGGTATTTATTTATATAGCTTCCTTTATTTACCCAGTTCCACCTTCTGAAAAAAAATTGCTTAAAAGATATCAAACATATCAAACAGAGTAGAACAGCTCTGCATTCTACTTGAAATCCTGACATTGCTCAGTGCTTCATACTTTCAGCACTTAAGGACAGAAATATTCTACGTCCCTCAAGTTTGACCTGTTGGCTTCTCTGAACACATGAGAAGTTATCAGGACAAATCTTGTCAACACGGTCTCTGCTATGGAGGCAATTAAATTATGCTTGTAGTACAGATAGTAGCAATAATATTTAGGTTAGAATTCAAAGTACAGTATGGTGGAGAAGAGCTCAGGATCATCAGAGTACTAATACAAAAGACAAGCTAAGTAAGTACATGAACATAGTACTTCACACACCTCTTTCTTGCTGCCTCCTTTCTAAATTCCACAGGGGCTTAATATGCTGGCATTTCTTGCACGGAGTTTTTTTTTTTGTTCATTTGTCTTTTTTTTTTAGTGGTGGTGGTGGTGGTGCTTTTTTTTCCTTATTATTGTTTTGCTGATTGAGGCCTTTTTTTACCATCCAAAGTCAGGCAGTGTTAGGTAAAATGCTTCAGCTGGCTGGTTTTATTACCCTCTTTACTTTGTATATTGCCAGATGCCCTAAACAAGGCTATGTAAATAGATGCTTAAAGGTAGCAAGTCAATGCTAGAGACATCAGGTTTACAGTACAAAAAACAGTAAATGAAATAACTTTGGCTGAGTCTGCTGACATTGTCTGAATATCATTGCCTTTACTGCAGCAATGGACGTACCAATGTGAAACTCTAGAATGTCCTTCAAGTTGACATAAAGTCAAGATCACTGAACTACACTCCCTCAGCAATAGTCACACACCAGTACAGTCACAGTCTGTTATCACATTCCTCTCTTGTGGTGATGTGAACTTGAATGATCTTAAACTGTGACTCATGATGAGAACACAGCTACTTTTTCCCCAAGTTGATATTACCTTGCACAGCCCAGTAAAGACTTCATTATGATGAGGTATGGCCCATGAGGTATGGGCTAGATGAAAAGAAAATGAGTCCATTGAAAACTGATACATGGTCAGTGCCAGAGGGTGATGACCACCAGCGTAAAGTCTAGTTGGAGACCAGTAACTAGCAGTGTACCCTAGGGGTCAACACTTGACCAAGTCCTGTTTAATATCTTCATTAAAGATTTGGATGATCAGCAAGTTTACCAATGAAACTAAACTGTTAGTAGTGGCTGATAAGCCAGGGGATCATACTGCTGTCCAGAAGGACCTTGATGGGCTGGAGAAATGGTCCAATAGGAATTTGAACAAGGAAAAGTTCAACTTGTTGAACTTGAAGTTCAACAAGGAGAAGTGCAAAATCCTGCACATAGGGAAGAGCAGCCCCATGCATGAGCATATGTTGGAGGGTGATAATCTGGAAAGCAGCTTTGCAGAAAAAGTCCTGGGGTTCTTGGTGGTCACCAAATTGAACACGAGCCAGCAATGTGCCCTGGTGGCAAAGAAAGCTAATGGTATCCTGGACTATATTAACAGGATTGCTGCCAGCAGGTCAAGGGAGCTGATTCTACCCTTCTACTCAGCACTGATGAAGTCACACCTGTAGTGCTGTGTTCAGTTCTGGGCTCCCCAGTATGAGAGAACATGGACATACTGTAGAGTGTACAACAAAGTGTCAGAAATGATGAAGGGACATTAATCTTACATATGAGGAAAGCCTGAGAGAGCTGGGACATTCAGCTTGGAGAAAAAAAGGCTCAGAGATTATCTCATTGAAGTATATAAATACATGAAGAGAGGGTGCAAAGAGGATGGAGCCAGGCTCTTTTCAGTGCCAGGACAAGAGGCAGTGGCCGCAGACTGAAACACGGGAGGTTCCCTTGGACATCATGAAACACTTTTTTACTGTGAGGGTGACTGAGCATTGGCACAGGTTGCACCTGCAAAATTGTGTAGTTTCCCTCCTTGGGAGATATTGGTCTTGGGCAACCCGCTCTAGGCAGCCCTACTTGACAGGCCCGTTGGACCTCCAGAGGTCCCTTCCAGCCATTCTGTGATTCTGTGAAAGGAACTGTGGAGTCAGAAACTGGATATTTCCTAGCATAAGATCTTGAATCTAGGTTTTATCCAGAATAGCGTTCACCCTGAAAGGACATTTATATGAAAGCCAGTGTTGCCACCCTAATTGTGAAATTAATTTTGTTTCCTCAGCGTTAATCAGCTTATCCGTTCATAGTACCTTATGATTAGCTATGAAATCTCATTTTAATATTTTAGGACATTAAATATCTTCTTCAAGAGCAGGTAGGTGGACAACATGGTGGGCTAATACGTATTTGCCTGTGCCTATGACACTCTTCTCTGATAAAAATTTTGGCACAAAAAAAGTGAGTTTCAAATGGTTCCAATTATTTCATCCGGTAGCATGCAAAACTGAGTCCTGAAGATCACTCTGCTTGTACAATATGACTACATTGGCACTAACTAAGACTGTCTGAAAGCTTTCTGGACATTAACAAAAGTTTGAAACAACTGTCTGCCTCTCCTCCCTTTGGTATGCCCTCACAATGTGTTTGAGATCATCATCAAGGACAAAAAAAATCCACCAGCTTTGTAAAGTTTATTCTGTTGTCTATTACCACCACCCATTGAAGACAATGAATTTCGGAGTTATGTTTTTCTAAGGCGCAATCCATTTTCCAAAACCAAACACACTGTTGTGCTGATGAGGAGACAACATTTGTTCACAAGCCAGTATTGCTTATGGATACATGACAGCCTACGTATGTTCTGTAACCTGGTAGTGGTCCTAGCTCAGTACTAATATATGTCTTTTCACTTGCATGGATGATGCCATTTTGCACTGTTTGTATATTTGTCAAGAACTGTAAGAAACTTGTGCCCTAACACTGGTTTTAAGAAGTCTATATTCTGCATAATCAAAATTCTTAGCATGCAAAGATATCCTTTTTGTTACTTTTGTTACTATTGTTACTATTTCCTGACCTCTCATTTCTTTTTCTGACACTTGCAATTTCATTAATATTAACGAGTTTACCTCTGATAGACTGCTACAATCAAGGTATTTTGAGTAATTTCTTTTTAACATAGATCATCTTGATTTGCAACCTGCTAAGCAGAGACTTCTTCAGAGGTGACATTTGGTAAACATGCATTTTCATTGAAGCAGACAATTTCAGTGTCATATTGTGATGCACTAGTCTCACTGATAAAACTAGTTGAATAATATTCACAAAATAATTTATTCAGTCAATTGTGATTTTTATTCAGTAAATTATTTAACTAGTATTTCTTCATTCATTGCCTAACTCTTATGTTGTGACAGTTTTTCCTCTGTGCTTTTCGTTAGTCTGGAATTGGACTGATTATATGCAGCATTGCTCATTATCTAAGCATTGAAGTGGATGTTACATATTTTGAATTGAGCAAGAACATGTTCTATTTACAAATAGGCACATTTAACCTTATGTTTATCCTTGCATTCTGTGATACAACTTAGTGAAGTATTGTTAATTCACCACTGTTTAAATAAATTAACACGATCTGATGTTTAATCTTTGATATTCACTGGCTGTAACGTTTGACTATTTCAACTATTTACATTTCATGATAAACTTTTTTTGTAGTTATTTACGTATTTTTCAAAGTGAACAGTTCTATGTAAAAGAAATTGGTTTTATAAATAAAGGGACACTTGTAAGATTTGATATCTTGCCTTCAACACAAGGCAGTTTAAAAGGAGCCCAAAAAAAGACCCATATTACAAAAAACCAGTGAGTACTCAATAAAACTACTGCCTAGTTTTAAATTCTGAACACCTCATTAGAGAACTCTAAGACTCCATTTGTAAATTTTCACTCAAGTCAATGTTGTTTTGGGGTTTGAGTTATACAATTTTGCTCTCAGGATTGCTATCCTCTTGCTTTTAGACAAATTGGGTTTTGATGTGGTAAGTGAAGTTCTCAAGGACTTTATCTGCAGTTTTGATGTACAGTATTACTTGCACATAAGTGATACAAGATGTACTTACCTCCCTCAAAGATTCATGTACATCAAGTTTGTACACACAACTAAAACTTATGATTTAAATACAGACCATTGGTTTACCTCCTCCAAGTGTGTCAATAAGGCTTAAAGATTGTGGGAATCATGACAGGATTAATATGGAGAGGGTCCTGACAACTGAAATGTTAAATTGCTCATCTCTGGTCCCTCCTTATGATGATGTTCAAGATACATTTACATGGGGGAGTTGAGTGGTATGGTGCTTGGCAAATCCTATCCCACTCTGCTTTCATTGGATTCAAGACTGACTGTAAGCAATGCCAAACTGAATATAGAAACCTTCCCAGATTTTCTTAAAAAGATACATACTCTGTGTCATCTCCACAGCAGCACCTAGAGAATCTGATGGATGTCAGTTCTGTTTCTTACAGGGAATTGAGTGAAAAGAGTAAAACTACTTAAAAATGAAGGCTTATTTTAGGCAACATACCATATAAGAAAGGCTACACTACCTTAGAGCACAATCCACCTAACCACATATTCTGTCTCCATCAGCACAGTAAGAGATATAAAGCAAGGTGTTTGCACACAGCTTCATCATTCTCTGAGTTCCTTCCCCTTGGAATCACTGAAAACATCAACTAAAGAGGGTCCAGTCTTGGCAGACAGCCTGCAATACCCGTTAAGTTGAGATCTGCTGCCTGTTAATACGTATGTATTCTTGATCCAGCTTAATCTGGGGAGGTTGGACAAGATGATCTCCAGAGGTCCCTTCCAATCTCAGCCATTCATGACTCCATGTATAAATGAGTAAGTGGTATGGAGAAAAGCATTTTAGGTATATTTGCAGCTGTAGTACTTCTTTGGATAAGAAGTTGTACAGAAAGGGTTGCTGCACATTAAAATAGACAGGCCACTGGCTCTGAAAATAAAAAAAAAAACCAACAAACTTCTGTGTGAGTACATATGTGCATGCGTGAGTGTGTGTTTGAAGCTAATAAACAGAAAAACCTCGTCCAGACAGACCCTTGAGGGGAGATGTTGCGTAACTTCTGAAATGGCAAGGAGGGAAATAAATAGTCTAATCTTAAAAACAGGAGAGGAACATTAGATTGTTGAAATGCTGTTTTGATTTCCCCTGCTTTGTAGCTCAATATTGCAGGTGCCAAAATTACTTCTTGACCAACACTGAAAACTAAGGTGGCACTAAAGTGCTCTTTCAAACAACAACCTTTATATAATAGGTGACCCAAACCTGCTTGATCAAGAATAATCAGTGGGCTAATGTTGCCAAGCAGACTTTGTTGGGATTATGGAGCAGAACATGTCAGTGGAAGAATGGCACTGATATTAAGAAGACAAAAATGGTCCCCATATATAATAATGCAATCTTTCGTTGGAAATCTAAATGCTAATAGCAAAAATACAACGTTAGGACAATACTACCAACTATTTGACTAGGATGGTGATAGAGATGAGGAAGTATTGAGGGTGTCGGACACATTCCCCTTCTTCCTAAACCTTTTGCTGCCTGCACTCAAGGCAAGATCTCTGATACAATGCAGGTGCCTAATCTTGGTTCAGACAGCTGTGAAAAAAAAAGCTGTAGGAAGCCTCAGCTGGAGATTCTCTTCCGTACCCATTCACTTGGGAGCAGCTTTTTAAGCCAAGACTCTTGGCTTAAATTCTATTCCATTCTACTCTTGTCCATGCGCCTTACTGGAACTGCACAGCACATCCCTTCTTCATGGCCCTGCCTGGTCATCCCACATACGTATCTGACCCTGGATACCTTCACCAGGCCTGATCCTGACCCCTACACATGTTCCAGCCAGGCCTCAGCCTTTCACTGTCCCCATCCCCATGGGCCACCTCGCGGCTATGTCTAATCATGGTCACAGTAAACACTCTGCTCTTCTTGTTTGGGTGCTCTGGGACTATGCATGTCCTTAATGAGACACTGAAGATGTATCTCATTAAGATGCAACAAACAGACTGAATTTGTTGGCATATAGGGGACCTGTCACTAAAGCCTAATCCATTCCCAATCATTTTGCACACGTGCATAAAAAAAGACAAACAAAGACAAAGGGAAACAGGTACAAGTTGCACCAAAAGGGGTTTCATCTTCATACAAGAAAGTAATTATTTACAGTGAGAACCATCAATCACTGGAACAACCTTCCCAGGGACTCTCCATCACTAGAGCTTCTCAAGATGCAATTGGACAGTGTGCAAGAAAATCCCATCTGGGCTCCCTTTCCCATGAAATATTGGACCAGATGATCTTCTGAGGTCCGTTCCAACCTGGGCTGTTCTATGGTTCTATAATTCTAACATAACCCCCAATCCCAAAACCAAACAAAACCCCCTTATCTAGGGCTTACATGAATCAGATTTTCAACTAGATTTCTACAGATTTTGAATAACTGATCTAAAATGTTTAAAAATAACCAAAAAACCCTAGAAAATGTCCCATGAATTTTTTAGTGGATTTCTCTGCTAGTATTCAAAATAATTTTCACTCTGATACATGTTTAACTTTAATCGTGAGTGGTCCCATTCACTGAAATTAAGATATTCATCCCATTTATTTAAATAGAACTGATCCAGTGCTTAAAGTCAAGCAAATAGATAAGTATATGGAAATATGAGGCCTATATCTGGGTAGAGAAGATTTCAGAAACAGTGAATATAAGTGCTTTCTTGAGGTGTATTTCAAAAGTAAATATGTTTGTTATCTCTTTTTTCCTCCATTTTGATTATCCCAGTTGGTCTCCTAGTTTTGAGTTTCTATCTCCTTGAACAAGCTGGGTATTATTACCTGTTACTGTATACCTACTTTTTCCTTCAAGTATTCAATTTTACAGCTTCCTTTTATGGTGTCAATACAGAGTCTGTCTTTCTCATTCTCACAACTTTCTATATAGTCAGTAGTCTTTTAATTCAAAACACATGGGCCAGACATCATGTTCTTGGTTGCTGTTTGTGAAAGACTGGAACTTTAAAATAATTGTCTCAAAGCTTGCTTAAACTTCTGCAAATTGACAGCAGGCTTGCAGGCCAATAAGAGCTTGCTTGTATCTATTTAGCACCTTCTGCAGACCATCCTCCTGCTTGCCAGTCACCACCCAAGACTGCCATCAGCTGAAGAGGGTGTGTTGCTACCCCAGCTGGAAAGGGTGTAGGCCTCTGGCTATCGGAGTGGCCAGGCCCCGCCTACCCCAGGGCACACCTGAGCCTATGTTGTTAACTCCAAAATTGCTGAAGGACAGTGACTGTGCCAAGCACTGCCCAAACAGCAAGGGGGCAGGAAAAGCTTGTACAGCAACTGTGNCCCCCCCCCCGGATCAACAGGATGCCGCTGAACTTCCAAAGGACCACCGAGACGTCATCGGGCCTGCGGCGGTGACTATACTCTTGCTACGCTCTGTAATACTGCTACTCTTTTCTGCCTTTCTTCTACTTCTGCCTGTACTCTATTGCTTGTCTTAGCCACTTTTGCTGGGGAATAACAATAAACCTGCAGAGAGCAGCATCTGACCTCCTTTGCGTCTGAATTTCACACTTGGAATCATTGCAAACCTCTCCTGGGCCTGCTGTAGTTGGACTGGGACATAACACTGTATTAGCCCAAAAGTGCTATGTTGGAGTGGGTGATTGCTCTATGAAATTCAGTGAATGGCAGTGTGTTGTTGTTTAAGTCCAGTAGGCAGCTAAGACTTATCCACAGACCACAGTCCTCAGGGGTGTACCTGCTCCCAGTGGAGCATTATCTATGAGCCAGCCTCTTCAGGTGTATACTTAATGCAGTGTGGAATTATCTGCAGCTACAGTCACTTTGAGGTGCATCTGTGCACTGGTGCAGCCCTACCCATGGACTGCAATCCTTTCAGGGGTGTACCTGCTCCAGGGTGACCTTACCCATGGCCACCGTGCCTTCAGGGGTGTACCTGTTGTGTCATGGACTTATGCACAGCCACAGACGCTTTGAGGTGTCTGGCTTTATGCACAGCCACTGACACTTCAGGGTGTACCTGCTGCAGCATGGGTTTAGGATTGGGCCACAATCCCTTCAGAGGTATACTTGCTGCAGGACAGACATATCCACGACCACAGATGCTTCGCAGTGTACTGCTCCCATGTGGGCTCATCCACAGCCATAGACATTTTCTGATATACTGCTCCCATGTGGACTCATCCACAGGTCACAGTCCCTTTGACTCGAGATCATACCAGAGTTCCAATCTGTCCAGTAGAGTGGCACAGGAACAGCAACGATGCCCTGTCCATCTGCCAGCTCAGGTGCATGGTCATTGCTATTAAGAAAATGTTCCCAGGCACAGCAGAGTTAGATGATAAGAAGTACAGCAAGCAGCAAAAGCAAAAAGCAGCCACTAACAAGCACTAGACTCTAATATACAGTAAGACAAGCAAGCCCTATGGCAAGCACAGGAGCCTGCCAATTAATAGCTAAACAGCTATAACAGCTATGAATTTGATCTAACAGACTCCAATCAAAACTCTCATTATCTTGAACCCTTTGAGCTCCACTTTGGGTTCCAAAAAGGACTGTTGTGGTTTAACCCCCGTAGGGAGCTAAGCCTCACACAGCCACTTGCTTACTCACCTGTGGTGGAATGGGAGAGAGAATCGTAATTGTAAAAGTGAGAAAACTCATGGGTTGAGATAAAGACAGTTTAGAAACTAAAGCAAATCCAGGCAAATCAACACAAGGAATTCATTCACCACTTCTCATCAGCAGGTGTTTAGCCATCTCCAGGAAAGCAGGTCTCCATCACGTGTAACAGTTACTTGGGAAGACAAACATCATCACTCCAAATGTCTCCCCCCTTCCTTCTTCTTCCCCCAGCTTTTATTGCTGAGTACAGTGTCATATGGTATGGGATATCCTATTGGTCAGGTGGGGTCAGTCGTCCCATCTGTGTCCCCTCCCATCTTCTTGTGCACCCCCAGACTACTTGCTGGCAGGGCAGTGTGAGAAATGAAAGAGGCCTCGGTACTGTGTAAACTGTGTTATCAACACTGTTTTGGTCACAAATCCAAAACAGTACCATAGATATATATGTATGATTTAGACTTCTTCTGTGTGCAAGGTAGGCTGAGGGGTTGAAATGTAACTGATAGGCTTTTTTCATCAATGAAAGAAAGAAAAAGTAAGGGGAAAAAGAAGTTTTTACACAGTAATCAATTATCCAAAGCAACATGAAATTAAATCTCCTGTTGTTTCTCATTATTGACAAGTTCATCATATCTTCTCAACAATGGAGTTAGTGAAACTTTTTTTAAAATAGGCCTACATAGTTAAACAATATGCAGTTTGTCTTTCAGCTACCTAAAACTAGCATCTAAGCAGTTACACTTGGGGAGCAATTACTGGTGTTTGACTGTGAAGTGCACAGGAAGACAGCATGAATTTAATTTTAAACTAACTTAAATTTTGCAAATAACTTGATGTGCCAGTGAGCAGTGCTCATGAGATACAAGCCTTCAGGTGGTATGAAATTCTCAAGAAAACTATAATATCCAAATGAATACATGTTGTAGCATCATTCTGTCTGGAAAAGGTGGAAATAGTTTTGCTCCATTTGTCATTTAAAGTTTACCTTATAGCATGATATGATATCCAGAGATGTTTTTTTTTTTCTCTGATGTCATACAAATGAAGGACCACAAGTGAACTGGATTATTCAAGATAGAAATAAACATACTCTGAGCTGTAAAACAGGAAAAAAAACAATCAACAAACCCATGTCAAGAAGTGATTGGAACTCATTTGCCATAAGTAAGGTGGTGGGTTTTTTTTAAATACTGCTGTTCTCATAAATTGTTGGCACAAATTTTGTGCTGTATACAACTAAAACAGTGGTTTGCAATATCTTTAACTCCTCAAACAAATCTTGATAAGTATTGATCAAAATGTTTATGGAAAAAAGCTTCTGAGAAATTTGTGTCATTTGCATAGTTTTTTAATGGAAGAATTGCTGAATGGAAGCAGTAGCAGGGAAAGCAATGTCTGAATGGAGATATACTCCTACACCAGTAACCCTCAGAGAATTACAGTGATTGTCATTATAAACATGGGATTTATAGATAAGTTTTAGAGTGACTCCAAAATCATAGTGTCTAGGATATCATGATAGAGTTACAAATGTAAACTTCAGTGATGACCGCCGTAACTGTTGAAGGTGCATCAGCATGTAGAAATTTGTATATCCTTTAACAAGCAGCAGCTGCTCTATTTATGGATGAGTTTAGTCTCCTGGGCTGTCAAACCACTATTAAATTAATCAGGAATGTTAACACAGAGTTTATGTTTTATACATTTACCAACCTAGATAATAGTCATCTGGTTTGTAACCAGCAATTTAGTCAGTGGAGATTGTTCCTCTGTTTTCAGCTATCAAACAATCCCTTTGCTTTTCTATTAATTTCAGTAAGTACAAACAAAATTAAATTTAGAGACTGCCTTTTCTTGGTGCAAAAAACATATGAAAGGTGAAAATGCATTTTTAGAAAAACTTACTGATGTGTTCTAAAAACACTTCTTTCTTTTTATTTTCCCCCGTCAAATTTTGATTCTCTATGTAACTTGAGGTCAAATGATAATTTTGTCTTTGCCTAAATCTCTGAATGTCACTTTAAATGAGGATATCTGCAGATGTGGAACCTGCAGTACTTATGAAATCAGAAGCAAAACTGAAATAAAGGAAAAAACAGAAGCCAGACGAAAAACAAGTCTTTGGAAGGCTAGTTGCCAGTAAGTGTTCAGTACATCTTGTGGTTTGTATAAAATAGAAAAACGAGTCTGTCATAGTTTTGGCCAAATTGACCAATGACCAGTGATAGATACTCTCCCAGCACCGGAGGAGAGGGGGAGGAGAGATAAAGAGATTTGCGAGTTTAGAAGGAACTAAACTACTTTAATGAAATATTAATAATAAAATAAAAAGAAAATAATGAAATAGATACGACATATACAAAACCATATTATGCTCCCAGGATGATGTCACCGTCAGGCACTGGGGAGGTCCCAGACTGGACTCAGAGATGGGTGGGAACTGGATTCCAGAGCTGGAGTCAGGAACACACGGACCAGGATCAAAGCCAGGTGAACAGACAGGGTTCTCCTTGGACGTTGGCCATTGAAGAAATGGAGCTGACCCTTTGATCCCTCAGCTTTTATACTGAGCATGGGGCAGGTGGAATGGAATACCACTGTTGGTCAGTTTTGGGTCACCTTTCCTGTCCACTCCTCCCTGCAGGTGGGACCCCTCTACGCTTTTCCATTTCCGACCCTCCAACGGGGCAAATAACGAAATTAGCTGACCTTGGTTGTTATAGTAATAAGTATAAGCAAGAGCCTCTCTGCACACCATTCCCTGGCACTAATTGTAAACATTGGTCTTATCAGTCTGAGAACAAACTGTTTTCGGCACAATATGCTGTTAATTTTAGAGAGTTAGAAGAGGCCTAGCTAAAAAGTAAAATTACTGAACAGAAAGTTGGTTCCATTCTACCTCAAACCAGGACAGAGTCAGTAAGTTTCTTTCATTGAAATAATTTAAATTATGACTTTCCCTCAGTCTGAATTGTGCACTGATTACAAATGGAGTGTTAAAAACAATCCACAGGATTCTGAATAGGAGTTATTGCTATTTATGCAAATATGAGATTCTTTAAAATGCAAAGCCTTCATAAGTAAGAAGGGCCTGATTATTGTGCAGAGAACTGGTGGGTCATTGAGAAAACAAAGGTCTATATATTTTAAAAAGGTTACATTATCCCCAAGTAGTATTTACAACTCCTTTCAACTCAGACGCAACCCTTGCAGTTTCTAGAGAAGCCAGATTATAGCCCAGGTAAAATATGGTGATGCAAACTGAGACCTGAACAATGATTACTCAAATGATGACTCTATTGAATTTTCTTTGCCCGTTTTTTCTTTGCCCTTTTTTTTGCCCATTTTTTTTTCTTCGAAACCTGAGGATCTCTGAATTCCTGTCTTGCAGGTTTTTTTTGCTGTAGTTCAGCTGAATCCACATCTTCTGTGCTTTTTTTTTTTTTAAAGGTAACTCCTATGAGTAGGAGACATTTGTGCCTCTAGGTAACTGCTTGTTGTGTTGATGCATTAATTTCCTTTAAAAGTTTGTTAAATAAAAGACTAGATATGTGATGAATTAATTCAACCGCAAAACTCAAGGAACACAAGCAACGGTTATTCATCCTATAGCTTATTTCATGTTCCAGCAGATAAAAGCAACTTTTATGTAACTTCCTCATTTTTACATATTCTCAAGCTTTTTCTGCAAAGACTTTCAGAATCAGACATTGAACAGTATTAAGGGTGAGACAGAATAATCAACCTGTAGGGAATGTTCATATTGGAGTTTAATTAAGTAACAAGATTAGAGCTTTTACCTTAATTGATTAACTTGTTTGCTCATGCCCAGCCACCCCTACATCCAAGAGGTCTTGACTTCCCTGCCCAGCAGGAAGGTCACTGCTGGCCTGTGATGGCTGGGCAGAAAGTAGTGGTGGTTCCTTATGTCTCACTGCTTGCAGTCTCAGACCTTTGGGACTGAGGTCCCTGGGCATCCTTGACATTCGTCTCCACACAGGTCTCTGACTTTTAGCATCTTCTCTCACTTTCAGGATCTTTCCTCCAGCCAAGGTCTTCACATTCTTTTTTTCAAAGGTCACGTCTTCCTTTTGAAAACATATATTTATATTTAAAACTATTATAAGTAAAGACTTTTTTTAAAAAAGCAGCTGTTGTAATCTCTTTACTAACGTGACCTTGCAGCCAAGGTGGTGGAAACAAAAAACTCCACACAAACGTGGAATTGTACTGGGTCTGGTTGCTATCAAAAAATTTAGCTCCATCCCAACCATGCTATGTGGCACTCTGGTTTTTGCTGTGTGACCAGGGAGAGGGCACAAAGAAGTGGGATGGTGAACCTACCTTGAAGCTAGAAGTCCACATATGCAAACTGGGGGAGAAGACAGCTGCTAAGAAAGAGGTCATCCAAGAATGTTGTTATTCCAGCTGCTGCTGTGACAGTAGAGGCAACCAGTGATTGCCCAGACATAGAACAAGGACTGAGAGTGCCTCACATGATTATGGTGAAAATATGTCTGGTTTGGCACTGCAATGATCAGGCAGTGAATATTCTGACCAGAAACAGAGGGCTTCTGCCTTATGCTAGGAAGAGGAAAGGGGTAATTGGCTTTGCTGGACTATGTGGATCTTTCTGATCCACAGACTTTGGTGGACACCAGTGCACAGTGTACCCTAATGCCATCAGGATATGGTGGGAAGGAACCCATCATGAATTTCTGAATTGACAAGGGGATACCAACAGTTGTCTGTGTTGGAGGCTGAGTTGAGCCTAAGAGGGGACAAGTGGAAAACTATCCTATTTTGACCAACCCAGATGCCCCATGTATTCTTAGTATAGACTACATCAGCAGAGAGTACTTCAGGGACACAAAAAGGTATGTATCCACCATGGATACAGAGAAGATGAGGCAGCTGCCTACCTTGTCAGGCTTCTTGGAGGACCCCTCTGTTGTACGATTGCTCTGAGTCAAGTATCAGCAAGTGCCAATATTTGTATATTACAATTGCAAATTGCAGCATAATCCTTAGAGAGTTTCTACTTATTCTTTTACTCTGTGTTTACGCAGCATATGGTAGAAGTGATTCTTCACTTGTGACTTGAGTTCCCAGCTACTGCTAAAAGTCTACAGCCTCCTCATGCAAGGTTACAGAGAGCTTTAGAAAAATCTTTAGTTTTTTTAGAAGATACTATTTGATGTTTTTCCTCTTTTTTATTTTTACTATGGAATATTCATGCTTTTTTATTTTTAATTTGTTCTTCCTCTATTATTTTTATTTGTTTTGTTTTAGGGAAAAATGCAATAAAGGAAGATCATACTAGAGAAGCATGAAGTGATTTTGTCCAGCTCTCTGCATGCATTTTCTTTGTTCTTATACCTGATTTGTTATCTTTGCTCTTAGCTCTGATTTTGCTGTTCTTTTTAGGATGCTTCAATGTCATTTTATATGTTGCTTCTAAAATATTGATTATCTCTTGCTTTATGTTACACTGATTAATCTAATATCAATACATATAAAATCTTAACATAAAATGTTGGGCATGTGGGGGAAAGTCTTGTTTGCTTTCAGTTTGATAGGTGTACTAGAGGTCTCAAGAAAATTTACTCAGCAGATGTGTCTTCAGTTGCCCTCCAGGGAAAAGAGGTTAATTTTAGATAATATGTTTTTTTAAAAAACTGTGATCTGAAAACTATTATGAAAATGTGAAAGGGTTAACACCCAATTTCAAGTTGCAAGTGTGGAGAAACCCCTTTCCTATAGCAAAACCCTTTACCTCCAGTTTGGTTTTTAGAAGTGTCCGTATCAAATAAAATATATCATGTTCTAAGAAGAAGCTTTTAGATACAAACCAGTACACTCCTACAGTGCAGAAAAAGTTTCACTCATTTACTACTAGTGTGCCTCAATCAAGGCTCCAGTAGTCTCCATTGAGGTAATTTCATTGCAATGTCTGTTATAAATACAGTGTTTTCATCATTGTGTGCTTCCTCACTAAATAACTTTTAATGTTACAGTAATACCTGGAACTAATTGACTTGTTACTGATCTGCAGCTAGATCTTAGTCAACAGTGACCTTTCTCACTGTAACGTCATTGAGAACTTGCACATTAGTTTGACTAACTGAGAAAATTGTGTTTGTGCCTCAGATTCATTCTAATTAAGCATTAAATAACTTACACTGATAGCGCTGACCGTCTCTGTTCATGAATGACAAACACATTAGTCAAACTAGTGATTTTTCTGTTCTTTTCATCATACTTGTATGGTCTGAAACTCCAGATTCTTAAGCAGTAGGGTGAATCTGGAGGACTTTAGGATTTCCTTAGCTGCAGGCACCTGTCTATGAATCAATAATGTAACTTTGATATGATATTACTTTTCATGCTGAATGACAGAATTGTACTAGTAAAAAGTTTTTAAAACACAAGCTGGGAATAGCCTTGGCTTGAACCTAATCAAATGTAAATACTGTGTTTGGTATATGCTCACTCAACTGTTTAGAAAATATTCTCATTAATTTCAGTTGGCTTTGTCTTGAGTACCCAATATGTTTGGTTTAATCAAGCACCAACTCATTTCAACACTCCTCCCCACCCACAGTAAGAGTACATGTTGAAAAACCATTCTAAATGGAGACTGGGGGTGAGTGGAAAGAAAATTTAGGAAGAATTGGGCACCTGTGTTCTGGTAATTTTTGTTTCCACAAGAAACAGGAACTATTAAGTGACAGTCGCCTTTGCTGCTAGTCTCAGGAGCAACCTTTAAGTTCACAAAGCTAGTACAAAACTGCAAGACAATCAGCAGAAATGATTGAATTATTTCAACCAATCAAAACTGTGCAATTTTTCAAATTATTTTTTTTCATGGAGGATTCTTGAAGAGAAAAAAACAAGAATCTAAATTAAAAATAAAAGCAAGACTTCTCCTGCAGAAAGATGATTTTTTGTACAAAAGCAGGACAAGATTCTGCGCTTTACTTCGGCACATTTAATGTAGTACCTTCCTACATACCTATTGTAAGGAGGCCAAAGTCAATTGTTCTGCTCATCTTCTACTGAATCTAGTAATTTGTACGTCCACTGATAGTGAATTCTGCAGAATGCCTCATGTAAAAGTAAGAACAGTATTTGTATTAAGTTCTATTACTCAGAACTACAAGTTAAGAAAAAAAAAGATAAAAGCCTAAGTGTCAAATGAAAATTGAAAAATGCTGTTCTTGTATTTTTTCCGGTGGTCTCAAAAGTAGCAGTTGCTTAAATTTCAAAAATAGCCAAAATAGCTGACGAGTGCATGTATAGGGTCTTGCACCTAGGGAGGAATAACCCCATGCAGCAGTACAGGTTAGGTGTTGACATGCTGGAAAGCAGCTCTGCAGAGAGGGACCTGGGAGTCCTGGTATACAACAAGTTGATCATGAGCCAGCAATGTGCCCTTGTGGCCAAGAAAGCCAGTGGTCTCCTGGGATGCATTAAAAAGACCACGGACAGCAGGTCGAGGGAGGTTATGCTTCCCTCTACTCTGCCCTGCTGAGGCTACATCTGGAGTACTGAGTCCAGTTCTGGGCTCCTCGGTTCAAGAAAGACAAGGAATTGCTGAAGAGAGTCCAACGGAGGGCTACAAAGATAATCAAGGGAAAGGAGCATCTCTCTTATGAGAAAGACTGGGACACCTGGGTCCGTTTAGCCTGGAGAAGAGAAGACTGAGAGGGGATCTCATCAATGTTTATAAATATCTAAAGGGTGGGTGTCAAGAGAATGGGGCCAGACTCTTTTCAGCGGTGCTCAGTGACAAGACAAGAGGCAACGGGCACAAACTGGAACACAGAAAATTCCATCTCAACATGAGGAAAAACTTCTTTACTTTGAGGGTGAGAGAGCACTGGAACAGGCTGTCCAGAGAGGCTGTGGTCTCCTTTGGAGATATTCAATACCTGCCTGGACGTGTTTCTGTGCAACCTGCTCTAGGTGAATCTGCTTTGTCAGGGGGTTGGACTAGATGATCTCTGAAGATCCCTTCCAACTCCTACCATTCTGTGATTCTTTTTTTGAAAAATTCTGAGCTTTTCTGTATAAATATGGTAACTGAGTAAGCTTGATAAAGTAAAACAGGAATGCTTTCAATGGGCTCTAGACAAACACAGTCCTATTAAGTAAAATAAAGACGATGATTGTAATTTCTCCTAGCATATCATTTGGTGGAAAAATATTGAGTATATTTTGTGCTTTTTTTTATGTTATTTTTTCATACATGTGAAAATATTACACTGACGGTTATTTTGAAAAGAGTCGTCACTTCCTTTATAAAGAATTTATCAGCCAGATGATAATCTATTAACTCTTCATATGTTTTTAGCTAAAAAAACGTTATGGCCTGAGTTTGAGAGAAAACTAACCTGTACGTTTGAAGCAGCAAAATTTCATCCCTTTCTAAAAATAGATGTTTAATTTTTCTCATTAAAATTATTTTTATTCTCCAAACACAGATTCACTCCAACATTTTCTTTGTCATGAGTATATTTACAGGATCTGATAAATTTTGAGACAGTTGCTGTTGATCAGCAAATCAATTATGAAGGAAACCCCAGTAAGACCAAGGTGAGGACACTGGGTTTTTAAGACAACATTCTTTTAATTTCACAGTTTTGAACGTGTCATTTGAATGCATCATAGCATATTTGTGCCAAAAGGAATGACAGAAATAGTTGTAGAGCGTGTCAGACAAACTTCTCTCTGTTAATGAATGCTAATGTGAAACCTGGGATTTTTTTGCAGGGCATTTAACTTCTGGTTTAGGAGGATGAAGAGGATGAAAAAGTCAGATGTTTCATCTAATATGCAAGTTGAGCTCAGGTCTCTAGCAGTCTGAACCCCATTTGGGTGTTTTTACACCTAGTTGGGAACTGCCTGGACTAGATTTATGTGCTGCGTGGCCCACATTTGTTAAAGGATCTCACACAATGGATCACGCAAAAAAAATCCTTGCTTGTATGTTCAAAAAATTTTCTGCTGAGATTACCCACAACACAGTTCCTTTCATGACAAAGCACAAAATCTCTACTACTTTTTGGGCATTAAAACCAAACGTGCATATAATATTTTGATCTGATATTCTGACCTTAACAGGCAAGATCTCACTGCTTGCATGGATAAAATTAAACAGCAGCATATCAAAAAATATTAGGAGTAAAGTTTGTGCAACATATAATTCAACTCTGATTCCCTTCCAATGGCTTTGCTATGACAATACTCAATATTCTGTGTCTGGATGATGATTTTTGGAAGTAGTGCTTTTTATTAGCTTTTAGCAGCGCACATTAAAAGTAAGTTACACAGTCCTTAACAGGGCTTATGCATGTCATATCTACTTTTTATTCATTTTAGCTTTGATGGCTTATGCTGTCAAATTCAGCACTGCTGTCAGAAAATGTTATGCAAAATCAAATTTTTTCATGTTATGAATAGCTGTGTTATCATTTGCAATTTGCCCACCCCTGTTAAATCAAAGTTATAGCTCACTGGGTTCAGAGCAACAGAACAAAGGGGAAATGGAACACTTAATCTTTATTATTAACTGTAAATTTAAGCATCTTTCTGTGCTATTGATAATTGTCTGGAGCATTTTTCTGGATTTTTTTGAGAGCTCAAGAACTCATTTTGGGACTAACATGTGGGAAGTGATACAAAAATGTATTCCTTGAACTAAAGACTGTTAAACTCTATCACAGTGTCAGAGGGATGGAAAGGAAGGAAATCAGAACTCAAGTTCAAACCCAAAGTTTTATTAGCAAAGTATAGAATCATGGAGTCATAGAATCATAGAATTATAGAATCGCCTAGGTTGGAAGGGACCTTTCAGATCATCTAGTCCAACCGTCAACCTAACTGACAAAAGCCATCACTAAACCATATCTCTAAGCACTATATCTACTCGTCTTTTAAATACTTCCAGGGACGGTAACTCAACCACTTCCCTCGGCAGCCTGTTCCAATGCTTAATAAACCTTTCAGTGTAAAAATTTTTCCTAATATCCAGTCTAAACCTCCCCTGGCGCAACTTGAGGCCATTTCCTCTGTCCTATCGCTTGTTACCTGGGAGAAGAGACTGACCCCCACTTCCCTACTACTTCCTTTCTGGTAGTCATAGAGAACGATAAGGTCTCTCCTCATCCTCCTTTTCTCCAGGCTAAACAACCCTAGCTCCGTCAGCCACAGCCGCTACTCATAAGAATTATTCTCCAGACCCTTCACCAGGTTCGTTGCCCTTCTCTGGACCTGTTCCAGCATCTCAATGTCTTTTTTGTGGCGAGGGGCCCAAAAACTGGACACAGTACTCGACGTGGGGCCTCAACAATGCCGAGTACAGGGCATCACTTCCCTAGTCCTACTTGCCACACTGTTCCTGATACAAGCCAGGATGTTGTTGGCCTTCTTGGCCACTTGGGCACACTGCTGGCTCATATTCAGCAGGCAGTCAACCAATACCCCCAGGTCCCTTTCCACTGGGCAGCTTTGCAGTCACTCTTCCCCAAACTTGTAATGCTGCATGGGGTTGTTGTGACCCAAGTGCAGGACCCAGCACTTGGCCTTGTTGAACCTCATACCATTGGCCTCGGCCCATCGATCCAGCCTGTCCAGATCCCTCTGCAACGCCTTTCTAGCCTCAAGCAGGTCGACGCTCCCACCCAGCTTGGTGTCAACTGCAAACATATTGAGGGTGCACTCAATCCCCTTGTCCAGATCATTGATAAAGATATTATTAAAGAGACCTGGCCCCAATACCGAGCCCTGGGGAACACCACTCATGACTGTCCGCTGACTGGATTTAACTCCATTCACCACCACTCTGTGGGCCTGGACCTCCATCCATTTTTTTTTACGCAGTAAAGAGTACTCCCATCCAAGCCATGGGCAGCCAGTTTCTCCAGAAGGATGCTGCACGAAACTGTATCAAAGACCTTACTAAAGTCCAGTTAAACAACATCCACAGCCTTTTCCTCATCCACCAAGTGGGTCACTTTGTCATAGAAGATCAGGTTGGTCAAGCAGGACCTGCCCTTCGTAAACCCATGCTGACTGGGCCTGATCACCTGGTTGTCCTTCATGTGCTGCATAATGGCACATGATCATCAGGATGGTCTGTTCAATGACCTTCCCAGGCACCAAGGTCAGGCTGACAGGCCTGTAGTTCCCTGGATCATCCTTTCGGCCCTTCACATGGATGGGTGTCACATCTGCTAGACGACAGTAAACTGGGACCTCCCCAGTTTGTCAAGAGTGCTGGTAAATGATGGAAAGTGTCTCAGTGAGCACTTCTGCCAGCTCCCTCAGTACTCTCAGGTGGATCCCACCTGGCCCAATAGACTTGTGTACGTCCAGGTTTGGAGCAGGTCCCTCATCATCTCCCTTCGGATTATGGGGACTTCATTCTGGTCCCTGCCCCTATCTGCTAGCTCATGAGCAAACCTCAGTCATCAACAAAGGGGCCCATGCACAGAAACAAACCTGCATACGAAATACAGATTTTCTCAGCATTTCTGAAATAAAATGTGATTACTTTTTGGTGTGACAAGAGGCAACAACCATTACAACCAACTTCTTGACTGAGTTCATTTGCAAGGCAGACCTTCTTCTGAATCTGTTGCAGTGGGAATTTTGGCTGAATACAACTATCCCTGCCAAAACTACTGCGTACACAGAAACATTGACAGGACATGATCCAGAAAATAATTCTATGTTGCTTAGAGAAATTATACAGAAAAATGGGGATATTGTAAACTTAACACCTAGTCCTTATTTCCATATTTTGAACTGTAGTCATAGGAACTGTTTTCTGGAATTCTCACAGAACAATGAGGAAATTACACATTCTGTATTAATATGCCTATACATTATGACCTCTCTACATATTAGTAAAATGCTTGCAGAGGGTTTTCCACCTTGTATGATGTATGGTGTCTCTGATTACAATTAGAGAGGCTGGTGGGAGAGAATAAGGGGAAATTCTTCAGATGTTAGAGTTGTTTCCTTAGAAGGACTTTCAGAGTTTCCCCTTCTAACACTGTATTTGTTAGCATACAGTAAATTCTTTACTCCTTTGGGGAAACCTCTCTCCTCCTTGGAGGACGTACTGGGAATGCTGAGAGCAGCTTAAGCCATGCACCTCTAGTGATTCCACAGTTTGTTAGAAACCCAGTGAAAGGTGTGTTTCAACATTCAGTAGTCCTGTTGTGAGTCAGAAATCCTGGTTTGTGGAAGGAGGTAAATCTCCTCATTTACTACATCAGAGGGGGTCTTCCTCCAGTTTCCCTATGTTCATCACATTCTGGAAACAAAAGTAAACTTTCAGTTGGCCTGAATTTTCCTTTCTAGAAGGCAGAAACTCTGGAAGCCTCGATTTTAGCATTTGTGATATCTATGGCAGTAAAAAGTTACATAAAGTAGGGGAACATCAAAACCCTGTAAACACAATTTAACCATATTTTCAGAATGCCACAAAATTTTGCTAACAACCAATGTAGATTGACAAACTGATTCAAAAAAACAATTAAGCATGAGAGCATTGAAAGCAGAAGCTGTAGGTGTCAACGTTTGAAATTTTGTCTGTCTTTAAACTGAAGTGCTTTCCTAGTTCAAAAATAATTCTGTTCTTGACCTCATGCAGAAAAATCTTATCTACTTTTTGAATGGTATTTACACCAAGCCACAGAAGAAAGGAGTGCTGGGAGTTGTCTTAGATCTCCCTCCTGAAATCTGCTAAAATGAGCTTAGAAGAGCTGCTTCTGCAGGAGATTATCTGTTGTGGGTGGTTGGTTAGCTAATCTGCCTGAATCTGGGACATGAAAAGCTCCAGGTTCTGCGTCTGCTTGTCAACTACATGTGGCTGTGCACCCCACTAGTGCCACCATCAGTGGGACCCTTCTAACTCAGAAATCCACTCTTGCCACCTCTGGCAGAGGTGACACAGGCATCCAGATAGGAAGTGAAGAGCAGTGGAGCTGAGCAACAGAAGCAAAGCTTTGCAAATAAATAAATAAGTAGATGATGAAAGCACAGGCACAAGGGGCTGCTAAAATGGAGTTATTATGATAGGACTTGTGTAATAACAGCAAATAAAATTTTGTTTTTAAGTAAACCTATGTGCCTCTACTGTCCATGAGCTAAGAACATTACATGAATCGCTCACACATTCTTTGATGGCTCATTAAAACTGGTTTCACATGATCCACTTGATATCTACATACCCTTATCTACAGAGGCTACGTAGATGCTTGAGAATTGCAGCTGCCACTGTCAAGCATCAACATATCTTAAAAATGCCAGCAAAAGATATCAATTTGATAATGTGCAGCAGCATATCCTCCAGGAAATCTGCCATATGCTCGGAAAAGGTTGCATAGTTTCAGTACTAACCACCATGCAAATTGGAAATGCTTTCCTGAAATACAAGGTATGAAACTGCTGTTTTTGCCCTAATTGTACATACGTTTCTTCAAACTCCAACTTGATAACTGAATTTGTGCATAAAGGTATTAGAAATGCCCAGTAGATAAACTAAATACACTTTAATATCTCTTATTGGACTTGCTGGTTTATGATCTCAATTATTTTATGCATAAGGGCCAGATCAAGACAAGCAAGGAAAACCCTGAGATGACAGACAATTCTAAATATGCAAGAACTATAACTTGCATATGTAGAAGAGGTAGATATATTCTTTCTTTAGGTTTTTTTTAACAGCTAAACCTTACTAATGCTCTTTTTCAGCCAAAGCTACATGGCAGAACTGTATGCACTATACAAGAATGAATCCAAATCCAGAAATCTTATGTTAACCTTTTTAAAGGTTTTAAAATCATGTGATTAAAGCTATTATGATAGAAACCTACAAAAATGTGATTCAAGAAAAGAGCATGTAATAGAAGAGAGATAATGACTAAGGATCTAATTTAAGAAAGTGGAAAGTTACGTTAAAAATCAAAAGGTCATGAGGTTTTTTGAAGACAGGCTGGCCAATGAATGCTACCATATGTAACAACAAACTTGAATCAGTTTATGCTTATACAATGTGCTGTAAAGAAATAGTTTTGCTATATTTTCAATGTAACTGTATCTGTATCTTTTTTATCTTCAGGAACAAAACTTTATTCTTTTTTTAGTTTCTGTCAGTTCTTATCCATCTTTTATGTAGTATTTGAGAATTGAGAGGAAGCCATACATACACGTTTTATTATCTGTTTTGCCTTTCTATAAACAGCTGTGTAGATTTCATCACCTGGTATTTGTTTCATGCTCTACATACATTTGTTCTGAGAAAATGTAATAGTCGATTGACTGAAGAAAGAAAATACTGCCTACATAATAGAAAATAATTATGCTTTCTCATAAAATGTTACAATCTCTTTTCTTTTCTAAATGAATGAGAATTCCATAAGAAATATTTTATCTGCTTCATTTTATTATTGATCTTATTTTATAAATACAATAATAAATGTATGTTTCTCTTTCTTTCTGTCTATCTGTCACTCTTATTCTCCCTAGATACAACACAATCTGTACAAGAAAGGCATTTCTCCAGATTATGGTAGTGCTCTGCGGTACTCTGGACAAATTTTATTGTCTGGCGATCATTTCTTTCTAATGTGCATAGATTACCCAATATAACAGATGGGGTAGCACCAAAACCGCTTTGTGGTTCCTATTGGTGGAAAATATAAAAATCTATGAGAGAATGCTAATCATTTAAACCTTATATTGAGGCAATAGTTTTGAAAGTAAACCCTAATAGTAAAATGATACTCTGGCCAGACAGTTATCATTAAGAAAGCTGTTGAGGAAAATAATGCTAATTAAATTTTTAAGATGGAAGACTAATAGAATTCTATCCCATAAAAGTATAATGTGCAAATAAGAAATGGAAGAGTTTTGAAAACAGCAGTGAATTACAAAGAAGTGTTTTTAATTGAAGTTAAGTAGCTTCTTGAATAGCAATACTTTCCCAAATTGGCTTTATAGAATCATAGAATCATAGAACTAGGTTGGAAGGGGCCTTTCAGGTCATCGAGTTCAATATCAACCTAACACTGACAAAAACCACCACTAAACCATGTCCCTAAGCACCATGTCTACCCATCTTTTAAATACCTCCAGGGATGGTGATTCCACCACTTCCCTGGGCAGCCTGTTCCAATGCTTGATAACTCTTTCAGTGTAAAAATATTTCCTAATATCTAATCTACACTTCCCCTGGTGCAACTTGAGGTCATTTCCTCATCCTGTTGCTTGTCACTTGGGAGAACAGACTGACACCATTTATATAGCATTAATGAAAATCAAATAGATTCAAAATCCCTTGATGAGTTGGTGGTTAAATGATTTGATCACAAAAAGAATTTTAAAAGATCACATTCAGCAAATATGTATAATGGTAATAATTTTAAAGATATCTACCACACCAAAGTTGAGGTATGTATGGAACATTTCCTTTAAGGATTTTTATCTGTCACATGAGCAGCAACCAGGTATTTATGGAAACTGAGTGCAAAAGTCTGTGGCACCTTAACTCTACACTGTCCTTCCATGAAAATATAAATACTCTTTTGCATATGTAATACATTTTTACAGGTATGTGCTATAAATAAATGAAAATAATTCCCTTTGCAAAGGAGAATGACCCTTCAAAAGTCAAAATATCCCAATTTTATGGAAATATTTCTACATTTAAAATACTCAAATTGTAATGCAATCAATATTTTCTCCAAGTGTTTCAACCAATAATCTTCTGTTCAAAAGATTTACTTATACATTCTGTCAAGAATCAGGAATAGCCGATGAGATTATAACTATTTGTGTGTAAACTCAAAGCAGACAGATAGGACACTAGGTGCATTTTGGGAATTTATTACCTAAAATTTATTATTATGATCCTTTTTGATTAAATTTCACATTGTCCCAACAGCTGGTGGTTGGGCAGATTTATTATGCAAACAGAATTACTCAGTGACAATACTATAACTCAGCATCACTAATTTGGAAATTTCAGGACCTGTATGCAAAATGCTTCTTATTTCCAAATTCTTTCTAAAAGCATCAATTTCCTGACTTGAGAATATGTAATGATATTAACTCATTGTTTTGTTTGACTCACTATTATAGGTCAGTATTTCATTATCCATAGGCGTCTAGGGGGTATTGTTTTGCCTTGCTGGAAATTATGGTCCTGAAATATTAATTGAGCCAGAGGAAAAATGATACTATTCTGCTGCTCAATAAAGTCCATACATTTTCCGTCACATGCTATAAGGACATTGCATTCTTTTTATGTACTTATGGACTTGTGAATGTACAAAGAGACTTCAGAATTTTAACAGTTAAAGTCTAGATATTTTCTGTGATGATTTTAAAAAACGTACAATCTCTTCATTTGTTTTGTTATTGTTTGCTTGGTTTTTTTTTTTTTTTTTTTTTTTTTTCAGAACTTAGTCTTAAACAGAGAAGGATGTATTTAGCAGACATTTTCAGAAGCACTTAAGGTCCAGGTAGTCAATGATCTGTGTCAAAATCTTCCTGGGATAAATGCGAATTCTATTAATCAACACCTTCGTGACTCCCTTGAGTCATCAGTGATTTCATTTGTAGGTATTTAAGCTACTGTACATACTCTAGCCCAAACATTAGGACTGCTCCTCATAACACCAGTAAAACTTAACATTTTTGAGAAAAATTATAATTTTTTGTATTGTCTTATTTTTATAACACTATAGCACTACACACACTGTTAAACTGGTAGTGTAAGATACTCTGGAGTTCTAATGCAGATTTGAAAACTCTAAGCTCTCACCATTTCATTACAGTAAAACTAGAAATTTTCTTTGTACCTGATTCTGTGAAGAGTTAAAGACATTTAGAAACATATCTTGAATATATTTCTCTGAAGTGTAAGTAAGACATATTTTTGAGTGTTATTGAAAGTCTGTAACAGCTCTTGACAAAACATTAAACTGCTGTAAACTCAGGTGCTCCAGTTAAATGGGAATATAATTGCTCAGGAGATAAGAATATGCAAACATCCAGGTCAAATGAATGATGCAGGGAGAGGATATTAGAGCAGAGAATGAAATAAATTTTTCTCTTTGTTTTTTTTTTTCTTTTTTTTTAATATATTATTTGACATTTATTGAAGATGTCAATTGTTATATTTTTTCACTTTAAAAGTAATGGACACTTTAAACTACTCCAAAATGAAAATGCGGAAATGTGAATATCTTCCTCTAGCAATTTAAGACTTCAGGTTCTCTTTTTTTACAACAGTCGGAGTTTGTTTTTTTCAAATCCTTAAGATTGTGTCTTCTTCCTCAGCATTTATGTGTACTGTAGGCTATCTGTGAAACTAATTTTAAATATATGCTTAGCCATCGAGGTTCAGCGTGTACCTTCTGGAACTCTTATGAAGCTGCTCATGATAGATGATAGATTTGTTATTTGAAAGAGAACACTGTGCATTAGCACAGCAGTCTTCATATCAATATTGCTGGAAACTTGCAGCATGCTACGAGGCCTTTTTTATTATGTATTTTGAACAAATCTTCTAGGACAATGTATATTTTAAAGGCTGAAGTTTACAAACTAACTATATTTACCCAAATATCCTAAAATCTGTCATTTTAATTTATTATCTGCTCATGATTTTTTTAGTATTTTTGTTTAGAAATATAGCAACTTTTAATATCTTCTCAGTGTGTAGCTAACAAGAAAATTGATTAAGTGTATATAAATACATAAATCAATATGTTCTCATCTGGCTGACAGATTAAATGACTACTGCAATGACTGCTTCAAGACAGAAAGAAGCAGAATGTGTTTAGCTTACTAAGAATTCATGTTGTGCATTTATGTTATGGCAGATGAATATGTGTTTATGTGAGAAATGTTCAAATGTTACAAATAATAACTTGTTGAGCTGCAAATAGTTACCCTATCTTTTTTTGAGCACTATTGAAAAAGTAAAAAATTTCTTGGGGGCTCTGTGTCCTAAAAGTATTGGTGCAGGTACACTGTGTAGAAAAGCATAAATATATGTGTTAACTACCTTGAAATGAGAAGGATGCAAGTCCACAGGCTTTGCTTGTGGGCTTACTTGAACTTGGATATCTCAGAGTTGGGACTAGATATATTTTTATCTCTCAATGAAGCCTAAATTTGATATGCTGAGGAGAGGACCTTTTAGTTTTTTTTCATAGTACCTACATACTATACTAAAAAGAAAGAAATAAATATTTATCCCTTAATCAGTCCTTTAATTTCAATTTGTAGAGTATGTGAGTTTTGTATTTAATTTATTTTATAGGTAGTAAAATATCTATTGCCATGTTGCTAATTTTATTTTAGATCTCCTTACACTTTCATATAATCTAATAAAGTAACAGAATTATGTCAAAGTCTTTGTGGAATAACTTGCATTAATGTTGGTTTTCTAGTATTTTTTAATATTTATGTCTTTACTTTTTAAAAGCCCCAGATCTAGTGGCTCAAGAACTCTTAGAATTACTTAAATACCATGAAACCAAAATAATTCTGACTATAAATAGACATAGAAACATCTTTTCATGCCAATTTTAAATTTTAGTAGCAAACAAACAAAAATACATAATCATGAGAGCGTACTACTTTGACAAACACTTAGGCATCATTTAAAGGTGTTTACCATTTTGATGCCACTGTCACTGGCATTTGTATTCTGCATGGCAAGTATTATCAAAAATGCATTTATAAAGTTAACTTTAAATCAAGCTTTGTATCTGGGGCTTAAATAATAAAATTGATTGTAATGTTATGCTTCTTTGTATTCTTCCTACTGGCACAAGTTGCCTGCTATTTCTAAAAGCAAGGTTTTCTCCTACAAAAATTAGTTCCCTCAGTACTATTCAGGTACCTCTAAACAAAAAGGGAGTAAAAATAATTGATGTTAAATATTGATTGTTGAGATGAAGCCTTCTAACACTTACTTTAAAAACCAAAACCAAACCAGCTGTTTTGTAAGAAGCCCTCATCAGTTTTAGAGGCTAGCATCTCTCTTTTATAGGAAAGAATCACTCCATGTTGAGTTGAATGAGGAGCATTATTATAATCGGTGTCATTACATAAATAGCAAGCTTTCTAAAAAAAGTAAACAAAAGCAAGGTTTCTGGGTACCTGAGTGACTAAACCACAGTCCTGGTTTAGATATCATGCAACTTGGGAATGATTGCAAACAAAATGTTACTCTGTAGAAAAATGACATGGTAAAAGATAATAAACCTACTTTTTATTCTGTGGTTATTATAGTATTGTAAAAACAGTTAAACTATCTTTTTTTTTAAAATTAAAAAAACCCCAACAACTTCAAATTAAAAAAAACAAGACTGGAAATCTTGCTTGAATCAAGGTTGCTTGATCATGTAATGTGGTTTTGTTCCTATACTGAGGGACTGAAGGAACTTTCTTTATGAAAGTAATTTCCACTGTTTTTTCAGGTCGTTGACATGTGGGTGATGTCCACCTGGCAGAATTGATTTTGCAGTTGCCTCAGCAATAGTTTTGCATAGCACATGAAAGATACAAAAACATGAAAAGAAAGCACCCTCTTAAGTTGCTAAGTTCAAGGGGAGAGCAGAGCTTCAACACTCTTTTGCATTGCACCTGGTAGAGAAGAGTAATCCTGACACTAGAGAGCTCAATTCATGGTTGATCTTTCTGCATGTGTTGTCAAAGATGTAGTCCTGGTGGAATCTGCTCAGTGACCTCCTCTGCCAGCACAAGTTACATTGACGTTTTGGCCAGATAGCTGGGAATGAAGTAAATAGGGTAGTTTTCCTCTGTAGTTAAAGTAATCACTATGATTGAATCAGTGGTCCCACAGCTTAGCCATACATTGCTATTTTTGATGTCAACCTCAAAGAGTTCTTCAGTTGTCTGCAAGCAGGAGACAAAGACAAATCTTGGTACCTTTTGCCAGAGTCCAATGCTCTCTGGTCAGATTTTTTTAGATATTCCACATGAGAAGGGTGTAATGTTTAATACTAAATTTACTCATTTGTAGATAGTTCATGTTGCACAGCATTTTGATTTAACAGAGTGATCAGAAGTGTACTGAAATAGCAATACAACACAATGCAGCAATTGCAATATACAGATGGATCACAATGTAAATTCACATTACTGATCTCTCGATGCTCACCACCATGATGATGGAAATCCCCATCTGTCAGGAAAGAATGCATGGGTTGAAGTCAGCTCAAGCCTGTTCAAGCTTGAAGCTTACTTCGAAGTTTATTCTGTTGCTTTGGTATTACTTTTTTTTTAGCTTTTGTACTCCATGTTAGGCTGAGCCACGTATACATTCCCCATGCTGGTCTTGGCTAGCTCAGGAAGACAATACGCTCTATTGATTACACAACCGGTCGAGCCACTCAAGTCATATAGCCAGTTGATCCACTTATACAGAAGTTTATATAACAGAAAACCTGCTTTTGAGTCCCGTTTATGTTGAGACACTTCTATTTTTCCTTGCAACAGTTACTCTCTACAGTCTTCCTTGAGCTTCATGAACAGACTACCTGTGCCTATCCCCTCTGATTCTTTTTCCACTGTAGGAGTTTGTTGCTCCATTGCACATTTCACTGCACGTGAAACTTGGCTTCTCCCCAGAAACTATTGATATTTCCATTTTTCGGTTTAAGTAGCTCTCAAAATATTGAGGAGTTTTTTATTATTTTTTTTCCTTCTTCAGTATTTAGCCTTAGAGTTTATGTATTCTGATCTGGTAGCTACTCCCTAGAATTAAGAGGGGAAAACTTTTCAGGATATATATAAGCCCATGCACTGAAGAGGCAGGCCATAGGAAACCAATAGTGTGTGACAATATAAACAAAGATTACAAGATAATGTGCACACTCTTAGGAGAAAATTAGAGTTGCACTGCAAATCTACATGCATTTGAAAACTATTAGTGTTTGACTTTGCAAGTTTTAGCTGGTTGGTTAGGTTTTTCCATCTGAATTTCATTTTAACTGGAATATACAAAGTGAATGTACTCCGTAACCAGCCTTTAAGCCTGACTTGCATGTAAATAACCTACTGTGATTAGATAATGGCTATATAAATAATTATAAGACTGTTTATAATTATTGTCAGATTAAGTTCTAGTTGGGCTTTGGCCCTTTTAATTTTCTCCCTGCATAGACTCAAGAAATCTTCGTGGACATCCTGAGTGACCTGCCCTTTCTTCCATAAGCCATGAACTTTCTTCCTGAGTTCCAGCCAAATCTCTTGGTTTAGTCAGGCCAGTGAGCTTCTTGACCAGCTCATCTTACAGCACATGGGGACAGCCAGCTCCTACACTTTAGAGATTTCCTTCCTGAAGAATGTCCGACCTTCCTAGACTCCTTTGTCCTTCAAGGACTGCCTCCCAAGGGACTCTGTCAATGAGACTTCTGAACAGGTCAAAGTCTGCCCTCTGGAAGTCCAAGGTGGCAGCCCTACTAACCCCCCCTTTCTTACTTTTCCAAGAATTTAAATCTCTATCATTTCATGATCACTATGCCCAGGCAATAGTGTACACTTACTATATGATTGAAAAAGGCAGGATTTTAATGTTAGAAAGTACAGTGTAAAATATCTTAAGCAAGCTTCTTAAAGACAATGGATTACTCCAATCTACTTCATTAATCTCTGTGATATCTAACTTATTATCCTTCACATTTCTCTTTTTTCAGATTTGTCTAGATTTTGGGCATTTTTCAAGTTACGTCTGTTTTTTTCTTGCCATATCAAGGCATGAGAATTTGATGATGGAGGACGCAGTAAGTATGGATCCCACACTATTTGTACAGCTTAGTAGTTTGTCTATTACTGATTGTACCTTCTGAATCTTCCTAGTGATACTATCTAGCTGATTTCCACTGCATATTTTAAAAGAAGTTGACTCTGACAAATAGGAAGTGGATGCACTGAAAAATATTTATTGTCCTAAAAACTGATTGGAAAAAAAAAATCCTGTACTATGAAATAACTAGTGAAAAATCTCTTCCATTTTTTTTAAGAAGAAATAAGGTATGGTAGATAGTTAACAAAGTTATTCTGCTTACATGTATTTTTCTGAAGTAATAATTTTTCAATCATGTTGTAGAAGTTACAATAACTTGTTAAAGAGGACCATTTACTGTTTTTATAGTGTTGGTTTTGGTGCAAGTAGACTACAACATATAGAGAGTTTTAATATGAAATGTCAATGTAGATTTCTGAATGAAAGTGGGTTAAAAATTTTGTATGAGTACATGTAGAGGATCAAAGGGTTGATCATTTCATAGGCTTGGATCTTTACATTACTTTTCTACTCTTTTATTAAAATGTATTTTAGAATCTGCATGAGCAGAAACCAAAACATTTTAAGTTCTGTATAATCTCTGAAGCAGACCATCTTGTCAAACTTGCTGAAAAGGGCTTTTGCGCAAAAATCATAGAATCATAGAATATGAACTCCTCTTCCTATAAGTACAAATTTCCACTCTTCCCTAAAACTAAACTACCTCAAATCTATTCTTATAAGGAGATAAATCAATGAAATTAAAGAAATGCTTTTTATGTAGAAGATGGCCTTTGACGTCACTCTGTGTCTGAGTAATATGTGACAGGAACTTTGTGAATAATGTCACCAAATGTTAGGTGTTTACAACATAGGTGTCTACTTCTGAGCTATTTGTCTGGGTTAGCACTGCCATCAATAGCCCTCTACTCCATGGATGCCATCCAGAGCGAGAACCAGCTGCCCAAAAACAGTGTGTGTGATTGAGTGTGTGATTATTACCAGAGTTCATGTGATCGAGTTGACACTGGAAAACAGAGGAATAGGGAAAAGTTGTACTTCGCTTGGGTCACACAGGCACCTTTCAGAGGAGCTGGGAATAGAATCTGCATTCTGACTTCTGTTACACTTTATCTTCTAGCAGAGCTGGACATGAGACTACAAGAGTATATTTCAAGCGAAGATGAACAATTTTTGAAAAATGTCAGTCTGAATTCAGAGGAAGGCAAAACAATAATTACTTTGTTTATGAACTTTTCAGCAACTTTGTTTAATACAAGTTTGGATTTTGAAACAAAATATTTATTTTTTTAATTGGAAATTGAAACTCGTATATCTAAGCCAGATATTTTCATCTTTTTAAAGCTTTAAAGGGTCAGTCTCCAAAACACAGTTCTGATTATGAAGAAAATTATGAATAACTTTGTTAACTTACATCACTTCTTGTCTAAAATAATAAGAAATTGATTTGTGCTTCAGAGCTGAACATGCTATGGAGCAGGACTGAATGCCCAAACTGAAATTCCCATCATTTTCCCATTGAACCTTAGTCACTTTTGAATTTACCATTTCAATAGCAGTTTCTTTTTTCAGGGATTTGAATATTCAGTTTGTTTTCCATGAATGGGATATGCTAATTTCATTAATTTCTGTTTTGCATGTTTTATTTCTCTATACATACTAGCAAGGCTATATTATATTTATTATCCCAGGTAATTCATCCTTAATGTTCCATAAAATTACAGGCTACCAATATTTAAATATCTAAGCTGTGGTATACAGCAATTTATCATGCTTTCTTACCAATTTCATTGATCTCATATGTCATTTAAAGCTTAATTATGATTAAGAATATTTAATAAATTCCAACTCACTTTAATAAATTGACCTTACATTTGCTCAGACTTTATAAAGGTCTTCTAAAAACGAACAATTTGAACTGTTTTACCTCAGATTAGAAGATTTTCAATAAGGATTATGTTTCCCTCACACTTTAGGTAGCTGACCAGACTCCTAGTCTTATTTTTAAAGTTTTTCCTTTAAAAATAATCGCTTAACTTTCCCTGTCCCTCCACCCCCCAAAGTCATGATAAACTTTGAACTAACTTTGTTAACTGAGAGGAGTCTTTCTTTCCTCCTTGATATATTACGAAACTTCTCTGTATTTGTCCTTATGGATTTGTGAACACCAGATATTTAGCTTTGAAAAAACCCACAGTTCAAATAAGGAACTTTCTTATTAATTTATGTTAACAATAAAAATAGAAACAAATACAGATGCATGGATGTCCATGCACACATTATCTTTTATAAGTAGTGACAAAACTACTAGCAGACTAGCGCTTGAGATTAGAGAGATGCAGGATCTTTTTCAAATTGACAGGTGTTATACAAGTGGGTTTAGGACCTGCAGCACAGCCCTTCTGATACCATGTAACTTGATGTCTAACAGAGTTAATATCAAGCATTGGGATACAGTCATGCTTGTCCTGCCAGTAGGCCCTGAGCAATGTAAAAATTGACTGGAAGACAACAGACGTTTTTGAATAATGAGAAGGGCTTTGTATTGGGCCAGTCGGCACGAGAAATTTTCTTCCTTTGGGCATTTTAATGGGTATTATTGGTACAGATATCTGTTTAGGCTTTAAAGTCTGTTCTCTATAAAATCCCTGAAGGAAGACAACAGAAATAACCTCATATCTATGGGCACGCTTGTTTCCACTGCTTG
This sequence comes from Stercorarius parasiticus, assembly GCA_013396915.1. NCBI lineage: Eukaryota > Metazoa > Chordata > Aves > Charadriiformes > Stercorariidae > Stercorarius > Stercorarius parasiticus. The sequence goes on along the minus strand of VWZL01002013.1, from coordinate 43,662 downwards.
CATCTGTTTCAACTTCTTCACAGTACCATGCCTATGATTCTAAAATTTTGTGAGCTTGGTGACATGCAGTACTTAGGAAACCATAAAATGTGCACCTATGCTACATTATTTCACATCTTAAAAGAAAAGGATGGAAAAGGGATTTTTCAGAAGGAAATTAAATGATGAATCAAAGTTGTGTTCCTAGCGTTTGTGCCTTCTACTTGAGCTTGACACTCTTGGTTTTCTCACCTCATTGTTTTTCTTTATGGCTCAGGTTGTATCAAGAAACTACATACTTTTTTTGACTGTACAATTTTCTTTAGAAGTTGAATTCATTATAATAAATTGGAGTTTTTGATAACACATTTAAATGCATTCTTATAAATTCATTCTTTTTAAAAAGCTAGAGTAACCATCACAAAAAAGTTAGTAGTAGAAGGGCTCAAGTGGTGGTAAAAGAAGGAAAATCTTTGTTCAAATCAAAGAACTGTAGATTCCAACTGTGATTCTGAGTTACCAAGTATTTCATGACCTTATATTATTTTACAGGTCTGGTTGTAACCTTAGCAACCAGGTATCCATAGTAACATACATATTCCGATGTAATCATTTGATCAAAATCTTTTTATGATCTGATTTCTGAAGTTCTGATACACTGTATTACTCATTTCGGGATGAAATTAGAGTCTAACATTTCCATTTTTTGAATATTGTTTATCACACCACAGGTTACCTTTCCCAAAAAGTATCTCCTCACAGACTTTTCATCTTATCAGTAACAGGTATGGCACTGTGTGTCATTAGTAAGGGCAGAGGTTGCTATATCTTACAGTACATGGCGTGTGTTGAAAGGGAATATACAAATTGAACACAGTAGTTTAGAACATAACCCACTGATGTGCTTATTTTAACATACCGTAGGAGACACTTACTAAAAGCATATTTCTTATATATCAGAAACAAATGAAAATATTGTTATAGATACATTTATGTCAATTTTATTTCACATTTTAATAAATATAAAAAAAAGTCTTTGCAGTTTTATAACTTTAAAACCAACATAAAGTACTGAATTGCTAAGAGAGGATAAGAACATTCTAAAATAATAAAAAACCCCAAAAACCTGTGTGGGCACACAGTATGAAAACTAGAACACAACGACATCCAGTTAGTCTTTTACATTCTGAAACAGAGTTAAGTTAGAAAACGCTTTCTGCCCTGAAGTCATCAGTGTACACATTTTATATCTGTTGGCTTGGTTGTGCTCATGGTCCTCATATTTCATAAAACTGAGAAATGGAGTAAGTGATAAATTACAGGAGATGATATTGTTTGTCAAGACATGATCGTCAGTTTTACTGCTCTGGTACTTTAAACTTTAGATTGTAAACTGGATGCTTTGGTGACTGGAAGATTTCTGGATCATATGTTAGCAATCGGCCTTTACTTTAAAAATGAGTATTTTCTACATGAAATCCTCTTCAATATATTATACAGAGAATAATATTTGTAATATCAAAATGAATTTATTCAAATCATATTATATTGCACCTAATAATAATAAAAAAACCCCAAAACCCACAAAAAATCATAGCATTTTGCCCAAATCTGTTACCATACACCTCCAAATTTTCTTCTTACAAGAAAGTAGTTTTCTAATTTTTCATTCAGCTCTTATGTTCTTCATTTTTCAGAGGAAAAAAAAAGCTCCACAAGCCACACTTAATTTAATCTGAAAGGTTATACATTTGTACTAATAATGGAGTATTTATTATTCATGAATTTTGTAATTGTATAATATTGCCTCAGATGATCTTTTAACGTATTAGCTATTTTATTTCAGATAACTTTCCTCTCTAATGTAAATAGGCCTGATAATGTTCTACATTCTGTGTATTAAATTATTTTTAGTCATAATTCTCTACAGTTTTATTTACTCATTATTGCATTGCAAACACAGAAAACAGGAAAAAGGTGCCCACTGGTCCCCCATGTTTTCTTAGTGAGCACGGTTACGGATGCAATTTGAGAACACTTCATACAGCTTTCACTGACATCTTTCTGCTGCACAAATGTGTACAAATTCATTTCCTCTGCAAGCCATGCTAAATCTATGACTTTAACAACCAGTCTCATAACAAGCATTGTAATTTACCTGTTTTTCTTTTTTTATAGCAAATGCTTTACATTCCTATGGGTAACCTGGCAATGGTTCAGGATTATGAAACTTCATTGTTGATTCTGCATGACAATACCAAATGTGAACCCAGTGACTTGAAGAATCAGGTAAAATTAAGATAAATACATGTGGAATCAACAAAGATGAACTCTTTTGGACTATTTAGTGGTATTATAGATCTGTTTTAACTTCAGCATCACTGGGCTCAAAATCAAGATTAAGAGATCTAATTCTTAAGAAGGAAGTAGTATTTTTTTATCTTTTTATTTCCTTTTTTTTTCAGGGAGGTCATTGTGTTAGACAGAATTTTCTGCTGACACTTAATATGAATTGTTCATATTGACAAGCTAAATTCGAACTGATACAAATAAAAGTGTGTGGAAATGACAAGGTTATTTATCCAACAGTGCACAATGAAAACTGTGGATGTTTATTTACTATCTTTACTGGCAAGGTTTTTTTGGGTAGATTGACAAAATTTAGATGACAAAAGTTATGCAATAGGCTATTTCTTTCCTTTTCATTCTGCTGAGAATCAGGCTCAATTTTAATGCTTATCATGCTCTTGAATAAATGGAATAAAAAATTAGCTGAATATATGGTCACTAATGAATATAAACGAATATAAACATAAGTTGAACACACATTTTCACATAGATGAAAAATTGTAAGAAAAAGTTTTTTGATATAAAGCTTAAGGCAGGATTTTAAGAAGAGTGAAAAGTTACTCTATCACAGACTTGGTTATAGAAAAATATTAAATTTATGAAAGCATGAAAACATTGTCATGACGTCTTGATTCTGGTAACTATTGATAAATACATCTTTGAGATGGCTAATATGCATTCCTAGCAGCTATTACTCATAATGTTCATTTTAAGGTTAATTTCACCCAAACAAGTGAAAGGGATATGTTAAATAATTTATTTAAAATTTAGAACAACGTACTTAATCCCTGCTGTTAACCAGAATACAGTAATAAATTACACAGATTTCTTTCACTTAATGTTGGGTTATTTCTGATAGGGAGGGAGAGGGAGATCATCTCTAGTGTCTCTCTTCTCAAGCCTTCATTCTAATCTTTAGATGGCATCGTCTCCACAAGAAAGAAGAATATACTGTATTCTTGTTCCTTTTATGTGCATAAAGTTACCCATCATTTGTAAGATCAATAGAAATCCAAAATCAGAAAAGAATGAAGCCAGGCCTGAGGTGCATTATGTAGTAGTACTAGTAAAGAATTCTTTTGACACAATTTTTGATCAGAAAAGCACAGCTTCATCAAAACTGAACCAGTTTCTAGACAGCAGTCTGAAATGTTGTTGAAACATTGACAGTTGAAAACTGCTTTTCAATTTAAAATGTAATTGGTGGAATAAAATTCTATATGCCCCATAAAAAAAAGAAAACATTTTGGTTTGACCTATAATTAGGTGACAAATTTCAGGTTAACTATGCAAGGACACAATGACAGCCAAAGATGACTCTTGAACAGGTCATAAGCACTGGTTCTGTGGACGTAACTACTCTGTGATATTCTGAATCATGATAAAAAATGTCTGAAACAGCATACAGATAAAATAGCTGCTTAAAGCTTTCAAAGATAACATCTGAAAACACTATTTGTCATGCTAGGAGATAGCATTTAAATGAAACCCAGTCTGAAATAGGTTTATTCTTAATTCAAAGTGAACTTCACAATATATTGTCGATTAATGAAAAAAATCCTTTATTTGCTTCTTTACATTTACTGTCTTAATAGATTTGATTGCAGCTGAATGCTTTAGTGAATATAAAGAAGACATAAATTTTTCATACATTCAGAATGCCCAGCAACATAATATTTCATCCCTGTCTTTGGAATCTTTTTATCACCATCATGATAATCAGAGGTCCCACGAAGTTTTTCTTTTTGAATTCTGTTTTCATAGATTCATAGAACGGTTTGGGTTGCAAGGGACCTTTAAAGGTCATCTAGTCCAACCCCTGCAATGAGCAGGTACATCTTCAACTAGATCAGGTTGCTCAGAGCCCCATCCAACCTGACCTTGAATGTTTCCAGAGATGAGGCCTCTACCACCCCTCTGGGCAACCTGTGCCAGTGTTTCACCACCATCATCGTAAAAATTTTTTTTGCTTATATCTAGTCAAAATCTACCCTCTTTTAATTTAAAACTATTACCTCTTCTCCTACTGCTACAGGCCCTACTGAAAAGTTTGTCCCCATCTTTGTTAGAAGTCCCCTTTAAGTACTGAAAGACCACAGTAAGGTCTCCCTGGAGCCTTCTCTTCTTCAGGCTGAATAACCCCAACTCTCTCAACCTTTCTTCATAGGAGAGGTGTTTCATCCATCTGACCATTTTTGTGGCCCTCTTCTGGACCTGCCCAACACGTCCATATCTTTCCTTTTCTGAGGGCTCCATAACTGCATGCAGTACTCCAGGTGGGGTCTTATCAGACCCTTCCATTCTTTTGATAGAATCATCATAAAATCATAGAAAGTGTTGGGTTGGAAGGGACCTTTAAAGGTCATCTGGTCCATCATCCCTGCAGTAAGCAGGGACATCTTTAACTAGATCATAGCCCACCTATCTTTACGATAGAGTAAGGCTTCCGTAAAGTTCAGAAAATACGGCCTGGAACCCAAAATTCATCAACAAAGAGCCCATTACCTGTACCTCATTTATCCTGCATAAGGCAGAAAAGATGATACAGTATTAAAGTTATCTTTACATGTGTACAAATAAAATGGCTGAAACAAGGTAATTCTTATTCAGCACCTCTCAGCTTTTGAATGATTGATTTTTTTTTGCTTTAATAGTACTTTTCTCCTAACTTTATGCATGTATTGCAGGATACTTCCATTAAAAAAGAGTAAGGTAGGCTTTAATCTTAAAACACACTCCAGATATGAGTAACTTTCTCAGTCTCCTGTGTGGTAGACGTGCATGATGCTCCCGGAGGGACAGATCTGGGGAGAGAGGGAGGGATCTTCTACAAAAGCAAAAGAATATGTCATTTACAAATCTATAGAAATGATCTGGACAGTCTTAACTTCCAAATTATGTTTTATCCTGCAGATTTTGGAAGTGTCTTAAGCAAATTTGAAGGCATACTGAGAAGTGCTTTGGTAGAATAGCTTTAAACTTGATTGTATAACAGTTTATTGGCTTTGAGAAGTTACGTTACTCATATTTGATCCAAAAAAGTATGAGAAAATGAAAACAGCAACAACAAATCAATAACTAAATTCATGCTAAAAGTATTGTGAACCTTAGACAAGTAATGAGACACTCAGCTTTAAATATTGCCAAAGTCAGAAATAGCCAAATGCAACTATAAAGAAGAAAAAAAAATAAAATATTCTGGGCATAGGGAAATAGCTTAATTGTATTCTATTGCACGATATATTAAAGAAGGAAAAAAGGAGAGATGAGAACAGCAGGAAACGTAGAACATAAGTTTAGATTCCCTGTAATGTCCCTGAAAGTTAAAACTTCCCACATTAACCATAAAGTAAAGCAATGAAATTAATCCTCAGATCTCTTCAAAATCGATGTAACTTCACCAAATCCATTACTACACTGAAGCTTCAGTTTCAGCATTGGTAATTAAGAACAGAAGTAAAATTGCTGTTCGTCTGAATCCAAGGCTAAGAATTAGCAGCAAGCCATTGGCCTCCACCCATATTTGTATGCTAATAAGTAAGAGGTGGTCAGTAATAACTAAATATCTGAAAACTTTTTTTCCCAACCTCTGCTTTCAACAAAACATTTCGATCTTAACTTCTTATAAGAGTTTATGTCAATTAAAACTCATTCTCTTCAAAAACTGCTAGATGCCTTAATTAAACATACATGCAAGAACTTAATTTCCAGTTTTTCTTACTCTCATAATAGACAATATAGTTAAGAAACATAATTATCAGTTTTCAAGGGTGATCATTGCACATGTGGGATATGTTTCCTTTTCATTGCAATGTTAATTGGATGCAGATATTTTGTTTAATTTGTTTTCTATCCATAAGGGATAAGGACTATGTTAATGGGAAGCCAAACTCTCACGTAGTTGAGAAAAATTCATTGCAGGACTTCAGACAAAGCAATCTTATGGTGTTTTGTGGTTTTTTTTTAATCATCCTGGGATAGATGAGGAAGAGTTTGGGCTTCTTTTTTGTCTTGAATATTGTTCTAATGCTGTTTTCATAGTAATGACATAGCACTATAAAAAACCTGTTAATGTAAGTAAGTACTGTTCTGTAATTCCTCCAACTAAGGGATTTCTAGTTCAGCTAACAGTGTTAGATACATTAGGAACAGTTATGAAACTGGATACTCCACTACCTATATAAAGTAAGAAGTATAAAGCTGTTGTCAAGAATTTTTCATCTAGGAATCCTTCTTCTTTACAGAAAGTCTACTTTATATATATTGATTATTAGAAAGTCCTGACACAGGAAGAAAAGACCTGACTCCATGTCTCTAATTTAGATGAATTAAGAGTTTGACAGTTCTATCTACAGACAGTATTCCTTTTATCATAGATCAATTTTTATATGTGGGGAACATGATTCCTGTACCTTGAAAGGAAAATGTATGCAAATATAAATGAGCAAGCTTAATCAAAAGGAACTTTATGATCTGTCAGATTAAAATGACTTATATAAATACAGTGGTTTCAATAGCCAACAGTAAAGAATTGTAGTTTTGACAGCACAAATGCCACTGTAAGAGAAGGTTTCATCAAAAAACTCTACTCTACTACCTCTACTAGCCCTCTACTACCTGAAGGCTCTACTACCTGAGTAAAAATCAAGCCCCAAATTAATATACTGCAAACTGTATTGTTCATCTAAAAAGTCAAAAGCAGTAATTTTAGTTACAGCATTTCTTCTCCATGCTGAAACAAAGACAAAGTATGTTTCATTATTTAGGATCAATTAGGGACAAAATTCATCTAACAATTTAATTCTGTTCAGCAATGTTTAAGATCCTAAAAACATGCCAACAATTCTACTCTTAACCCTCCAAAAAGCCAAATCCTTTCACTAATTTCATTCTTATTTGCAATAAAAACAAATTAATTAGAGCAAGCTCCTTTGCAAGACATCAAAAGCAATTCCTTCAATTATTTCTTGCCAATCTGCAATAAAAAATTCATTAACCTCAGCTTCATTCTGAGATTTCAAAGCAATTTATTCAATAACTTCATTTTAATTCACAAACAAGTTAATTGCCCCAGGTTCAGTTCCACAAAGTTTTTCTAAGACAACTGCCTCCCTTAATTCAATATACACGCCTTTCTCCATCTTGAAAAGACATGTTTGTCTCTTGCATCTTTTGAGATGCTGGCCCTGATCAAAGGGATAGATCCTGAAATGTTACTTGCTGTGCACCATGGGGTTTACAAGCGTCAGTCACCTTTCAGAATTAGCCCCAAATTGAGCTGTTTCTCACAGCTGCTGTAGTCTCAAAGCAAAATTTACAGCAATAATTGCTCTAGGCTGCATGAGTAAACAGCAAAGCAAAGCTTTGTGTTTCTATCTCCAATTCTGTTATGTTACCATGGGTGATGTGCAAGCACCAGTGCTGCAAGTCACATTGAGATATCAGCATTAAGTAAGACAGGTGGATTAATTTTCCCTCTCAAATACTTCACAGAAAAAATGAATGTATTCATAAAAGTTACAAGACCATGTAATGTTTTTGTTATTTAAACCTGATATTACACATACCCATTTCCCTATCAAAACAAAGCTTTTACAATTTCCTCTAGATGATGAGGGACTAAAATTTTGCCTTTCAGAAAGTCATGTCTATTGCCTTTGCACAGATTTAATGCCATATGTTTAAAGGTAAGAAATAAAAATCACCAGTCACTATTTCATTTTAGTAAGTGGCTAGTCATGGACAGGATTAGGACGGCACAGGAAGGACATGGACCTGTTGGAGCAAATCCAGAAGAGGGCCACAAAGATGATCAGATAGCTGGAGCACCTCTCCTATGAAGACAGGCTGAGAGAATTGGGGCTGTTCAGCCTGGAGAAGAGAAGGCTCTGGGGAGACCTTATAGCAGCCTTCCAGTACCTGAAGGGCGCCTACAAGAGAAATGGGGAGGGACTCTTTATGAGGGAGTGTAGTGATAGGATGAGGGGTAACGGTTTTAAACTGAAAGAGGGTAGATTTAGATTAGACTTCAGGAAGAAAGTCTTTGCTGTGAGGGTGGTGAGACACCAGAACAGGCTGCCCAGAGAAGTTGTGGATGCCCCTTCCCTGGAAGTGTTCAAGGCCAGGCTGGATGGGGCTTTGAGCAACCTGGTCTAGTGGAAGGTGTCCCTGCCCATGGTGGGGGGGTTGAAACGAGGCGATCATTAAGGTCCCTTCCAACTCGAACCATTCTATGATTCTATGATTAAAAGAACAGGAAAAATAAAGTCATTGTAAGATACAGTGCAATGAAATGGAGAAGTTAAAGACCATTTTACTTTTAGGCAAGATTATGATAAGAATAATCACATTAAATATTAACCCTATAGATTCCTTTTCCCATTCCTTTAACATTCATCTTTCTTTCAAACATGTATGAGCTAGTGTCATTGTGCAAGTAGGAAGTTTTCAGACCTCCTTCCCTCTTCACTCTTTTAACTTAGCATTGTCGTTAAAAGATTATCATCATGGCATCAAACAAGAAGGGATCTGAAAAGTAGAAATAGCAGAATCAGTAAAACTTTCCAGCTGCAGGCATAACCCCTGAAAAGCTCTATCCACAAATACTTCCTAATGCACTTCTCTAACAGTGCCGGGAAGATAAGATATACCCAAAAGCTATTTTAAATTTATAGACAAGTAGCATATCATCAAGATTTTGAATTACGAGGTCAAGGAATGATGAATCTCATGCCCAGACTCCAATGACCAAGAATTTACTTCCATACCAAACCTTTGCTCACAGGTAGGTCCTGAGACAGGACCTCTTCACTACTCAGCATATTAAGGGTACTCAGAGCCCTTTGTGCCACTGTTGAGGCAACATGCCTTCTAAATGTTAGGGCTTTACAGTTCCTCTGTGTCTTTAAACATCTTCCTGAGTATCTTGGCTACTAAGAAACTTGCCTTTAACCCATCATTACTGAAGGTTATTCTCAAGTCATCAGAGAAGAAATTGTTTTACTAGGATAAAAAAAATTAAAAGAAATGTGATCTCTCAGGCAAATTGATTGTTGTATGGAGCATTATGCTAACTGGGAATACTAAAGACTGCAATGTGTTGAGAAATCAAATTGATAACCTAGAAAAGAGATCTACTGCAGAAACAAAAGATTTATAGGAGTTTTTGGAAGCATGACAATAAGAAAACCTAATTTTTATTATTTGCACTGTATTACAATGTTTTGTAATATCATACATCAAATTCTTCTGATGAAGTTGCACTCTTCCTACTTCTACTGACTTGATTGAAAGCAAAGGTTACAGTGGACAGATATTTATCATATTGCAGTGCCTTTTACCCAAACTCTCACACTGATTGATGAGCTACCTAGTAATGATTTCACCCAACACCGAAATCTGGTTACTTTTTCTGCACAAATCGACAGTACTCTGCAACAGCAAAACACAGCACTGAATTGCTGTTTGCCAGGATGTTGTGGAGATACTGCCAAGGCCTGTCTAATCCTTTGACTACTACCTCCCGGTGTTCTTCCCTATGGGCACCAGTGATATTGCCAAGAGCAACCTGGACAATAGCAAAAATAACTACAATGCCCTAGGGGTGATAGTCAGCAGTATGAGGGCCCAAGAGGTGTTTTCCTCAATCCTGCTGGTAAGGGGAAAAGGTTATTAAGAAGAAGGCACTGATAGTGTGTGTCAACAATTTGTTGCAGAGCTGGTATCAGCAACAAGGTTTTGGTTTCTATGACTGTGGGACGCTGCGTAAGCAACAGCGTCTGCTTGAAAGCGATGGGATTAAAAACAAACAAAAAAACCCAAAACAAACAAAACCCCCACCCAAGACAGACAAACAAACAAACAAACAAAAACCACAAGAAACCAAACACCACAAAATCCAAACCCAAAATAGGCTGTTTCCAGGAAATCAGCATGCTGGAGTGCCTCTCTGAAGTGCCTCCACACTAATGCATACAGCATGGGGGATAAGTATGAGGAATTAGAGATCTGTGTGTAGCTGCAGGGCTGCTGTTTTAGTGGGATTACAGAGATGTGGTGGGATGGCTCATGTGGCTGAGTGCTGCAATGGAGAGGTGCAGACTTTTTAGGAAGGACAGGATGGAAAATTGCACTTTATTTGAGAACAGCTGGAATGCATGAAGTTGCTGGGGTATGGATGAGGAACCAACTGAAAGCTTATCGGTAAACATTCAGAGGTATACTGGTATGACTGACAGGGTAGTGGGTGCCTGCTATAGGCTTTCTGATCAGGAAGAACAAGTGGATGAGGTCTACAGAGAGCTAGAATTAGCCTCATAGATGTTCTGATGCTCCTGGGGGACTTCATTCACCCTGTTATCTGCTGGAGGAACACCACAGAACGGCATAAGCAAACCAGGAGTTTCCTGGAGAGCATCGATGGAAATTCCTGATGGAAACAACAGAGGAGCCAACAAGGAGATGTGCTCTGCTGTACCTGGTACTCAAAAATGAGAAAAATCTGGTTGTGGATGTGAAAGCTGGTGGCAAGCTTTAACAAGAGTATTAAAAAGTCTTTATTTACCACCATGAGCAGGAAAAAAGGTAAAAAAGTCAGAAGGCCTACTGGGATGAAGAAAGGGCTCCTAACAACATTAAAACATAAAAAAGAAGCATAAAGAAGATTTATAATCCCGGGAGAATTATGGAGACACTATCTGAGCTCACAGAAGAATGTACGGCTAGAAAAGTCAAAGCCTACCTGTAACTGAAACTGGCAAGGGATGCCAAAGGCAACAAGAGTGGCTTCTCTAAATCCATAAGTGGAACAGAGAAGAGTAGAGAAAATGTGAGCCCATTGCTGAATGTGAGAGGAGGCTTGGTGAGACAGGATATGAAAAAGGCTGAGGTACTCAGTGCCTCCTTTTGCCCAGACTTTACAAGGAAGCCTTGCCTTCAGCATTCCCAAAGTTGGACCAGATAGACTTCAGAGGTCTCTTCCAATGTCAGCCATTCTGTGATTCTATGAGTGTTAGTGCAGTGAGGCAGATGCCAGGGAGTTTGACCTGGCCTGTCTCATTTACCCTAGGCTTCAAATTGATTTTGGAGACCTGAGGGTTTAACTAGAAGTATGCATACCAGAAGTATGAATATAAGGGACACAGAGTGACAGACTCCCTGGGTTGCAGCTGGACCTAAGAGAGTCCTGAAAGGAGATGCCGCCTAGCAGGGCTGCCAAAAACTTGACAATCATACCTTGTGTGCAACACATGGTGCCAGCAATCCCAGGTTCTTTTGCAGTGGCAGGAGCTGGTGCAAAACCTGGAATGAACTATGTAATCAGAGACCACCTTACTGGTTGTAAGAAAGACTGTCTTTTTTCAGTTTCTCTCTAGCTTCTAAAACCCCTGCTACGATCAAGCACTGATAGCCAGTGTCTGACCAATGTAAATCCAAATTACTTCTGTGCAGGATTCACTGGTCTAATTTTGGATTGACGCTGGTGTCAATGGAGTGAGAGGACAGCACAGCACATATAATGATATCAATATGTATTCCAGACATTAACTTATAATTTTCAAAAGCTTCTGGCACAGTAGAAACAAAGCTACAAAGCCAATCTACTAGGTGTTACCAGTAGAGAGGACATGACAGGACAAGTTATAGGAAAATACAATCCGTGCAAAAAAAGTATGCTGCTTTTGCACACCTGACTGATAAAACTATCTTTTTGCCCTAGTGGCACATATTATTGTTATCATTCAGTTATATCAACTTTTTCTCACTTGTACATCCTAGGTCAGAAACTTACCGGAAAACAACTTTTTTTCTTTATTTTAGCTTAAGTACTCTCTTCATTAACACTGCAGCTGTCAGTCATTACAATGACACAATAGACTTAAATCTAAGCAGAGAATTCAGCAGCAGTTCTTGTTATTTACTGATAGTAAAAGAGCAGCCAGAGATCTAACCCTGTTAAATCAGTATTCAGCAACTATGTTTCCTACTTTCTGATATTTACTCTCAATGTATATTCAATGGTGACAAGCCCATTTTTCATCCCTATATTGAATGATTAGTATTTATGAAAATGAACACGTAAGATACACAGTTTTTTTGTACCTGACCTCATTTATCAGGAGATGAGATCATTCAATGCAATTAGGGTGATGACAGAGACAGATGGTAAACGATCATACCAGAGCATTATTATGGTTTCTTTTTAGTACTGAAACACATTATACAGTAAGATCCATTAGTTTAAAATGTCTTTGGGAATTACAATAATGAAATGTCTGTTATATGGAGTTCACCATCACCCTGGTTTTCTTATTAGCAGGAATGAATACTCCAAAATAAAGGAAAAGAAAAAGAAAGAGAAACAAAAGAAAGAAAAAGAAAGACAATACAAGGACACAAAGCAACACCTAAAATTAGCATTCAAACTGAAATACCAAGGGAGATTCATGCTAGTTATCCTAAAAACTCTGAAAGTCCATGCTATCACTTGCTTGCAATACTTTAACTGCTATTAACTTGTGCAAACACTTGAACTTTTCCTTCTTTTTTTAAACTTTCTGCTTTCAATTCTGGTGTTTTGTCAGGATCAGGATGGAAATTAAAGCATGATGATAGCATTAATCACAAAATAAACCAACTTTTGACATCTTTAGTTTGAGAAGTAAGGGAGTAAGTTTGGGAGATTTTCAAATAAGCTAAGGATTGTCAAAGCATACAGAAAGATTTTGCATAGGAATTAAATGTTTTAATTTTAGGCTCAAGTATGACCTGGTTAGATTACTGTCTTATTATATCTTTTTTTTAATAATAATTTTTTCCCATCAAATATCTGTCATTTACCTTGCATCTTTGTGAAAGAGACATGCTCAGAATCCAGCATTAATTGTACTACTGTGAGTAGAGGGAGTAAAAGTCATGTGTGGCCTAAAACAAAGTCCATAATCAAGCATGAAATTCCATTGCAATGGGCTTCTTTACATGAAAGTACACTAAAAATTACCCGACGCACAGTTTATTCTCTCTCTTGCTGTCTCCTACTTCCTCCTGGCAATTCCAGGGGTTTTCTCTAGCCTCCTGAGTCGTCATTTTTTTTCCAACCAATAATACAACTCATCAGAGAGGATAAAACAATTTTTCTTTTCTTTTTTTTTCTTTTTATGGTGTAGTGACTAGTACACTTTCTGTGGGACATAAGAAGTCAAAAGTTAGTTTAGTGGTGTTTGAAGAAAACAGTTTACAAGATATCTTTCTGTAGATTCACAGCCATAGTGGACAGAGTTACCTCCTTCCCAGCCTGGCTAAAATTGAGGTTTACATTTCTTCTCTGGTTTTACCTGTTGGCAGTAGCCACTTACATGCTGATTTTGATGAATGTCTCTTTGGGGAGGGAGCACTTATCAGCACAAATAGCTGTTTTGAAACATATGCTGTCTACTAGATATTCCAGAAAGACTTCAAGAGCTAGTATGAATGGTATGTGTTCCTTACTGTACTCTTCCAGTGGCTTAATCTTCTGAAGAAGAAAGTTTAAGATTAGCATTTTTTTAAATGATGGAATTACATTTTTGGGCAAGCTGAGCATCTCAAGTAACAACTACGAAGACTCTGCCGGAATGATTATTTAATTCATTAAAAATGCAGATAAATTTTGAAGTATATACTTAAATGCTCACCTGGGAGGATCCAAATGAAATTTCATGATTCAGATTTTTCATAGCTGTATATAATAGTAGGCCTTCCACCTCCCCACTGATTTATCCTGTTTAAGAAAGGGTCAGAAATACCTGAATACCCTATATATGTATGGGTACAGTTATGGAACATTTCAAAGAAGCTGTGTTTGAAATATGTAACTCATGGGACAAACACAGGGAAAGATAGGAAAGAGTGTTACTAGTGCTATACTATGCCAGAAATCATGAGTGGTGACAACATTGTCAAAAACAGCTTAAGAGAGAACCCATAGGAACTGGAAAGAACAGAGTACTTTGGGGGAAAAAAAAAAAAAGAAAAAAAAAGAACAAAGAAAGAAAGAAGAAAAAAGAAAAAAGGATGGTTTAGAGTTGAATAGAGTCTATCACGTATTTATCTGATTTAATTATTGAACTTTGTGTCGTCATGCACCCAAGCATGGTTATAATCAGGCTGTAACTCTCCTAATTAATATGATAACAATTTCCATAAATATTTCCCCAGCCAATATGCATCTTCCTATGTTAATTATGCAGAGACCAGTGGGACTTTCTCTGTTCAGCCTCATTGTTGGTCAAAATATTCACAAATATATCGTTGCTTACTTTTACTTCTTCACGCTCCATTTGTACCATATCTTTAAATGTTTAAGCTTCTAACCATGGGAAAATTACACCTTTCTGCTATATCACCACCTATATATGCTTTGTATTTTAACACAGAATTCTGCCCTCTTGAATGGACAAAAATATTTAGAAACATCACACCAAATCCCCATGATTCCTGTGATTTGCCCCTAAATTCTCTAGAAGTTGTAGCTATGCCTGGTTTCCAGACCCAGAAGTTCTTAATTTCATTCCTCTGAGCAGAGAGGAAGCATGTGAATTATCAGGCCTGACTTTATACTTTGCTGCAGTATGGACAACTTTTTCTTACGAAACTGTTATAAACTGAGCCTTTTATCTGGATACGGAAGATGAGTGTTCACACTTTAATATGACTTTGATAAGTACTCCCTGCCCATGTGACTGTGTCTCCTGTGGAGTCCTTCATTAGATACAGTATGGACTTCTATCTTTTTCTTCCTTCTGTTAGAATTTTCCCTTTTGTTCAAGCAGCATTCAAGTTACCAGCACCAAGCTCCCTCATCACCTTCAGAAAACTTCAGTCATGTACATAAGCATTAATCTCTTTTTCTGTAATAAGAGGCTTTACATTCTGCTTTTTTTCCCCCTTCCCTATTTTGTGTTGTATCTAATGATACTTGGGACATGCTGAAAAAGCACCTTGTTATTGTTCAGAATTTTTCAATATAAATGTTACAATAACAGCATGCTGTATATTCAAATTACCATATAAACTTTGTAAGCTGTTTTCTTCTATTATTAATCAGTTACTCTTCTTCTAGAAACTCTCCTCTAATATTTCAGTTAATACAGATAATAAGTAATTTTTAAATGGAGGTTATAAGATTGTGAGAGACTTTCAAACTTATTAAGTTGTCCTTCAGTTTGATGTGTCTCTGTATATTCAGAAAGTATGAAAACCCCCTGAGAGATGGGATGCCATTCAGAGGGACGTGCACAGGCTTGAGAAGTGGGCCCGTGAGAACTTCATGAGGTTCAACAATGCCAAGTGCAAGGTCCTGCACCTGCACCTGGGATACCAACCCCAAATATCAACACAGGCTGGGAGATGAAGTGATTGAGAGTGGCCCTGAGCAGAAGGACTTGGGAGTCCTAGTAGGTGAAAAACTGGACATAAGCCAACAGTGTGCTCTCACAGCCCCGAAGGACAACCATATCCTGGACTGCATAAAGCAAAATGTGGCCAGCAGGTCAAGGGAAATGATTCTGCCCCTCTGCTCCACTCTGGTGAGACCCCACCTGGAGTACTGCATGCAGTTATGGAGCCCTCAGAAAAGGAAAGATATGGACGTGTTGGGCAGGTCCAGAAGAGGGCCACAAAAATGGTCAGATGGATGAAACACCTCTCCTATGAAGAAAGGTTGAGAGAGTTGGGGTTATTCAGCCTGAAGAAGAGAAGGCTCCAGGGAGACCTTACTGTGGTCTTTCAGTACTTAAAGGGGACTTCTAACAAAGATGGGGACAAACTTTTCAGTAGGGCCTGTAGCAGTAGGAGAAGAGGTAATAGTTTTAAATTAAAAGAGGGTAGATTTTGACTAGATATAAGCAAAAAAAATTTTTACGATGATGGTGGTGAAACACTGGCACAGGTTGCCCAGAGGGGTGGTAGAGGCCTCATCTCTGGAAACATTCAAGGTCAGGTTGGATGGGGCTCTGAGCAACCTGATCTAGTTGAAGATGTACCTGCTCATTGCAGGGGTTGGACTAGATGACCTTTAAAGGTCCCTTGCAACCCAAACCGTTCTATGAATCTATGGTTCTATGCTTCTATGATCTGTTCCAGATGTCTCACTGGGACGAGGAAGATTTGGAAAAGTTGTGGTGTAAGGAAAGATCTGGAGTAATCCTATACAAATGTAAGCTCTGGAGACCCGTACAGCAAAATTATAGTTGAATCAAGCATTAAACTATAACGAAGGACATGTTCTGGGAAAAAAGTTTGACATTTTCTGTCATGGGTAGTGCTAATAATCCTACTTAAATTCACCTTTATTTGTAAGAGAAAATGAATAGATCACATTGTGGCATTAAAGTAATTTATCATTAGCTCACAGATTCTTCTCTTCCATTTCACTTTTGTGGCCCCACACTGAAGAACAGAGAAGAACAAAGACTTCTATTAAGACAAATCCCTTGTAGATTTTTGGAAGGCCCTAGAGCAAGTAGGACTGTAGGCAAGCCTGCTTTTTGCCTTTTCCTAACAGCCCAGTATCAGCCAGAAGCAAGGATCAGATTGAGCTAGATGGATCTTGTACTTCCATCACAACTGGGAAGTAATAGTATTGTGTGTCTCCCACTCCTGCTTGTAGCTTTTTCTTTGAGATGTGTGGTAGTGGTGGCCCTATTTTTGCTATAGTGGTAAGCCACGAGCGACAGTCACTTGATCAGCTCTGAAGAAGGTGCCTCAGTTGTGCATACTGTAGAGGTGATGTGGTAACAGAACCTACAAGGATAGATACATTGTGTAAATATTTACTCTTGGGTTCTGACCATGTAATACTATCAAGTTGTGGCTTAAATTTATAGGTATAAAGTGAAGGCTCACTTCAGCTTCCAGTACAGTCAACTCTTGGGATCCCCTTGTCATCCCAGAAATACAAATGGGTTCTGCCCCTCTACAGCTTGATGGTATTAGAATGCACTGTGCACCCGTGTCCACTACAGCCTTATACTCCTGTGGGTCTGATGTGCAAGGCCATCAAATCCACTGTCCCTTTCTTCCACCTGGCCAGAGGCAGGGCCCCTCTAATACTGGTCATAGTATCCAGTACTCACTCCTTGCAGAAATGACTCTGAAGTTCCTTCAAGAGGATCAGAAGCAAGATCATAGAATCATAGAATCATAGAATCATAGAATGTGTTGGGTTGGAAGGGACCTTTAAAGCAGGGACATCTTTAACTAGGTCAGATTGCTCAGAGCCTCATGAAGCCTGGCCTTGAATGTCTCCAGGCCTGGGGCCTCCACCACCTCTCTGGGCAACCTGTGCCAGTGTCTCACCACCCTCATTGTAAAGAACTTCCTCCTAATGTCTAATCTAAACCTACTCTGCTCTAGTTTAAAACCATTGCCCCTTGTCCTATCACTACATGCCCTTGCAAACAGTCCCTCCCCACTTTCTTGTAGGCCCCCTTCAGGTACTGGAGGGCTGCTATAAGGTCCCCCTGGAGTCTTCTCTTCTCCAGGCTGAACAACCCCAAATCTATAAAGTCTGTAGGATAACCGGTGCCCCTGTATCTGTCCTGCAGCAGTTAGAGGGTTGGGTACTATAGAGTAATAAGCAATTCTTCGGTGTTCTTTACTGAAATCAGTCACATGAACTCTCTTTAAGATCTTAGACACTTAATTTCATTAATTGTATTAAAGAGTTTGCACCATAGCTATGCTACAACTTAGAAGAAATCGAAACTTGGTTTTTGCTTGTTCTTTCTGGGGTGTAAAATCCAAGCTGAGTAGATCTAAAGAAAAAACAGCACCATGCTCACTGGGTTATAGAGGTCTTGAAACACTCTCACTGTAGGCTTTAGCTAGGTTAGACTTTACCACTTTAGACTGCTTCTAGTTCACATTTTCTTTCTGAGTATCTCTCAGTTACAAAGTATTACTACTATGTCTTGCTAATGGAGCCAAATGTACCTCTGAATATTAAATGGGAGATGGAAGTAGTGTTATAAGCATAATTACTTTCTCTTACTCACTTCATTTCTTGATAAGTGCACTAGAAAGTATGAGTGGCAGATTGTGTGCAAGGAAGTTCACGTTGCAACAAGGAATGAAGAATTTCCATGGAGGTGTCACAGCATCTATATCTAAAAATATCTAAGCCTTGTTGTTGAAATAGTCAGGTACAAAGAAATAATAGTTCTCCCTTGTTTATATGGATGCAGAATACATTTGCAATATTTTAAGAAACAGATAAATCTCTTGTATATAATAAATGTCTCACAAAGAAGTAGTGCCCATAGTTAAAGCTGTGGCATGATAGTAAAAACCTCTGATGCTAGCTAAGGAAAGAACACCTGTATACCAATGTTCCTTGTAAAGAAGGGGGAAAAAAGATATTCAATATTTTTAAAAAAAGGAAAACCAATTTCTAATGGAACATCTAGAAGGTAATTATAAAATATGTTGTACTAGACAGAATTGAACATGTGAAGTAATAGAGTATTGCATAGCCAGCACACACAGACCAGTTTTTTTCAAACTCTTACAGAAAAGATGTGAAAAATACAGTTAAAATATACACTGAAAATGCTCCAAAATCTGGAACTGTAGTTATACTTTTTTTTAATCGTGAAAAGAATAGAGAAGCTCTGATTCATTCAGCCATCTTTGACCACAGAAGATGAAAAACCAGGAAGGATGTTGAGGAAGATGTGAGAATCATCATGATATCTTTGATAAGTTTAATTAAATCAAAAATAAAAAGGTGGAAAATTATTTTTTAAAAATTAAATTAACACACACACACACAAAAAGAAGCTATGAAATCTAAGTATTCACTCATAAATAAAAAAAAAAAAAGTAAAGTAAGAAAGTAAAAAAACCTCTCTAATTTCTTACTTCAAGGTTGAGCTGATCCTTCCCCTATATAGACTTTTGTTCCAAAACTAGTAAAAGGTAAGAGCATGTCCATCTGAAAAATAATGTATTTCTGAAAGTGGAGGAAAAAAACCCCAAGAATGTTGGGTGTTGACAAATGATCTGTATATGTTTTCAAAAAACATTGAAATGCCATTCCTAAGTATTATTCCCTTTTGCATGTAAACAACAGAAATATTCGCTGGCTTTGGTTGTGCATGAAATGGTCCCTGTCCATTACAAGTGCTTCCATTTTAAGAACACTTTCAAGTAGTTTGGATCTAAACAGTTGGGAATCTAATCCATATCTCGTAAATTTTATGGTACAGAGCTCACATTTCTTTGGTCAGGTAAGATGATGAAGAGCAAAGGACATGACAGTCTGTAATGCTTTTGGCTGGGATATAGTTAATTTTCTTCAAAGTATCTTGTACAGTGCTATGTTTTGGATTTGTGATGAAACAGTATTGATAACGGGGATTGTTTAGTTATTGTTGAGCAGTGCTTACACAGCACCAAGGCCTTTTTCTGCTTCTCACGCTGCACTGCCAGCAAGTAGTCTGAGGGTGAGCAAGAAGTTGGGAGAGGACTAACCCCAACTAACAAAAGGGATATTCCAAACCATATGATGTCATGATCAGCAATAAATGCTGGGGGAAGAAGGAGGAAGGAGGAGACGTTTAGAGTTATGGCATTTGTCTTCCCAAACAAACATTACATGTGGTGGGGCCCTGCTTTCCTGGAAATGGCTAAACATCTGCCTGTCAATGGGAAATGGTGAGTGAATTTTGCATTTTGGTTTGCTTATCCACGCAGCTTTTGCTTTACCTATTAAACTGTCTTTATCTCAAGTCACAAGTTTTTGCCCTTTTACCCTTCCAGTTCTCTCCTTCATCCAACTGTAGGGAGAGTGAGTGATTGGCTGTGTGGTGCTTATCTGCTGTCTGGGCTTAAACCATGGTTATTTAGTTACAGGAAGATACTATCGAGAAAAATCCTAAATTAATCAAAACTTTTGGAAATATTTGTTGGGCACTATTATCTGCAAGGAATCGTACAATTTAATCAGCTACTTCTGATTCTGTTCATATTACAGGGCATAAATACAATACTAAAACGTTTATTTTATTACAAACATCAATCCACAGTAATAAAAAGGACTTACTTAAAGCTTTTTAATTCAAAGAGATGAATTAAAAAAAAAAAAAAGGAAAAAAAGAAAGATATTTAAGGCTAAATCTTCTCTCAGTAACACACATCAAGTGTTGATATAGTCATTTGAATCTATCAGCCTGAAAAGAGCCTTAGCATACAGCTAAGCACAACATTTTCATTCACCTTTCGTTATTCATTTGATTATGAATCTTGGTTATTTAATAGATGGAGAAGTGGTGTTGGAACTGATTTAATGAAGAAATAATTGAAACAGGGTAAGGCATCTGTGACTGCTATCTTAATCTAGCTATTACCAGCCCAACTCCCAGAATCTACATGGGGAATGCAGATAAATTTGGTCTACATAGCACAATTTCATTTGGGATAGGAAAGCTTTCAAATGCTCAGATAGGCTTCAAGGAAATGCCTTACGCACTTGGGAGGGCTAACACTTGGTGAATTTTAACATAACTACCCTATGGTTAAAAGAATAGATGAAAATATTTAGGTGATGTACAAATTTTGTTTGTACATAAATATCTCTCCCATACATTATACATCTCTCTTACTACATAAGATTGGATCAACATTATGCTAATATTTAAGATTATAACAGGATTGATGAAAATACTGTGTACCTATTTTGAGACCCATGGGACAGTGTAAAAGAGTAGCAGAAAGTAGATGTCAACAGGAATTAAAGAAAGAATTGTTACTAGTCAATATGAGACTATCTGTAGTCAAATAACCTTGACATTGGTAGAGACTGTCTTTTCAAAAGACATGAACAGAATGGGTCAGCTGCAATTGTCTGAGAGGTTCTTGGAGCCTAAGAAAATTAAACTTGTACAAGCAAAAATAACTTAAAGGAATGTTATTCACCATTATATTTCCAAACAAGGTCAGTATTTCCCTGTAGAGGAAGAGAGGAACTGCAAGTGTTTGACAACTGAGTTGGCAGAAGTCCTCCTCTACCTTTATACAAGCAGATTTCTCCTGCGTAGGTCATATTCACCATTTACCCTCTGGGTTTAGCATACCAGCAAACACCAACTCTACAGGTATTGTTGATAAAGAAAATAGATGCCTAAACAAGAGAGGTATTTTTCAATTTATTCTATTTAATGAAGCCTACTGGGATATTTACAGTGAAACTGAGATCTTTACACTTTCTAGTGAATATTTGCGTAAGGATAAAAAATAAGACATTAAAACACTTCTCAGTAGCAAGCCTTGGGAGTATAGTTAAGAACCTGGATATATTAGTATGTTTAAATGTGTTTAGTTGTGTGTTGAATTTTGGAGGTTTCACCTTCTTCACAATAACTAAACCAATGGTGCTATCTCTACAGGACAAGTAGTAATAATTTCATAGAATCATAGAATGGTTCGAGTTGGAAGGGACCTTAATGATCGTCTCATTTCAACCCCCCCACCATGGGCAGGGACACCTTCCACTAGACCAGGTTGCTCAAAGCCCCATCCAGCCTGGCCTTGAACACTTCCAGGGAAGGGGCATCCACAACTTCTCTGGGCAGCCTGTTCTGGTGTCTCACCACCCTCACAGCAAAGACTTTCTTCCTGAAGTCTAATCTAAATCTACCCTCTTTCAGTTTAAAACCGTTACCCCTCATCCTATCACTACACTCCCTCATAAAGAGTCCCCATTCAGGTACTGGAAGGCTGCTATGAGGTCTCCCCAGAGCTTTCTCTTCTCCAGGCTGAACAGCTCCAGCTCTCTCAGAGTGTCCTCATAGGAGAGGTGCTCCAGCCCTCTGATCACCTTCGTGGCTCTTCCTAAATAATTTTATCATTTATATTAAAGAAGAACACATTAATGTGATTTTCCTGACTGCTTCTATGTCTGATCTGATCCTCCTTGTTTTACCTCCATGAAGAATGGTTTTTCCTTTGGAGTATATTCTTATTTTTGCTTAACAATCATACCTGGATTAGTATAATTTTATCTAGGTGGACAAGGGAAGAGTGTGATTTTCCAATATGCATTGATATTTTGGAAAAGATTTTATAAGCAGCATTCAAAAACAATACAGGCATACAGCTGCAACATTAATCTGTTGGAAACCTCCTCTATTGTCTATGACATTTATGTGAGACCAAACTAGCCATTTTCCACTGGAGTATTGTCATGGTTTAGCCTCAGCTGGCAACAAAGAACCATGCGGCTGCTCACTCATCCTGCCCCCAGATGTGGGATGGGGGGGAAGAATCAGAAGAAAAAGGCGAAACTTGTGAGTTGAGACAAAGGCAATTTAACAGAACAGCAAAGGGAACAGGAAAACAACAACAATAACACTGAGGAATGTACAGACATGTTATGGTACCACTGGTTACTGACCCGACCAGGACGACCCACCCAGCTCCCAAGCGACATTCCTGCCCTCTCCCCTAGCCAGCTCCTGGCTATAGACTGGGCATGGCATCACATGGGATGGAATACCTGTGTCCCTTGACAGATCCTTTTGGAAATTAACACTATCCCCGTCAGATCCAGGACAAGTAAGATTCCACATTCTTACATTCGTATTCTTAAAAGAGCTCATGGGTTTGAGACTAGTGACATATACAATTTACATAGAAACCTATTTATGATGACAACTTTACCAGCTCACTATTTTACCTGTTGTTATTCTCCTGTTAAAATTATCATATTGTTGTTAGGTTAACATGAAAAATTTTTAAGTATTTAAGCATGCTTATTATTAGATTGCTGTCAGCTATGTAATGATTTGTATCATAAAAACAGAATCTTGCTTAACTTACTTCTAACTCACTTAGCATTATGATTTTTCCACAGCAAAAATTTTCCTGTGTCTCTTTTTATGTGTTCAAGATGACTACTTGCTGTTACTTGTGTTGCTGTTTTCTCATTGAAAAAGTTTTAGTATAACTCCAGCATATGAACTGTTTTGTTTGCCTAAAACGAATGTGTTGTTTTCATATTTTTTCATTCTTTTGTGAAGAAACACTTTATGGTATTGCTTCAGATTTTTAATTGAATTTTAGGTTGAGAGAAAAATAAGTTCCTTCTAATTCTACGAAGACAGAGTAATAAGTTTGTGTCAGATACAATCTTTCATTTATCCAGGAAATAAAAACTTAATTTGCCAGCACTTGTGCATGTATTTATAATTACCACCATGAATAGTAAGGACTGCTCACAGCAATAAAGTTAGGCTGTGTGGCAGTTTTTGCAAGATTGAGCTTTATATGGGTCTTCTTGTGACCAATTTTTCAATACCGGAACTTTATTTTTAGTGATTCTTTAAAACAAAATATTGGTAAGTTATATTTTGGGGTGTGCTGAGATCTGGGAGTTTAGAACATCTATCTACCTGCAGTGAATTCAGATAACTGCCTCTCCCCACTCCCCCATAACCTGTCAGAAAATCCAGCAATGGGTCTGATTATGTTCTGTTAGTCAGATGGCTCATATGGGACAGGAAGTATTCACGTGGGCAAATAATTCCATAGAGTTCATAGATGGAAAAAGAGTTTGGAATTTGATGCATCTGTCTTATTTCTTGCTCATGAGGAATATGTCTGCTTTTCAGAAATTAAGTAATAATTGGGCATTTTACTTACTATATTCCCTTAAACGTTTATATCTAACAGACTCTGTTCATTTAAACATAAAATAATGGTTTCTCATGCTTGTGCTGCTTGGAGAACAATAATAACCAATTCTAGTCGTGTGGTTTGTTCCTAAAACTGACATAGTGAGTGTCGGGAGCATTGCAGCACACACTGCGGTGTTAATGGAGAGGCTCTGGCTGTAGGAGATCAAGAAGGGCAGCTGCCACAGCTGGGCAACATGTATACGTATTGGTATGCATGGATGTGTTGACACTGAAGTAAAATACACATTGTAATAGAGGGCGCAAAATCTGCCTTCAGCAGATTCAGGTAGGCCTCCAGTTTTCACTAATGTAAACAACTTTTGGTCAAATGATGTCAGATGTTCTATAAAGACAACATGCTTTCTTTTGCAAAATTATCTTTTAATAGGAACAGAAGAGTCAAAAACATTCTGTATGACGGACATTTTCCTGATTTCACAAGGGACTTTTTTGGTTAATTTAGAATAAAAATTAAATTTATTAATGGCCAATTTCTATTCAGTTATTCATTTGTTATTGAGTTTAAATAACTTTCCTTCTGCTTTGGTTCTTGGGTCTCTGCTACATTTGCTTTAACAAGACAAACTGCTAACAATAGAGAAGCCAAACTCTTCATCTTTTCCCTGAACATAGAGTTTCTATGCCCATCATCATTCCAGTAAACTTCATTTGCAATGACTCCAGTTTGAACTTCTCCTTCCCTGAAAAGATATGTTCAGACTGAAAACTTGATTTAGGCATGATATGAGCAAGGTATTGTCTTACCTGTGACTTCTGAAACAGTATTTATCCTATACATTTCAAAGGTACCACTTAAATAATGCTTTAAACCTGTGGAAGATTCAGGTTCATATTCATACCATTCTTTGTGAATATTAAAGCAGGCATTACAATAAGTTATATTTGATTATTTAATATTTAAGCATAATTTCTTTTATAAACATTGTCTATTTTAAGAAAGATCAATCACATCATGTATAAAACTAACACCAAAATACAGGATTTTTTAGAGAACTCATTATTATAATGCATGTTCCTGGAGCAAGTAGGCATTTTACAGCTATTGCAATATTATTTTAAATCAGTAGAAGAAAATTGGTTCTATTGCATTTGTCATTCTGTTAAAATTGACCATATTCAAGTTGTCTCCAGTGTACTGCTTTTGCTTTCAAAGAGGTAGCTGTGCTCTCAAGAAGAAGATCTATCTGACAGTGCACTGTAAGTTTATGCTAAAATGTTATTGCAGCTCTTTAACTGGAACTTGTTTATCCTTAATTCTTCTACTGTATAGGACAATATTATTTCTAATGCAGGCCAGTATATATGAGCTACCAGTGGAGTTCGCACTAACACCGCAGTTTTGCAAAAAGAAAAATCTTTTGAAACTGCTTTGCATGTCCAATAATGACAAAGAGGATTCAAAGAAAAAAAAATGTTATTTTTGTGCATAAACCAGTCCTATTTAAACCATGGGAGCCACATTAGAACAAGCATTTTGAGTATTACTCGATGAGACTTTTTTGGCAGAGGAAAAATTATAAATGGTGATGCATATTCAGGACAATTATAACAATCAATTATAATAGCTTTCAGACTGGTGCTATAAACAAAATGAACCACAATGAGTCAAAACGATAAATATGTTAAAAGTTTGATTCTTTGCTTGTAACATAGCTGCTTAAAGACAAATTTGAATTTACCTAACTAGTCCAAAACTGGTATAAATAAAGTCAGAAATATTTTATGCATTCTGTGGGTTCAGTCCTCTTGCATACCTTTCTAGCAGAACTCCCGTGTGCCATCTACTTTTTTAAATGATCAGTTTGTTTCCTTCTGTTCTGTTACGCAGTACTTAGTTGAATATTCCGACTGTTCAGTGGCAGCGTGTAACTGTATAACTGATTGCACATCTAAATGGCAGCTTGTTATTAGCCATTAGACATTTTCTATCAGTAAATACGTATTTAAATTGTTGAAGATCTTTAAGCCTAATGGAGAATTTCTGGTTGTCCGTTGGAATCATGAGTGCACTGGTGTGGTGGGTCAGCCCCATCTGGCAGCCAAGCACTTATACAGCTGCTCATTCACCCTATGCCCTCAGCAAGATGGGGGAAGAACATAGGAAGAGCAGGAATACGAAAACTCATGTCTTAAAATAAAGATGTGAATATCAGTCAGAATTACTGCTGCAGGCAAAACAGACTCAACTTGGGGAATTTAACTTAAAACATTTGATTACTGATGGATATTGGGAAAGAGAGAAAACATACATTTAAACTCTTACAGAAAACACCTTTCCTCTCCCTTTCCCAGGGTCAGCTTCACTCCAGATACCTCTCCTGCCACTGTCCTTGTCTCCATTCTCTTGGTATTGATGCAGGTTACACTAAGTCCCTTAGGTAAGGCAACAAGTGGTGCAGGTGGTTGGGATCTTCTCACAGAGGCCAACTCTGAAGTCCCCCTGCTACCAACCCTTGCCACATAAACCCAGTACAACTGGTTTCATATTTTTTCCTGAAATACTGCCCTGTGGACTGCTATATAACTGCAGGGAGTAAACTCAGCCCAGAAAACAGCTCAGAGCTCCTGTGCCAGGCTTCACTGTCTTGTGCTACTAATTAGTGCTTCCCAGACAAACGTGGTCTTCAAGAATTACTGTTTGATACAGGTGACTACACCTCCAGAGCCATGAACCACTACTTCCTGGGCTGCAAATGGTTATTAATGAGTTAGAGCAGGTACGCCATGATTTAGTTTCTTCTTTCAAAAAAGTAATTCTACTGAGCTCAGTGGAAATGTTACTGATGTCTAAATGTTAAAATAGAAATCTCAAGCATGCAAAAGCTCATTTGTGGATACTGTTTTTTAATTTTTAAAAGGTTTCATCCCTTTCCTCATACCCATGAGCACTTTCTCTAGAATGACTTCTGAAGCCATCTTAACTGACTGTACTCACTAATATTTGTTTCACTGATAGTATTTTCTCCTCCAGCACCGAGTTAAGATTATATTAATGCCTATGTAACAGTTAGTAAATACATTTCACTGATTTCACAAAACATCCCAACCTTTTAGGCTGTCCTAACATGTGCATACAACCTGGTTTCAGACCATTACCCTAATTTTTATTAATTTAAAAGGACTGTATTGCAACTACAAATGACAGGCTGCAAACAACTAATGCTCTGAACTTCTGCTGACATAGAGGTATCAGCCATGCTCGTGTGTGGGTAAAAAGGTGAGCCCATCCATCAGTGATATGAAATGAACAATGCCAAGAAATGGCTTACACCCATGTTAGAACCCGAGTGACACCTGCTGCTGTTGACTTAAGCCCTGCACAATACAAAATACGGTTAATTTCATTTGAAGACTTTTTTTCAAATATAGAATAGTTTATGAAACACATATCTTATAATGAATTATATGAAACCAATATCAGTGGTCTTGGGAAACTGGTGTGACTTAGGCCTTCCAATCTGACTCCACTTTGAAGGAGAGAAGCTGAATCCAGATGAACTTGGATTAAAAAATGCACCTGCAGAACTTTGTACATACAAATCTCTGACTAAATTACACTTTAAATTATCTCGTATGTTTGCAAATGAAGAAATTGTACATGTAGATCACTAGTTAGATACGTTGCTAGCTGTTGCAATTGAACATGATGATTAGGAGTAGGTCCTACATATGTGTTTTTCACCACTGGAACCGTGTTGAAACAAAAATTTCAGAGGGTACTTTCTGGACTGCACTACTTCTAAAACTTGTTTTAAAGCAGTCTCTTTCTTTACATGTTCACAGGATAAGAAGATTTTGTATGGAAAAGGGATCAGAAGATAGGATTTAATGTGTCAATAAAGCAACCAAAGTTAAAACTGCTGTGTTTTAGTTTTGAATGATATTATTTAACTATAAAAGAGTGGGAAGTATATGTGCTGTTCTTCAACGCAGAATAATTGCACAGTTTATGCCCCAAAATATTATAGTTTGGATGGTTATGATTGAACATATTGTATCTTGTTGGTTTTTTGAGTATTGTTTTTTGGAGTGCCCATGTGTACTCCTGAAGACAACATTTGCTGTATGTCCAGACAATAAATCTGGAAACACGGTGTGAGTCCAGATTGCCCTTTGCACATTTTTCAGTGTTTGAAACATCTAGCAAAGTAAATATTTGGTTAGCATGGCCTTATATACTGTCATTGGATAGTTTAGGTGTGAACAGACGAATTCATACAGTCATAAAATGGACTGTATTTCTTCTCTAGAGACTTTATTGGGAACAGTAGGGATGAAAGAAATCTGATTTTTAAGTAGTCTGGTCTTGATCAAAAGGACACTAAGTGCTTGAGGGATTTAAACAGAGTCTAACAATTTGATTGCTTTAATAATTTCATTTGAGAACGTATGCAACTTATTTCTCTCTGTCTTTATGTAAGCAAAATTGTATATGAAAAACAAAGTAATGTCCATTGCCTTAAATTTTATAAGTGTAGCTAACCAAGTATAGTTAACAGAAAAGCTGTATTCAGAGATGCTATAGATTAGGCATTTAAAAAGAAAAAAGTTCAAAGCAATAACAGAAATTAGTAAAAAGTTCGTATATTCAAATACATAGAAAAAAACCTGTAACAAGAATTTTGTGTCTCTTTATATCTTTGAAAAGTTTCTGGCTTTCTCTGCTGTTCAGATTCACTGTATTTGTTCAGAAGTATCTGAGGAGCTATGCAACTCTTGCTGAACCATGTCCATCCATGGAAATCACTGCGACTGCAATTAGAGCATGTATGGTATGTGTATTTGGGATAAAAGAAGTGGAGGATTGAAAGGAACATTAGAGATCATGTTATCTGTCTTCCTGGCCTGAAGCAGTATTAAGTATACATAGATCATCCCTACTACTGTTGTATACTTTGTACTTTAAAAACTGTCAGTAAATATTTTATAACCTTTACAGGCCAGACTTCACCCTTTTTGCTGTATTTGCAATAGGCTTGGATTTTTTACCTGTGGTCTCAGAAGACAGTTATTCTCCTTTCTTTACAGAAAACTAGTTTGATTTGGATTGAAGCAGACCACAGATGCAGTCTCACCTCATGATGCAACATATTTTTTTCTTCTATACATTTGCTTAAATCATTACCAGCTATATCCAAAGCTGAATGTGGACTCCAAACAATGGCTCCGTAGAATAAGTAGATCAGAATAGCTGTCATCAGTGTCTTACATATAAAATTCCTGTTAGTACCTACCACAATGGTAGCTGCCTGCCATGGTGATTAGCAATAGCATTACACTTTTGACTCATACTTAATTTCATCCACTCAATATCTGTTTCCTTTTTGCAGCACTTCAACCCAGTTAGTAATTGCTCATTTTCCATTCTTGCATTTGATACCTGCTTTCCAAATGCAGGTCTTTGCATCTATCTTTACTGAATTTCATCCAGATTTCAAGTTTACCAAAATCTTTTTTAATTTCAGACTTGCTTTCTAAGGTACGTACAATGCATTTCAAGTCATTATTATTCTTAATATTTTTAATTGCATTTTCTATTTAATTTAGCTACATAAAAAATAATGTTTCCCTCTAACTAATGCAGTAGATCTATCATAAAGAAAGCTGCTTAGCATAATTCTTTTTTTCCTGACGAATTCATATTTGCTGCACTTTTCACAATCTTAATAATTTTCTACATGCATGTGAATTGCATATAATCATTCATTCTAGCATTATTCCAGGGACTGAAATGTAGCATGGCTGTTTTCCCTTATTAAATATGGACATATTCCTTGTCTGTTTCTATCCTCTTATATGTTGGTACTGTCAAATCAGAAAATGAATTATTTAGTTTCTTAAGTGTATTTCCTCTATTTATGTTTTAAAAAAGGAACAGAAAAGCATTTTTTTGAATTATATGTGCTTAGATTTTGTTGTTTTGAAATTTAAAAAGTTGTAACAAATACAACTTTTAAACACAAGCAGCATAAAATCACATATTATGCTGTTATGTGTTAACAACTATCTCATTAACAATCTCATTAACGTAAAAATTTCTTTTCCCTCTTCCTTTTATAGTTTCTTATCAGCCATGCTCCAATATGTGAGAATATGGTGAGTGCTCAACATACAAGGTTAAGTGTTAAACTTTGCTGTGAAAACTTAAGAATGTAATAAAGAGAACTGAGGGCCTGTATTACTTAAATTGTTAGTAATAATAGATGATAAAAATCCCAGAATGAAGGCCTTTACACCAGGAAGAATGTTGAGAAAAGCTAATCCCAGCCTGTGCCTCGGTGCTTTCTGGTACTAGGATCCACTTCATTCCTTAGATGGTTTTCTTTTCTTTTTTTTTTTTTCTTTCTTTCTTTTTCCATTTCTTTGTATACTATTTTTATTTTTATTTTTTTTATTTTTATTTTTAAATTGCTAAGAAAGCTGAGTAAGATTCGTCCCCTCACTCATGAAAACAGTTGCTAGCCCTTACATTTAAAATTTCTGTTGAAAACCACTAGGTGATAGCAGTTGGTCCTTTGATTACCGTGCTTTGCATGGTAAAACTCCATGTTGTCTGACTTAGATCCTCAGCTAGGCATAAGATGTTCCAGGAGCCTAACTGTACCTAAACAGACCCCTTTCCCACTGTCAGCATTCTTTATTAGACCCTTTCTAATCAAAAGAATGTGTAGCAGGACCTGTCCTTGTCATAAACACTTCCTGTGTTCAGGACTGTCCCTCTCCTTTTCTTCTGCTGCCATATGCACAGACATTGATTGCTACTGAAAAAAGAAAGTTCTTCCTGAGAATATACTCTTTTCTTCTGTGTGTTCTGCACACTTGTCTTTTGCCAGGGAAACTGTAGATAGTGTGTTCAAATTGAATTCTGGTCCAGTTCTGGCTTCCAGAACTTCAAGGAAACCTTATCGGACTAATTAGTGGATTGCCCAGCACTAAATAATCCTCCACCTCCTAATTTGCTTTAATAACAAAGTGAGTCATTCTGTGACTCAGGAGGTAACCAATGGCTGAAGGCAATAATCATCCCAAGAGCACCTC
This sequence comes from Stercorarius parasiticus, assembly GCA_013396915.1. Taxonomy (NCBI): domain Eukaryota; kingdom Metazoa; phylum Chordata; class Aves; order Charadriiformes; family Stercorariidae; genus Stercorarius; species Stercorarius parasiticus. The sequence continues at coordinate 12,562 of VWZL01002013.1, read as the reverse complement.
CCAGGATGTGAAATTGTAGGTAGCCAAGTTTATAATTCATGCTAAGCAATCTTCTTGGATGCTGCAGCTGTGCCAGCCAGCTCCCACTTCCTTGCCAGCTGATTAACAGTGAGCAGAGGTACCAGATGGAATTGTATTAAGTCTCAGATGGAAGCTACTCTTTTTAGAGCTTACACCAGCCATTACCTGTACATTGCATTTATCCTTGGTATGCGACTGCACTGATAGATAGCTGCTGGATGTACAACACTCAGTTCCTGTGGCATCTGGCATGGTGAACCTTATATTTGGCCAGTAACACAGGAACAAAGAAAACAAATTGGCGTTGACAGTAGAAATAAGACAGCTTCTCAGGGCACACAGCACTCCCTTGAGATAAAATACAATTTTTCTGGTGTCCCAACATCTGCTTGCAAAAGGAAATGCTTTCTGATCTAGAAAATAGCATTATTTCCTTCCTCTATTAAATACATTCATCTCATTACAAAGCAAGCTGAGGGCTTCTCAGTGCTGCCAACATATAATGAATGATTGACTCAGCTGGGGAAATGTTTCTGTGATTGAAACTGAAATCAGAAAAGCGCATGCTGGTCATTCCCTTCTACTTTGTATGTCTCTAGAGGGCACTTGCAATATTCATTGGCCTACTGGGTCTGGGCAATGGACTGGGCAAGGCACTTCTCCAGGTCATCTACATCTAAGAGGTTATATTGAGAAAATGAAGAGCAAAATAGTATTTCTGGTGAATAATACTTCTAGTAAAGTCTGTTCTTAGATTTTTTTCTGATAGGAGTAACTATCGTATTGTTTTGTATTATATTTTTTGTAATTATATAGATAATATTTTATGTTATACACTGATTATCTATATGATATCTTAATCATATTTAAGATTATAACTATACATATTATCCTATAATTATATATATTTGTAATATATATTTTTTGTATTGTATTTTTCTGATTTCTCAATATTTTGAGTTTAATATAAATCATTCATTCACTCAGCATTTGTATATGTAAGAAAATGAAAGATAGCACTATTTGGCCATTTCAGAGTGCAATCTTATTCATATTTGTTTATATTAGACTCTAGAAAAACGGCTTCTGTTGACAAAAAATTCTCTCTGCTGCCTTCTTTTGTGTCTGACAATTAGGAGTACCAGATGTGCAGTGTACCTCTAAGGCTATACTTTTTCTAGAAGCATACAAGAAGAAATTTAATGGAACAAACCTTGAAAAATTAAAGGTGCTGACATAGCATATCTAGAATCTGAAAAAAGTTTGGTTGTTATCTATTCTGAAAGTCTGCAGATTTCTTCTTAATTCACTCGTAAAATATTTTCCTGAGTTAATGCATCTAGACATAGGTTATTGCTATATACTACTTGGAAATATGACAGACCGTTAAAATGTAATGAAGATTTGAAAAAGTTCTACCAACTTACAAGCTGGTAGAAGAGCTTAGTTCAGGTTTCATTTTCTCTTCCTCCAACCAAAATTGAAACGTAATGATGTAGAAACCCTCAGGATACTTGTTTTATGATGGTATGCTTTGCTGCTTCCCTTATACATTGAACTATTTAAAAGTAATTTACATGGCTCTAGCAGGTTATCTGCCAATATGCAAATAGGATAGATGATTTAATATTTGCATGACATCTATATTCAGTTAGTAATTTTACATGAGGTAATTTGTATCCGTTGCTCTTAACATTACTAGGAAGAAAACAAATTATATGATGAAGGAAAAATGCCAAGCTGACACCCACTGTTTTCAGCCAGTGCAGTATTCTGTGCAAAATAGGGTTAGCAGTCTGTACATGCTGCATTTTGTTGGACGGGGGTTGGGGGGGAAGTAAAAAACAACAGGTATTGAAAGCAAATATAACTGTACATCCTGGCTTATATGTGCATTCAGAAACCATTGCTGTACACATTGCTTCTAGTGGGGAAATTCAGCAGTGTGTTTAGAATTCAACACACGTTCTCTAAAGGCAAGTGAGAATAATGTACAGATAGTAAGTAAGTGCAATGAACTGAGGAGTACTGTAAATGTGGTTTGGTTGATTATAACTTTTGAGGAGTGTCTAGAAACAGACAGGCTAATCTTTTATATTCTGCATAACTGAACAGCGAGTGAAGATGCCTTTTCTTACTGTATTTTACTTCTTTATGTGCAGCAGCCTGTATTTTGGCATACTGATTGATGGATGCCAACGGGAATGGGAAGAATGGAATGCCTTCCCACTGATGTTGGGATATATGTAAAGCTGAGTCATATCCAGAAGATGTAATATCAGTTTCAGGGACAAAGAAAGAAAATTGCATCACTATTTCTCCATGTAAAAACATTTTTATTGTAACATATAATAAAATATAAAGTATCATAACGTTTTTTCATGGGAAGACAAGCAGGAGGAGGGAAGAATGAATAGGATCGACAGTATTTTTTGTTTTGTGTGTGTTTGGGTGCACATAAATAGATACACATATATATACACATATGTTTATACTGATATACATACAATGAAATACTTCCATGAACTCTTAATTAAATAGCAATATCTAATAGAATGGCACTTACTAGTTTTGCTGACCTTGCACTTGTTACTGGTCATATCTTGTATATAGCTGTATGAAGACACAATGTTGAAGGGAGAAAATAATTATGTCAGTCATTGATGAAGTCTAGAGTACAGAAGATTTAATTTCATCTAGCTCCACAGCAGCTATTCCACATAAGTAGCATAGATATTAGATTTAAAGTAAACGTATATTAGTATTTGCTATGTCATAACTTGTACACAAATTTAATGAACAAGAAAAAAAATACCCCCAAAATGAAGGACAGTCATTACAGCCTAGCTTTGAAACTGTCAGGGCTTATTTTCGTTATTAAGTATGTGCAGTGGTATGCATTTGTTTGAACCCACAGTAAAAGTGTAGATAAAAACTCACTGTGCATGTGCAGGTTGGATAAAACTATGATATGAAGATGGAGCTGCACAGCTGTATAGCTGCAACCACAGCCTTAACTGGTCCCAGTGATGGAAAAAGATGAAGGAATACATAACTTTTATACATCCCTAATGGCAAACTGGTATTGGAGTATAATCTCAGATCAAGTGTTGATGTATTTGCAGTTGGCACTGTCTGGAAAAAAAAACTGCCTTTTTTTTCTTCACCATCTTTTTGAAGTATCATATGCTGCAGTTCATCTGATTTCTGTGAGTACGATGTACTGAGAATAACTTGTTTGTCAATGCCAAATGTTTTTTGAATAAAGATAGTCATAAGCATAAGGTCCTGCTGTGAAGAGTCTTCTGCTTTGATATGAGGCAGAGAATCACAATAAAGGAAGTTCAGAATAAGAAAAGGAAAGAGAGAGAAATATTACTTAATACAAGCCAACTACGTGGAATATGACAACCGATAGCAGGCACTATGGCAAGGAAGCTGTGTTATTTCTGCTCACTGTGTTGGTAAGAGGAGGCATGGAAAGACACACAGTGGCAGGGAAAAGAAGATGAATGGAAATAATAAACACTAGCCAGATGGTCATTTTCTTGTATATGGCCTTTCTTGCAATTTCTAATGAATGCAATAAAACCTCAAAACATTCCTGTATACGAGTGTGTGTTAAAATGTTCGGCTGTCAGTTTGGCACCAAGTTTTTTTGAGATCAACATAACCATTAAACACTTTCAACAATCATTTAGAGGAAGTCACTTATATTTTCAGGGCAGCAGATATCTATTTATACTGGAGTTGACGTTACCAGTTCACACCACTATGTCTGCTGAAGATATATATAAGGATTCACATCCTATGAATGTGTCTGGGACTCAATACATTAAAAGTGTAATTGAGATTGACTGTTCATTCAACTGAGTCATAACAACCCCCAAAAAGCTATTTAAAACTAAGTTAAATTTACCCAATCTCTCATATTTCAAGTGTGATAAGTTAAAGTGGTACAAAGTGCCTGAGAAAAGTTTCTGTGGCTGATTATGACAGTGAACCCATCAAAATAGTGGAGTCAACAGCAATAAGTTAGACTCATAGATAGTCCTCGGATTTAGTTTACTTTTACTGATATTGTAATGCTAGAAATAGGAATTCTGTACTATGGATGCTGCACAGAAAAGTATGGCTCTGAATGAACTGCATACAGTCTTCATTTTCTTTTTAAAATCCTTTTCCCATTCAGGAAATCCTGATTTAATTGCCTACTGAGTAGCATCGCAAAAATGCATATTAAAAAACCAACAAAAACCACCATCAAAAAAACCCACAGCAAGAACAAGTGGATGTGTTGGAATGAAACAGGTGCAGCTCATAGGGGTTAGCTTTATTTCATATTGCAGTACATGCCCTTTATGTTCTTAATTTTACCATGATGAAATTTAGCACTTGGTGGTAGAAGACAAATCCAGTGGGTTTAACTATAAGCTTTATTAGCCATAGATTTTTATAGTTAAAACCAGTCATTTTTATAGTATGGTCTTGTAGGGAGTGTCTTGGAAAGTTTCTACTGGCTCAATTGAAAAAGAAATTTTGAAAAAGAAACCATAAAAATATTTAAGGAAAATGTTCAGAAAGTAGTATTTTAACTGAGTTTAAGAAATATTTAGCTTTTCTACAGAAGAAATAGCAGATTTTATGTGATTGATGGCATGTTAATAAATGTTGCTTACAGAACATCAATGTGACAACTACAGCAATTCCACAAATTAAACAATTGCAAAATAATTTAATCCAAACACCTTGATCTTGTTTTAAGAAACACTTCTTGTACATATTCTATCTCATCCCAGTGCTGTAAGGAAAAGATAATAGCTGAAATAGAGAAATCTTCCTTCAGAGCACCCTACTGACTTTTCTGCTTTCTTGGTTTGTGGTGTTTGAAAATGGACAGAAAAAGCTTTCTATATTTCATTTACCAGTTTTCATGAAATACTGCATTCTGCCAAGAAATTAACGTTCTTATTTGTCACTTGTATACCAGAAAAATCATACAAAAAATGCTTTATTTGTTTTACCCCCTTAGCTATGCTCTCAGCACACTGCTGGGCTCCCAGAGAAATACTCAATACTATCTTTAAATGAAGGTGTATATAATTTACATTCATTTTTTTCATAATGATTTTTCCTGTTTCATTATTCTTCTCTTATTCCCTTACTTCAAGGTCCTTCTGGTGAATACAACTTGAGGTGCTCTAAAGCATTTATATGGTGCTCTGGTTCTGCCTGTTGTTCTGTTGTTCAGTATGAAAGATGCCTGCTTGGATGTGGTCCATAAATACATGTGAGTTTTCTGACTTCGCAACCATACAGAATATCTCATAATTTTAGGAAAATACTAACTTTATGATAGATATATATACTTAAGATTTAAATTCTTCCTGTTCCTTAGGAATTATGGCAGAAAAAAAAAGAAACAAACAACTGTAATATTTGCCTTTTGCTCAGGACGTAAGATAGTAAATCCACGTTTATCTCTGTCTTGTTCTGAGGACTACTTCTTAAAATGTATTTAACTTTCTCACAGCAGGGACATTAATGCACTCAAGAAATACTTTTTGACTTCAGAAACTATAAAAATAAAAAGAGTAAGGACGTGTTTAACAGAAACTTCAGTGGAATTCTGTCAAACCATATTTTAAAATAATTTTCATATTACTCTGATTCACACTAGCTGAATAAGCTGTTCTTTAATTTTTGATTGAAATCTTCTCGATTTTATTTAACATTTCTAATGCCAAATAAAGAAGCAAATAACTTATTACATGAATGAATATTAACCCAAACCAACTAATCGCTACTAGATTCCCACCAACAAACTGCTGTCCATGTTGAGGGAGCAAAAATGCCTAAAACAATCTATCATATCCCAAATCTGATTTGCTGAATTATCATTTCTAGTTTTGTTGTGTAAATTATGGTTGTACCTGTAGTTTCTTCCTTATCCCTCAAGTTTCTTTCAGTTTGTCTCCTTCATAGTAGAAATATTTGTTGACTCTCCATGTCCTTCTATGCTCCATCCTGTTCTAAGTTTTTCTTTGATGGAGAGAAGCCTTTGGGGCTTTCCTAATGGCAATATACCTTGCTTGCATCACCAGCTCTGACTAGGTTTCCTCTTTAACACAGGAACTATGAAGAGATATATTGAAGATATTCTGTGGAATTAACGCCACCAAAATCTTAATTAAACAAGGCATGTTTTAGTCTTAAATATTGTGCCTTACTCCAGGCTAAAACTTATTTTAGACTGGAACTAAAGTGCAACATAAATTTAGCAGTGTTAGGCTGCTTTATCCTTTTAGATATTGCAAATAGAGTACAGTAGGAAAATAATGTTTTAAAATGAACTTTGTAAAACACAAAAAATAAAGGCAACCATTAATCTTTTCCCTTAATAGGCCGCAAGCCATCTTATTTCTCAATGGAGCTTTTCATTTTGAAATATATTGAAGGTCCCTTAAAAACTCCAAGACTAAGAATCTCTCATTTTCTTATGATCCATCCTACCTTGCTTCAAAGATCACTATATTGGAAAAAATGATGTGTGGGTATAATCCATGCCTAGAACATCTGGTGGAAGGTTTAGCTAAATAAGACAGTCTGGTTTTGATTAGAGAGGTGGCTTTGTTTATTTGTTTGTTTGTTTTTTAAAGAACTTGAACAAAGTACTATTGAATGTTTTGAAAAAATTCAAATCACTTAGATAACTTACACTTACACTTCCTTTTAGCTAGGTTCACAGACAAGACTGCTAAAGTCACGCTTCAAATCAGAGGTCATTTAATCTTAAATTTTGTATGGTTCTAAGTGCATTGTTATACAAATGAATAAAATAATTTCATTCTTTATACTGGTGTTTCAAAAATGTAGAAAACGAAAGCTTCTCTAAAGCTGTTTTGGGCTCACTTTTGAGCAGAAAAGATTTGTACATATTAAAATCTTGAAACCTTTCTTTTTGTTTCTCGTTATCTAATGGAAAGTAGTCTTTACTTCCCATGTGAATATTCACTTGATGGAGTACTCTTGAGGAAACTCTGGGTTTTATGAAATACTTTAGAATCAATCTATGATTAAGTTCCTGTGCATTCTCTTTCCATCATTCATTAAAAACTTTAGTGTTTGAATCAAAAGAATCAGAGGTTGAAACATGCAATATCAACCTTTAAGGCATAGCCTTCTTGTCAAGATCAGTGAGGCTTCTGATAAAGCTTTCTCACAGAAAGTAGCTTAACACATATAGATGATGCTAGAAATTTAGACTGATTGCTTCCTAGGCCTAACATATATTCTACATTTCTTATCATGGCACAAAGCTGTGAATTAGTAGGTGGGAAGCAAAAGACTAAAAAGGCAGAAGGTCTGAATGGTATGATGGAAGGTGAACATTTATATCTGTAATCAGAAATGCAATCTTGCTTTCATTTGACAGCATGGGTTTATGAAAGGCAGGTCCTGCTTAACAAACCTCATCTCCTTCTATGACAAAGTGACCCGCTTGGTGGATGAGGAAAAGGCTGTGGATGTTGTTTAACTGGACTTTAGTGAAGCCTTTGATAGTTTCGTGCAGCATCCTTCTGGAGAAACTGGCTGCCCATGGCTTGGATGGGAGTACTCTTCACTGCGTAAAAAAACTGGATGGAGGGCCAGGCCCAGAGTGTGGTGATGAATGGAGTTAAACCCAGGTAGCGAACAGCCATGAGTGGTGTTCCCCAGGGCTCTGTTCTGGGGACAGTTCTCTTTAATATCTTTATCAATGATCTGGACGAGGGGATTGAGTGCACCCTGAGTATGTTTGCAGTTGACACCAAGCTGGGTGGGAGCGTCGACCTGCTTGAGGCTGGAAAGGCGTTGCAGAGGGATCTGGACAGGCTGGATCGGTGGGCCGATGCGAATGGTATGAGGTTCAACAAGGCCAAGTGCTGGGTCTTGCACTTGGAGCACAACAATCCCATGCAGCATTACAAGTTTGGGGAAGAGTGACTGCAAATCTGCCTGGCAGAAAAGGACCTGGGGCAGGGCTGGGGCCGGGACAGAGTGGGGTCTTGGTTGACTGCCTGCTGAATATGAGCCAGCAGTGTGCCCAAGTGGCCAAGAAGGCCAACAGCATCCTGGCTTGTATCAGAAATAGCGTAGCCAGGAGCACTAGGGAAGTGATCATCCTCCTGTACTCAGCACTGGTGAGGCCCCACGTCGAGTACTGTGTCCAGTTTTTGGGCCCCTCGCCACAAAAAAGACATTGAGGTGCTGGAACAGGTCCAGAGAAGGGCAATGAAACTAGTGAGGGGTCTGGAGAACAAACCTTATGATGAGCAGCTGAGGGAGCTGGGGAGCTGGGGTTGTTTAGCCTGGAGAAACGGCAGATGAGGAGAGACCTTATCGCCCTCTACAACTGCCTGAAAGGAGGCTGTGGAGAGCTGGGAGTCAGTCTCTTCTGCCAAGAGGTGATAGGACAAGAGGAAATGGCCTCAAGTTGCGCCAGGGGAGGTTTAGACTGGATATTAGGAAAAATTTTTACACTGAAAGGTTTATTAAGCATCAGAACAGGCTTCCCAGGGAAGTGGTTGAGTTACCTTTTCTGGAGGTATTTAAAAGATGGGTAGACATAATGCTTAGGGATATTGTTTAGCGATGGTTTCTGTCAGTGTTAGGTTGACAGTTAGATTAGATGACCTGAAAGGTTCCTTCCAACCTAGGCAATTCTGTGATTTTAAAATGGTAAAAAATGGTAAAAAGATTTGAACGTAGACTTCAGAACAAAAAAACTCTTAAAAAAGATTATATAAATGTATTACTTACATGTATCCTTTCGTGTATTTCTTTAACGCACATTTTGAAGAAAAGCTATTAATATGTAAGTTCCTTGTCCTGGTTTGAGGTAAAACAGAACCACCTTTCTGTTTAGCAATTTTACTTCTTAGCTAGGTCTTTTCTAACTCTCTCAAATTAACAGCGTATTGTGCCAAAAATGGTTCGTTCTCAGAGCGATAAGACCAATGTTTACAATTACTGCCAGGGAATGCTATACCAACCAAGGTCAGCTAATTTTGTTATTTGCCCCGTTGGAGGATTAGAAATGGAAAAGCGTAGAGGGATCCCACCTGCAAGGAGGAGCAGATAGGACAGGTGACCAAAAATTAACCAACAGGGGTACTCCATTCCGTCTGCCCCATGCTCAGTATAAAAGCTGAGGAATCAAAGGGTCAGCTCCATTTCTTCAATGGCCAACATCCGAGGAGGACCCTGTCTTTTCATCTGGCTTTGATCCTGGTCGGTGTGTTCCTGACTCCAGCTCTGCAATCCAGTTACCACCTATCTCTGAGTCCAGTCTGGGACCTTCCCAGTGCCTGACGGTGACGTCATCCTGGGAGCTTAATACGGTTTTGTATATGTCGTATCTGTTTCATTATTTTCTTTTTATTTTATCATTAATATTTCATTAAAGTAGTTTAGTTTCTTCTAAACTCATAAAACTTTTTATCTCTCCTCCTTCTCTCTGTGTGCAAGTGGTGAGGGAAGACCATCTGTTGCTGGCCATTGGCCAATTTGGCCAAAACCATAACATTCCTCTTTTATTACAACCTATGAAGTAATTGGTGTCCATGTTCATACCGTATCAGGCAGTCTGCTACTAAAATCAGCAGAACTGTTTTCATAGAGAATAATGAGAACTTGTAATGCAACCTTGTGTCCTCATGGAAAGTTTCTCTCATGTTATGTTGTGATTGCCAGTACAAAGGGGATTGTCTGACGTCGTCAAAGGGAAGCCAGGAAAAGAAGTCTTTATTTCAGAGTTTGAACCATGAGTTCTAGTGGAAAGTACCATGCACTTTATACTGCTGGGAAATGTAGGTCCTTAGAAGCTTCAAGTAACCTCAAAAGAGCATGTTTTGAATGTTTCCTACATTCAAAATAATTAAGAAGGACAGTGCCAAAAGGATTTTGCAATAGGCTGTTGCACATAAATCTTCAGAGAATAACCATTTCAATGAACCATTTTTCTGCCATGAAAAGATAAAATTCTGCTGGATTTTTCTTTGGAGATAATAAATACCCAAAGGTGGTTTTGTAAGACAAAGGTATACATATTCTTGAATAAAAATGTTGAAAAGGTTGCAATTAAGTATGGACTTTCACACCTTTCTTATTATCCTAACCATAATTTGGGAACACTGTAAATGGACTGTCTCTTCTATACAGAGAACATCCAGTGTAACAAATTCCAGCTTAAAACAAGACTATCTGTTCCTGTGCAATAAAGCCATAACTTCAGTGCATATACAGTAGTAGGAGAAAAAAAATTCTGACCAGATGAAAGCGAATGCCTGTGGATCCTGTTTGAAGGTGTTACCACTGTCATTATTCAGTGATACATGATCATTTCTAAAGTTTTGATTGTGACCTTGTATTTCCAGGTTTGTAGATTATGATTAAAATATTCTGCCTTATAAATAGAAGTTTTATCTAAGATGAATAAATCTTTGTGCATTCTGTGGAAAGCAGTGTGAGAGTCCAAAGTAAGCATGCACATCTTGAAGATGTAAGTAGACAGAGTCCACAGGGATATGAATATGAAAGAAAAAAATGTGAGCCAAATGTTTCAGAAGCATAGTGCCTGAAGTAGATATCTAAGCACCAGGGCCATTTGGACACTTTGTGATCATCCTCTTTAAAAAGGGATGGTGAAGTGCTTGACATAGGTTGGGAACAATTCTCACAATCTGTGGTGTAGAAGGGTTAACAAAGAGAGAGAACTTTGGAGCAGTTCAGTTGTGTATCGATTTGGTTGGCTTTCCTTTCTCATGAACAAAAACTTACATGGGAGCCTGAGCAAGAGATATAGCCACAAACTATTAAATAAGCTATACCACAATAATTTAAATTCTGTACTATTGAATTAGACTCTTATAAAGAATAACTAGAATTAAAATACCCATTTGAAATGGAAATTACAAAATTCTCTAGAAGAAATATAGGTAGTATTAAAAAAATGTTTATTAGATAAAAATTTCTCCTTTAAAGGTATTTTTCTGCTTGCAGAGGTCTCTAGAAGGAACAAAGATCATGGCTGATGGTATCTGTGCAACCATGACCTTTAATACAATAGTCCCACTATTTGGATGTAACTGTATTAATACTAAGGTGGCTTTATGAAGAGATGTGGGGTGCATCTATTGAGCTAGATTGGCACAATGTCACAATGATACTGCTTTCAATATTAGAACTAGCTCATGTCCTTCTGCATGTAGCTCTGCACTGTGTAATGCACACATGCACAAATACTGCATGTATGATATTCAATGTGTTTAGACAATGAGTCTTATTTGAGGTTGAAAATGTATGAATAAACATAATCAACTAATATTTCACACTGCATGTTTTACTATCTAAAGAATTAGCAACATGAGCTTTAATTCAAAGATAAAATGAAAGAGTGTTCTTTGTTTATTTTCTGGTTTTGTAAGAAATATTTAAGTGACATTAAGGAATATCTTTGTGTGTGTATATAGAGCTGTGTATGTGTCTATACATAGATACATACATATGTGCATCCATATCTTGGAAATCCAAAGTTAAAATTCCACTTCAACTTAAAAAAGAGGAAGACAATGCATTTTGCAGCATGAAATGTTAAGATCTGTAAAATTACTTTAGGTTTGACCCATGGAACTGACAGCTTTTTATCCGTCCTTCTTTGTTCTGCTTTTACCAAGATTGGAAGCTGTTTTATTTTTAGGTTACAAAGTTTTCTGAGAGCTCTGATTTTTGACCAAAGAGCATTTTAAACTGTGAATCCAAGAGTATTGGTACAATAGCCACATGACCACAACGCTGCATTTTCCTTTCATACTATTTTTTCTATATAAGATATTCAGATTTTAAAAATAAATTCTTTTTATCATAGATTTATAAATGAAGTGTTAAGACATAACATTGGAATTACTATTTTGATATCAGATTTTTTACATACACTGTATCTTTAAGATTCTAACTCAATGTTTCATTCATCTCTTATCTCTTCAGTGTAATTACTTTCTCTCCATTAAAAAAAAGCTGTAAGTGTGTTGGATAAATAGTGTCAGCCTACTTCATCATTCTTATCCAGACAAGTAATACTTTCATCTGTGAAGAGTTTCTTGGAATTAATTAAGGCATTACTTAAGACTATTATAGTTATATGAATCATTATTTTTTAAGTAATTCTAGAAGCAGATATTCATTTAAGCTCTAATTCTATAAACCGACTATGTTGTTAACTAATACGTGTTTTGCAAAAGTCAAATACACTGAGCATTGAAGCTGTAGCCATCCCATGATTTGAATGATACACTTACAAGTTTAGAGAAAGAGTAAGGTTTTTAACAAACATGAACAGACTTCCAGCTCACATTCAAAATCAATGTTATTTCCATAGCACCCTTCCCTCCATGTGGTAAAAAATCTGCTTTTTAAATGAATGAACGGAAGATGAAACAGTAGGGTTTAAGTCTATATGCTATAGACCACTGACTAGGATTAGGAGACAGATGAAGTATTC
>VWZL01002012.1:833031-875838 GCA_013396915.1 Stercorarius parasiticus | reverse complement strand
CAGCACCGCGCCTTCTCCTCCCAGCACGACAACTTGTCTGTCGCACTTCAAAGGGTGATAACCTAATTGTTTCCAGAGTTTAAAAGTAATTAAGCGATATTAAAGGGAGTTGAGTAAAACCGGTTTGCCGCGCACTGGCTCCCCTTCTCCTTCCGAGGGTAAATAGGAGCCCCCGTTTCTCGAAGAACTGCATTAAAAAATAACAAAGAACCTCGCCAAGCCTTTGGGGAAATGCCCCTTACGAAGAGGGGAAGCGCCCCGGGGTGCCCCCGCACCCGCTGCCTCCCACCCTCGCNGGCGCTTCTGCCCCGGGCAGCTTTGATCCCTGCCCGGCCAGGAAAAAAAACACCTGACAGCGAGCTGCGACGGCGGAGAGACAGGGGAAAAACAGAGAGAAAGAAAGGGGAATAAAAAATAAAAAATAATAAAAAAAAAGAGAGACAGGATAGAGTCATACAATTTCGTGGTTTGCGCGCAGGGTAAAATTATAAGGTTGAAAAGTGCGAACAATCCTCCTCAATCTTTTACAGCATCAGCGCTGCTCTCAGCCTTAACCAGAATCTCTTCCCCTCCTCAGCCGAACGCGAATTATAATTTCCCCAGCCTCCAGCCGCTCTACCCCGCAGTCCGGGCACCATCTCCCGGGCATCATCTCCCAGGTATCATCTCCCGAGCATGTCCCAGGCATCATCTCCCGGGAATCATCTCCCGGGTATCTCCCGGGCATCATCTCCCGGGCATCATCTCCCGGGGATCATCTCCCAGGCATCTCCTGGGCATCTCCCGGGGATCATCTCCCGGGAACCATCTCCCGGCTCCGCCATCCGCGGCCGAGCGCATCTCCCCCCCACGCCACGCTCCCCGCCCCCGCGCAAGCAGCGGGCAGCACCGCGCCTTCTCCTCCCAGCACGACAACTTGTCTGTCGCACTTCAAAGGGTGATAACCTAATTGTTTCCAGAGTTTAAAAGTAATTAAGCGATATTAAAGGGAGTTGAGTAAAACCGGTTTGCCGCGCACTGGCTCCCCTTCTCCTTCCGAGGGTAAATAGGAGCCCCCGTTTCTCGAAGAACTGCATTAAAAAATCGAGCATTTATATAACGTACGGGAAAAATGTAAACAGATTTCGTTTTTGAAAGGGTATGGGTAAAGTGGTGGTAATTATGTATAATTAATGCTGAAGGGAAAATGAACACATAATGGTTTCCAAAGATTAAACCATCTGTAACTATCAGGGGAACTTTTAAAGTTTTTCTTTCTTTTCTTTCTTTTTTTTTTCTTTCTTTTTAAATGCATCTATTTCCTTTCGCTAAGGATTTTTAGATGTAAAAATTCAAGCTAATATTTGCTTCTCCACCGTATTCTGATTCGAGAAACAAATCCCTAAAAGGTTTCAGCAATTCTCAATCTACAACTTTGAAGATAATCCAATATAAAAATAAATTGAATGGTAATTTTAACCATTATTAATGTTTGCGGCACTTAATTTAGTTAGGTGCTGGCTTTCCATTTTTGATTACACCATAAGGAAGTTATTTTCCTAAGAAATGTTAAGATAAAGTATAGGCATTCCCACACATTCTTTATATTTTTTCTGGCATGTATTTATTATAGTCTACTCAATCTATTTCAATTTCTAGGTAATGCATAATCACTGGAGCCAATTTTTTTTTATTTATTTTTTTTTCCAGCAACATGTTTGCAAGGGTAGAACCAGATGGTGAAGATGTAGGTCCTGCTTATCTGGTCGTGACATTCAACGCAAGTGACTATAAATTTAAATATATTTTTCCAACTATCTCAGATCGAGCTCACAGAAGGAAAACCCAGTGCATTTAACGTTTGCAAAGTTGGGAATGGATCAAGCTTTAGCAATGCTAATAGGTGTTGAGATGCTGTGCGAGCTGTAACTTCTGTCAGAGAGCGTGCCTTTTCGATAACGGTAATTCTTAAGGTGTGAAGGTAGAGCTGTTAAACCTCATGTGTCAACCAACCAGTCGTCTGAACGGTGGCTTGCGGGACTGTTGCCTAGAGAAAATAAATGCATTTGTGTAGAAAGGACAATTAAAGTTAGCAGGAACGGAGGCTTGAACTGCTCTCTTAACTCCTGCATTCACTTGAGAGGTAGAAATGAGTCTGCCCCTCTCAGTCCTGACTTCAGGTCTGGTTCTGCAGCGGTTCTGGCCATTTGGGTTTGTGGGGGATGTTTTCTTCTCCAGGAGGGGTGGATAGATACCTCCTGGGGGGAATTCACCAGCTGGCAGGTCAAGAGGAGGTTTAGGTTGTCACTCCCGCTCCCCAATTATTGTGTCTAGCTTGGAGAAGCAAATTTTTAAGCAACAGGACTGCTTTTTGAAAACCGCCATACCGCAGAGGTTTATGTACAGCTTAACCCTTCAAATTAGCTCCCAGACTCTTTCTTTAACGCAGAGGCCGAGCAGCTGAGTTTCAGCTTGGCATTTCTGGCAAGCCCAGGGGAAGGTGCTGAAGACCCTGAAGCAACAAAGGGGTTTGCTCTTCAGGGACTGATCCGGTTTAACCCCTGGAGCAGTTTTTGTGTGGCTAGCTCCTCAGCCTACCTGGAGGAGGACGAGCTGACGGCGGATCCCAGCCCAATGACTCACCCAATAACTTTTCCCAAACGACATCCATGTTGCGCAGAGATCAAAGTGAGTGCTTGGGCAAATGTACATATGGGAAGGGGGTGGAGGAGAACAAGGCTCAGATGGGGATAGCGATCTCAGAAGCTTACTTCTGGGGGATGGAAGTGGTTGTAAGGCCCAACGTGAGTAGAGTACTCGAAGAAGCTAGAAGTAGTAGAAGCTGGTACTCGTAGAAGTACCGACTGACATCCCCAGCTAGTTGATGATATTGAAGGAGGGCAGCGTGTGCAGGCAGGTGCGGTGATCTCCAGTGTTGGCCACATCTAGCCACAGTGGATTGGGCCGGCTCCTGCTCTGTTCCTGATAACTCACCCAAGACCAGAAACACAGACTTCAGCCAGAGGCTTTTTCCCAAGCCTGAGAAATCCCCTGCAAAGCCTCCTGCGTTCAAAAAAACCCCCTTCCCCTCTGCGCTGATAAAGGACAAAAAACCCCACAGTTTGTCACTGTCTTTTACCAGGGTAAATTAACAGTGTACTTCCCTTTTTCAGTGCCTTTTGATGTGCTAATTGTCACTCAGCCCCACACAGCCACCTTATTCTTGCAGGGAACCCAACACGTCCAAGCACAAGTTGAACGGGAAGTCAATGGGATTTCAGCTTCCAAGGGCACCTGGGGTGGGCGATCAAAGGAGGGCCAAACCGCCCTGGAGTGCCTCAGTTTCCCCTTTGATGAGAGATGCTTGGTGGCTTTCTCTCCTATCGTCTGACTTGTTGAGGTGGGTTGCTGCCCAGGCTTTGAGTTGCCACCACTGGCTGCTGGGAGCTTCAAACCAGTGGTGAAAAAGTAGGCCTGCTTTCTCCTAAAAATGCTGTTCTCATTGTCTTCATGAGTAGAATTTCCACACACGCACACCCCCCACAGCCGCTTCCCACAGGGGGTTTTTGGTGATGTGTGGCAACGAAGCTGGCTGGGCAGACACACCCTTGTGTCCCAGCAAGGGAGTAAGACTCAGCACTTATTTGTTGTGAGCCCTGCCCCGACTACAGCAGAAATGGAAACCACCACCTAAATTCTCTTTTCTGGATGNTTTTTTTTTTTTTCTCCTTATCTTAAAATCCCTCTGCCCAGAGCAGAATTAACAACAGGCCTTGTTAATGGAGGGATGAGCAACATCTATGCTGATGGCACTAAAACCTCCTACCTGGTAAATTAGTCCTCCCGTTAACCACCTCCTCCTCTTACAAAATGTTTTCTTTATTAGAACTTGTTAGCGGTTTGTTACTTGCACTGATGGTCTTTGGCAATAATTAGATGCTGAGGAGGCATAGCCCAAGTTTGGAACCAGATTTAGCTTTCTGCTGAGCTTGAGGAGTTGCCTGGCCACTAAATTGGAGCCAGGACTTGCATTTCAATAGGACAATGCTGAAAGGCAGCAAGTGCTTGCTGTGGGATTTTTGCCAAAACGTGACCAGCTCTTCTCCCAAATCAGTGTCCCCACCCGTACCAGAATGGGGTATGAGCCAAAGTTGAAAGGTGACGGGTCTGCTCCATTTAGCATCTGTCCTTGCATCTCTGTTGAACCTGGCAGCCGCGGCTTGAGAGGTGACTGATCCCTCCATTGGTGCCACTGTGCTCACGTAGTGGAGGGCACTGTCTCATGGCAGCTGAAGGACATAAGGGATCTCCTCAGCTGGCCAGTGCCAAGCCACCAGCTCAGGCAGCTGCTGCTGGTGGTCTTTCGCTCAGCTTTGGGATCGTGGATGAGCAGCGACCAAAATGTGCAGTTCTGGCTTACGATAGGAGAACCCCCTTTTTCTATCATTGCCACGTATCTCCTATTTGATGCCTGCCAAGGGACGGAGCTATGATGCTTTACCAAATCTCCCTGCCAAGCAGAGCTGCACGGCTCATGTCAGCATCCATCAGTAGAGGAGCCACCAGGCACTGAGCCTGCTGAGATGGAGGGTGTCCAGCAAGAAGCATGTTATTTACACCAGGAAACAGCAGATAGTGATACCTCAGGATCCAGACCCATGGAGGTGGCAGCTTAAAGCTCTGCAATTTGCTCTTTGTAGAGAGTCATTGTCTGAAAGAGGAGCTGGTCGTGGTGGGAATAGCCAAGATGGAGATCTTTGTCCTGGGGAGGAAGAAGGAGCCCTTTTAACCTCCCTGTTCCCAAGCCCAGCAGGGACCACAGTACTGTGTCTCCCCTCCCAGCTTCCTTCCCTGGCTCCGGCCACAAGCCCTGAGGGCTGGGCTGGAAGGACATCTTATCTTATCTTGTTTGTATAATGCAAGTGCTGGAGGGTCGGCTCTTTCCCTTGGCAAAATATTCTCACGCCGGAGGCACACCTCCTCCGCCAGAGACAGAGCGCTTACAGCTCGGGCTGGTCTCTTTTGGGGAGGAAAAAGAGAAAATTGGCATAGAATAAAATAGAGATTTATAACTCCTGTACGCTTGGTTATAACTGGGAAGCATGACCACGTGTGCTGGGGCAGCTCGACAGCACCCTGCAGCTGGGGGTTCTCGGGTGTCGCCTTCCCTTGGGACAAGCACCTTGTGTTTTTCCCGGCACAAGGGCTGGGAAACTCTTGCAATGAAGCAGTTGAGGACAGAGGGAGTAAGAAAGGCCTCTTTTTTTATTTTTAGCAGGCCTCTCCCGGCATCCAAGAGAGGAGACACGTAGTCAGCCAAAGGACCTTCTCTATTAGAGCAGGGCAAGGTCCTTGGCCCTTGTCACCGGCCAAGCGATGCATCCGCTCACCTCTGACCAGAGAGGACTAGACACAACCCCATCAGGGCTAACGAACGTCTCCCTTGGAAGAGCCCTGGCCAGGCAGGCGAGACAGAGGAACGTGCCGTAAAACCACCTCCCTGGCGGTGCAGGCTGCAGCCTTGCGATGGACGTGACCCCAATCTGCTTCAAATGGACTTTTTATGGCCTTACATCACTGCAGCCTGCCCCACTTGCCGTGCTTCTCTCAGCCACGCTAGCCCCTAGGTAGGCAAATTGTGAGGCTGATAATCAATGATTTTTAGTGCATTTCTTGATTAAAACCACCGTGGCTTCTGCTTTATAAAGTCCCAGCCGCTGGGCTGATGCACAGTGTAAATACATATATATTTTAGCCTGTCTAACCGTGGGAATTCTCATTATGCATCTAAATCATTATGCATCTGCTCCACTTTGGAGGCCTCCAAAGCTCTTCAAGTCCACCTCGCTGAATCATGTTATCATCTGAGCAAGGGAAATCCAAGCTTTCAGCACACAGACACTTAGGAGTTGTTGCTTGAGCAGTTTACCATTCTTTGCCAGCCCTTAGAATTAAATGCTGCTTAGCTTTTATAATGAGAAAAGTCCTTCAGCAATAATAAAAATAGAATAAAATGAAATAGTAATAATCATTATTAACAATAAAAACCATAACACAAAAATCCCCTGCGTTTTACTTCTTGAAACTTTCTTTATGAACTAAGTTTTATGCAGTATTTTCTCCCCTGCAAACCTGGGAATGCTGAAATGCAGAGCAGCTGAGCTGAGCTTTGCAGGGAAGGGCTCTGACCTTGCTCTTCTTATTCTCCAGGTGGAGAAGCCCTGGAATTAGCTCAAGTCCCAGTTTCAGAAGCAATGAATATGTAGCCTGAGGTTTTTCAACGTGCATATCCAAGTTGAAATACCACGCTTCAAATTTTGGCTTGGGGAATTCCTCTTAGACCAGAGCAAAGAGGAACTTGGTGAACGATTTGCTTTCTCAAACAGGTTGACTTTACAAGTGTATGTGAGGGTGAACTGTGCAATTCAGAGTAGAGAAATCCCATGATTTAGTAAAACTCTCCAAGGCAATCCTTAATAAAATGGGGCTCAGTCAAGGCCATGCTTTCTACACCTAAAAATCAGGGAATTTGTATGTTGATTGCTATCCAGGGCCTATGGATGGCTGTTTATTGCTGCTCAGAGACAAATTCAGCAGGAAATTTCAAGTGGTCCCCTGAAATAAAGGGGTAACCCTAAATTAGCCTCGGTGCAGAGGAGAGATGAACTTGGTGAGAGCGATGTGCAAGTACAAATGGCACATAATTGCAATACGACATGAGGCATCCTTTACAAAAAATGATTACTTATTACCTGTCTTCCCTCTCTCTCTCATCCCTGGCTGCTCTGCTGGGCTCAGGTATGGAGGTCTCTCTGCAGGGGGTAAGAAACAACTTGTAACTGAAACTACTCACCCTCTTACACTACTCGTAATCAAAGAAGGTTGGTATTAACTTTATGGTTTAGCTGAAAAAAGGCCTTTGAAGGAGTTGAATGGCACTGTTTGTTTTCCCTTTTGGAGCCCTGCTCCTCCAAGGCATGCTGTCAAGCTCAGTGGACCTGAATTTTATAGGTTGGACTGGAGCCTTTGACAAAACTGAATTTGCTTTAAATGACTGAAATTAGATACTTATAATCCAAAGTAACAGCCTAGGGGCTCTCTTGTGTATTATCCTTCACTCTCAGGCCTTTGCTTTGTAGTGTCAATGGAATAATTTGTTAAGAAAGTAGAAATATAAAGCAATAATTCCAAAACCAAGAAGAAGCACGGACTAACCCTGTATTTTGCCAATACTTATTATCCTCTTACCTAATATGACAGTGGCTCTCCCAGCGGTAGTCACTTGAGAGCATGGTTTTGTCAAACTTCTGCTTTAGAAATTATGATTCAAGTATTATATTGTTCTTCGAGTTATTTAAGTGACACCACTGCTTTCCTTCTCTCACAGTGAGGCAAGACATCCATGGCATGGATGAGCATTCAGGCTGGAGAGAAGAAGAGAGGTTTTCTTCCTACTCACGGTGAGTGCTTGGATGCCCACTTCACAACTGATTTTTTAATGAGATTGAGGTACCTAGATCTTCCATCAGTGCTCAACAATCTTTCCCAGCAATCTCATCACATGCTGCGCTCTGCCAAATCTCTGGGTCACATATTTCAACTGGTCAAAGTTGGGGCAGTTTTATTGGCTTCAGGTACAGTTTGTATTAACTAAGAATATGGCCCTTTGTATTTCTAGCTTGGCAAGGTAAATAGCCTCCAAATCATTCTACTTTTTCTTCTCTTGCTCGTAGCATTAATTTGTGCATGAGTATGTCTATAGATGAAGGAGAGTGTTTTTTCCCCTATATACCTGCATGCATGCGCACACACACACAGAGACAAAACTGAACGTGAAATGCGTTGGGTTGAATGGATGCTGTAAAAATGGCAAGAAAAATCTTTAAACATATGGAAAATATTGGGATGGGCTTTCCAACTGACCCGTTCTCCTACAATTAACGGAGCTTTTGCTTGGGATGCAGTGTACCCCCTGCGCCTGTTTCCCATCGAGCAAAAGTAGAAAGTCCCACTAAGGTGCTCACTAAAACCACCAATGCTTTTCACGTGGATCAACAGAAACACGTGTAATTTATATAATGATTGGGTAGTGATGGATTTAGACTACTTAACAGCAATTCTCTGTCATCCTACACTTGAGCGATCCAGCCCGATTTATCTCGTTTCCCAATGTGCTGCTTCAGGAAGGCCTACCTGCATTTCTCTATCTCTACACATGCATTTAAGGTATTTCGTGAGGATTATTATTAACAGAGTGGCTTTCACATGAGAGCAAAGAAATACCCTTATGTTGGTTTACACACAGGCTATGCTCCAGCCTGTAATGCAGGTTATGCGCATCACGCTGTTAAACAAATGGGTTTGAAATCTTTTCTTTAGGGTGTTGTTTGGCCTGCCGGTGTCTTGGCATGTGACAGGGTTGCTACTTTCCTATCAGTTTTATAAGAGTAATGACCTTTGGCTTATGAAACTGTGCTTTAGGCATGTAAAAAAGTCATAAATGTTTTTTAACTGACAGAGATGAGAAGATCAGAAGTCTCCTTAGTACCTACACCCTCTGCAGTAGGACTTGTAACCTACTTTTATGAAGGGAAAAACTAACGTACTAATTTACTGCCATTGCTGCATAGAGGGATTTATGCATGCCTTACTGTTAATTGGAGATTATCACATCAGGGCTCTCCTATCACTAATAGAATAAACCCCTAAATCATGAAACATTTAATCATTGCCAATTGAAAGGCCTCTTTCTCTTCAGGCTTGCATCGTGGAGCTCTGTGAAATATAAAACACCTGGGGCTGTCCCTGAGAACAGGCTCAGGCCCTGATGATGAGATGGGATCGGGGAATGTAGCTGGAGATGGGCATGAGCAACATGTTGGAGGGAGGAAGGTGAAAAAAAAAGTAAGTGATCCATCCTTTACCTTTTCCACTTAATGCCCCCCATTAAAAAGCATGTGCTGGCTCTGCATCCCACCAGCCCTGGGCCAGTGACTGCCTTGCCTGCGGAGCAGCAGCTCGACGCTTTCCACCTCCCAGGGAGTGGAGGGAAGTCTCACACATGGCTTGGCTCTCCCCCTCCGCTCCTCTCCTCATCCCCTGCCTTCCTGCCTGGCACACTGCAGCCCTGTTTGCAGCCTCCCCAAAGGTGAGGAGCCCCAGCTGCAGAAATGGGACGGGGGAGCATCTCTCGCCCCCGAAGGCGCGTGGCTGGGTGTCGTGGTGGTGGCTGTGTTCTTTCACTCTTCGTTTGCCCCAAAAAAGGGACTCTGTAGGTTGCTACAGAAATGCACTTTTATTTACCTGCCCTCCCTCAACTGTCTCAAATATTTAGTGACAGAGAAACTTCCTTCAAGTCCAGTTTTAAAACTTATCTTTTTTGTGAAAACACAGCTCCACAGCCCAAATTTAGCACTGAAGAGTTGTCATATGGATCATATGGAAGGCTGGGAATAAAATTAATTAATGCATGGATTACAATGACCTATAAATGTCATTGTTTCATCTCAAAGATATATTGGTACTGTAATTTTTACTTAACTCTTTCAAAGGACCACATGTGAGCACCACTGAATGGATACGGAAATTATTTATACAGCATGTTAAGGGGACATTAAAGCATTTCATAGCATGTGGTAGGCCTCTCAGCGAGGCGAAAGACAGAGATCAGCTATCCAGCTGTGGTGTGCTGCTTTGGCTGTGCCAAAGCCACCAGATGATGTAGCTTTCCTGCCTGCCTGCCTCTCAAATAAATGTGAGCCGCAATCCCCAGGAAGGGGCTGAATGCAGAGGGATCCCTGTCTTTAAATCATCAGAGGGGACAAGGGCAGAGGTTTCATTTTTCAGCTTTTTTTACTGCCTGGTTTGTGCCCTGGCTGTTATTTTCTACCCCAGAGTTATTTGCCCCATGTCAGGTAGGCACCAGCCTTTGCGCAGCCGCTTTCTATAGGAAATCCAGCATCCTCCAGAGATCAATGACTTGTGGCTGCTGCCAGCTTCAGCGATTGTAGTGGTTAGGAAACCCTTTGTAGCTGTGCCTCCTCTGCAAAAGAATAATAATAATAATAAAAAAACCGATGATGATGATGATGATGATAATAAAAAGAGCAAGCATCCATCCTGTATGGGTTCCAGCTCTCCAAGGGAGGTGGCCAGATCCTCTGCCCTCCCGTTGTGCTTCTTCTAGCCTGGGGTACCGGCCCCGCTTCCCCAGCTCGCACCTTGGCTGTGAGCACTCCCTGCAAATGTTCTATATACATTATATATATACACACATATATATATATACACACACAAAAAAATAATATGTATATATGAAATATAGATGAAAATTTTATTTTTATATATATGCAGAATAAATACACTACGTATATGCAATATATATATATATATATGTAATATCTATATACACATGAAAAGAAGGCTATTGTGGATCGGAGCCCTGCTGGGACGTAGCTGTGTATGCGCCTCCTGTTACAGAAAATAATGACCATGAACTATGGCAGTAACCCCGAGGATCCTTCTGGTGACATCATAAACTAGCTGAGCTTTGCCCTCTGGGTTTATGATGATGTCATCAGAACGCCTTGATAGAGAGTATCTTTAACCTCGCAATTCACACTTGACCATCATTTATTTGATAATCCATATGCTGGGTGACACCGCTAGCGGGTTTGTAGGCTGAATCCCAAGCGATGCCTGTGGTCCAGCACTGCCTTCCCCTCCCTGAAGCCTCGTCAGGGGCTGGGGGACAGAGACGGTATTTTCGGTACAAACCTGAACGTCAGTTTGATTAGCAGTTTGAGCTGACATGTAACTTCACATGTGTCTGAATGGCTCGGGAGATGGTTTTTTTTTCGGAGGGAAAGTAGAGTGATTTTTGATGATACTGAGATATTGATGGCCTGAGTGATGCATGGACAGAGATGCTTGCAGTCCAGTTTCGGTCCTGGCCCTAAAATCAAGCAAGGTCTTAAAACCTAAGTGCAACTTCAGCTGCCTAAAAAATACCCTGCAAAAAATAAGGGAGTAAGGCTGTAGAGCCCATAGTGGCTTTTGAAAATCTGGCTGTGGTTCTGTTGGACCCTGGGACCCGCTTTGGAAAAATCATATGCAATGCATATTCCAGCCAGCCTGCATTGACGTTAAACTGTGTGCTCAGCATAGAGATGATCACGACCACGGTTACAGGAAAAAAAACTTGCATAATATTTACCAGAACAGCCACTAAGTGAGATTGGGTAACATGTTCAGTAGTATTAAATAAGAAAAAAACCAAACACAAAAGACAGCAGGACAGTTTATATTCAATTTTAACCATATTTGACACTGTGATTTTCTTCTTTTGGATTTACATGCTGGAGAAATTGTAATACTGCCATGAGTACCCTTTGGCTGGCACCTTTGCTTTGAAAACAACGCGGTCAGATTGATTTTTGTTGAAGATTGCAAATATGATAAACAAGGCGGGGACCCGTGGAGAGTGATCTGACTCTCCTGACGGCAGCAGTAAATCAAAACCTGGAGCGGGCGCCAGGATTTGAAAACAGAGCGAGTTTTGTGTCGTCTACATATTTGCATAGCAAAAAAAAATTTAAAAAAAATTAAAAATAATAATAAAAAAGAAAATACTGTAGAGGTACCTGGGAGCCATGGGTTCCTCTCTCAAATTCCTATATATTAGTAGGGCATAAAAAGGTATCAGTTTCCAAAGTAACCATAACAACATGTTTTCATGAGTTCCCGGTGAGAAGCCAAAAACCTTTGCGAGCAATAAATCAACCCGTTTATATCACCAAACTTAAATCTTTTATTGGTTACTGATTAACTTAGCTGTGCTGCCTGACAAATCTACATAATAAATAAACTAACCAGCGAGCCCCTTAAAAAAAAAAAAATCCAGCTAACTTTGTTTAAAGGACTGTGACTGAAACATGCTCTACATGACAAGGAATTTGGCAGACAGCATGTGGTCATGTGCACGTTTCAACATGGATCTAAACCCCAGAAATCGCAAGACGTGGAGTTATAAAAAAAAAAAAGAAAGATCCCTCTGCAACTACTTAAAGTAAATATATGCGTTGATATTTATCAGCAGTGTTGCTATAGGCAAAATAATTAGTAACTACTAATTAGCATAGTCCTTCTGAAGGAATATAGTGGGAAAACGTCTATTGCCTGTCAGCATTGGGGTTGTCTGTGCTAAAGATGATGGGGTAACGGCCAAAGTTCTATGGGTAAATTGTAGGATTTTAGGTACTTCCTCTGTGTGCATCCCATAAATGTGCAGCCTAAAATGTTGCTGGCTACATTTTGGGAGGCTTTTCATTTTTTTTCCCTGTTTTTTTTTTGTATGGAAGGCTTATGTGAGTTGTTGGCTTCCACAGTAACTCTACATTTAAATTAATTAAACTGTTGACAGTGAAATTGTACTAAGTAGCTTCGATATAAAAGATGATTCCCAGATTTTTTTCTGTGCAACTTAAGAAAAAACAAGAAAAAAAAAAAAAAGAAGAAAGAATCTGAGGAACTTCGTTCTAAACATCTGTCTGGGCAGATGTCAAAATGCAGAGTGTTACTGCATTATACTGAGTATATGACACCATGTTATTACTCTTGGCTTAAATATTCACAATGGATTTTATGATCTATTTAGAAGAAACCTTTGATGAGAGTGTAAACTCTTATCTTTTGTCATACAATAAGCACCTTTGTGGAACTAATTCTAGAGTAAATATTGAAAAACAACACAGTGTTTTCTACATCTTATTCATGCTGCATGAATATTTATACAGAGGGAATTATGGATACGTGACAGTGGAAAAGATTTGGCAGATTTTCTTTGAAAATGAATTTTGGTGAATAAACTCCTTTTGAAGTAAGATCATGTTGTTCCAAATTGCTCTGGATAAAATCATAAACTTGAAGCTGTACGTTAGCCAGCTGATTATAATCTCGTACAATAATCTGCATTTCTTCAAGAAATGAGAGAGAGACAGTGTCAAGGACATTACAAATCCAATAGTAATTTTGGGAATCGAGCTAGAACAAGGCAATGCTTATAACGCTAATATTCCAGAAACATGTTGCTTAATATTTGTTTCCAGATTGCATATATTAACCCATTTTATTAACCTGTCTATAGCCTTGATTCAATAAACCATTCCTATTCAGCAGAGCTCTAAAGCATATGTTTGCCTTTAAACACATGCTTAAATCCCATTGACTTTTTAATGCTTAAAGTTAAGCATGTGCTTAGATGTTTTTGCTTGGCTCTGCAAAATAAAATTTAAAAAAAAAGTATCCTGGGGAAAAAAAATGCAATAAAGGATGACATTTTATAAAGCTAAAATAAGAAAACAAACGCCCAAACTGTTCATTTCCCCCCCATACTCTCAAAAACCCGCAAACTATTTTTAACTAAATACCTGAAGCAAACAGAAATTATTTTCATGCCTTATTTTGGAGTGTACTTGGACCTGAAATCGCCGAGACTCTCTGCTAAAGAGACGAACAATACTGGGAATACCTCGCTGTTTGCTTAATGAGCAATGAATGGAAGTGTGAAGGTGAAAAGACAGATTCTGGGTTTGAGAGTGACAAGGTGAGGCTGCTTCTTTATCGCACCTTTCTTTTTTTTTTAAACCCAAGCATCATTTTCAAAGCAGTAAAAAAATAATAATAATAAAATAAAATCTGCGGCTGGGAATTGCTCTGTAGCTCGCAGCCAACTGATTTGCGTTTACTCCCATTGCTTGCTTCATGGGAAATGTCAACTTGCTACAGAAAGTTTTAATTGGTTTATGAGTGATATATTCAAGCTGCTTATTTCCTAAAACATCTGTTTTTGTTTTAGTTCCCCCATGTCAAATATGGGTGATATCCCAAGGTAGCATGCTGTTTCCAAGTCATATTTCCTGGAGTATCCATCAATAAAAAGCCCCTTAAATTGAGCATAATGAAATTAGTACAAGGTAGTCAAGAAGTCTCCAGAATCAAGATATCAAAACGTCCTCATTCCCGTTATTTTTTTCCATATTGCTTGTGATTGACTGCTTTTGGGGCTTGGAGGAAGAAAGCCATGAGAGTTATGGCTTATTTCATCTTCCACCCCCCCCCCCCCCCCCCACCTCTCCGATGGCCTTGAGCAAGTCTAATTTGTATTGTTATGGAAATTGGAATTAAGCCAGGGGAAGCACAAGCCTCGTGCTGCACCCGATGGCAAAATCCAGTCATTTTTCTACTCGGTGAACAGGGAGGCTACAATTTGTTTGAAGATCTGTCCGCTCCATGTGACAACAGGAGTCTTAACATAAACAGGCAATTGTGAGAGCTAAAAATGAGCCAAACATTCACAAGAGGTTTTTATCTGCATACACACACACATACACACACACACACAGAGTCCTCAGTTTCCCACCATCCTGTGGCTTGGGGCAGAAAGGAAAAAAGTGTTTTTTTAAAGTAGTTATTGCTCCTGATACCTGAATATATGCAGGGGTCTTCTATTTGGATCACAAAATGGAATAGATTTGCAATATTTATCTACTACGTGGCCCAAAACCCAATTGGCTCTGTTTTCATCCATTATTTATTGTGAATTTTGTTTTTAAGCTTTTAGGGAAAGGAACACTTGAGAAGTTTTTTCCTGAGTTAAAGAAAGCCAATTTAAGACTGGGGCGGTCCAACTGAAATCGGTCAAAACAAAGCCCACCTCAAGAGTAAATCAAGTAAGTGTTACTTATCAAAATAACCCTAAAAGCAGAAGACAAGGAGGGGAAAAAAAACCAAAACAAAATAAAAGTTTGCAGATTAACTTTCTCACTAAACTCATTTGCCACCGACTGAAATGAAGTTATAAGGATAAAATTCTCAGCAGATTTGCACAGCACAGTAATAGCCTTTATGCTTGGAAATTTATGGGCCATGGACAGTTTATAAGAAACGATGTAGTTCATCAGAGAAGCAGACTGATGGAGCACATGGGAGCATTCTGCGCAGGAAGTTGGGTTTTGGAATAATACTTACTTTGATAGAGTTGTTTTGTTAGCTAAGTAAAACAGTAGGGAAGCCAATGGCCACTTAGGCTTCAAACATAAATATATATTTATAAGTCACCCAGCTGCTTAATTGAGATCTCTAGTGTTTTCCCTAAGTATATCTTATCCAAAAAAACACTAACACAGAAAATAACAACAGCAGCAAAGACTTGCTGTATGCTGAGGTTCATTTAATCAGTCAGTAGTACTTAGGGGGAAAATGGAGCATTATTTTAGGGGCAGATTCGTTGAGGTTCCTGGAGGCTCTTCAGCCCAAGTAGCATTTCAGATTGGGCTGAAATTGCTCTCTAGGAATTGCCTCCCCAAGAAACAGGAGGGTAGATGCCCTTGCCGCACTTCTGACCTCCCTCGGTGGCTTTTTCTCCAGAAGAAGAGTCCAGCATAACTTGTGTCTGAGCAGTGTTACCAAGTACTTGCAGCCCAGTTTGAAAAGATAAACGCTGGGGCTCTTGCCAGATGCTGGCTGTGTTGGCCGTGGAGGGGGAGGGAAGTACATGGGGCTTCAAAATGTTCTCCAAGGGAGGTTACACAGGGGATGGTTCATTAAATTTGAGCAAAGAACTGGAAAATAAGATTTCACACTCTTAGGCTCAAACAGCCTGGGTGAATTTGGGATCCCTGGAAAATCTTGAGGGAATTTGGCAAGTTCTGGGGAGCTTCAGGAAATACTCTGGAGGTTTTTGCAAGGGTATGTTGTTCTTGGAGCACACCTCCAAGGTAGGGTAGAGGGTAGGGCCTCCCACTCCGAGCACCCTGGGGTGCTGGCCACCTCTCAAAAGCTGTGGCTGGCTCTACTCATGGAGCCCAAGGCGGGTGGACGTGGTGGGTCTTGGGCTTGGCTTCAGCAGTCCCATGGGCAGAGCTCTTCTCACACCTCTGTTTGGTTGAAAGCAACGGTTCTAATTCATGTCTCCTACTTTCCAGGTGAATATCGTAACTTGGAGGTTGCTGAATATTCAGAGTGTGTCTCTTTTCTGATGCAATTGTTTCTCCCAGTTTAGTATCAGTTGCAACAGAGACGTGAAACCAATTCCTTGAATTCTTCTGGAGTTGAGCTTGAGGCTTGAACTGAGTGAGACTTGAGGGCTGAGTTTTCTCTCCCTCCCTCCCTCTCATCAGGAGATAAGGCTGAACTGGCTTTGGTGTGAATCCTAGTTCTTATGCATTTATCCCTTTTCCCAACAAGGGTACCCGCATCCTCTGAAAAAGTCTAATTTTAGGAAGGCATCTCTATTCAACCAGGGCTTTGAGCACAGGCTAAGATTTAAATACTCCCTACAATAATTTCCTTGATTGGGACCTCAGAAGTAGTAGAGGGCCTTAGTAGCAAAAAATGGACAGATTTGTGAAGAAACACAATGGCTGAGTACTGCTGAGAACTACTTGCTAAGCACAGACATGTCCAACCTGGCCAACTTCTAGGGGATCAGAGTCTGCTCCTGCAGCTGGTGGTCCTGGGACCATCCCACACATCCACCACAATGCCCCATGGCTGGAGAGATGCTCTCAGCATCCCTTTCCCCCCCCAGCGCTCAAGTATATTTGTGTTCAAACCAGGGTTTTACTCCTTAGCATGCTCGCAGCCCATTTCCTCCTCCTGTTTTATAGGCAGTGAAGTCTAAATGGTAAATTAGTGACATCTTCATTATTATGGCAGTAGAGTGCAGTTCCATCCTAATGCTATTCCCCGTAGGAGCGAGCAGAAGGAGAAGCTAGGATGGAAGCGATAACAATCGTATTCCAGTATAAATTTCTGAAACAATAGCCAAAAACTGCTGTGCTGCTCTCTGGCTTTTCCTGTAGCTTTGTTTCACCAGCTGAAAACATCTTGGAGAATGTTCGCTCGCTTCAAAATTGTCCTCCTCTCTCAAGGTGCAGCTGAGTTTATCCATAGCTGCCAAAGCATGAGGCTGGAAATAGAAACAGGTATTTCGGAGAACTTGGCTCGCTGAGGGGTTGGGCTGGGGGGAGTGGCTCTCCAGATTTATAAAGAGCTCTTCCATAGCTGTTCACACCTTCCTTGGGAAAGATGCTGTCAGTAAAAATGCCCCAGAGCTTAGCAGAGAGTAGGAGCCAGACACTGCGGTGATTTGCTGCTCCTCCTTTCTCGTGTGAAGCAGGGGAAACCTTCCAACGTTGGGTTGTTTATTTTGTTTGGTGGCACTTGCCCACAAAAGATGGGAGAGAATCTTAAATAATACCACGGTTCGGGCAGCTCAAAGGTGTTGAAGAGAGCTGCGTGAAATCAGTTTATAGCATTTCAAAATGTGGTTTTGGCAAAGCCAAACTGGCAGGTTCATTTCCTATTGCACAGAGATTGCCTTTGAACTCCGGGTTTGCCCAAAACCTGAACCTCTCCATGGACATCAGACAAACCTTGTCATTTCTGGAGTGAAACTGCGAGATTTGACAGTTGTCCCCTTGCTTTGCCCCTATTTCTGACTCCCATGGGCACACCGGTATAGCTCCTGAAAAATGTGCTGAAGTCTGCCTCTGTGCTTGTGCTAGGAAGGGATGTCCATGCCATGCTTAACCCTACTGGCAACCTGGTCCTTACAGGAAGGAACCGGGATTTTAGCTCTGTCGGTCCTTAACACCGTCAGCTGCAAAAAATCCTGTGCCCCAATTCAGGTGAGTTTGCCCTTTGCAAAATTTGGGTCTCAGTTTGCTCTGGAGCAGAGGACAGGCATCCTATGAGTTGTCCATCTGAAGGAATGAGCAAATAAATTAAGTGCTTTCTGGTCCCAAACGGCTTGGTAAATTGGAGGGGTATTGGCCCACGGGAATAGGGCGGCGTTGCCAAAGAGCATCCCAGGGACCAGCGCTAGTAGCAGCAAATCCCCATCAGGGACATCCCTGCAGAGTGGCAGAGGACATGGCACACACAGACACCCACACCCGTGTCCCTGTGCCTTGGCACCATGTCACTGAGCGAAGCTGCCTCCAGCCTAATTTTGTAAATTTGCCCTTTTGCAGTCTCTTGTTCACTTATGGTGTGAAGTCTGCAGTTTTGACTAGGTGCAAGTTTACTTTTTAAATTCAGGGGTGGAAGAATTTGCTTTATTCACTTTTTGCTTACTTAGAATTTTAATGGGTATTTATTTTTCTTTTTTATTTCCTTTTCTATTTTTTTTCCTTTGAATTAGAGGCCCCATTTTAATTAAGACTTTAATATTATGCAACTTGAACAAAGCTTTAGTTTGCATCCAGATGAACCACAGACCTATAAAACCAACAAATACAGTAGAAAGAAAACAATTGGTCGTTTATAAGGAGGGAGACCTTTGCGCCTAAAGTGCATCACAGCGCTGGAGTTTGTGTGACTCTGTCTGACTGTGGTGCTGATGTACCAGTCACTCAAACCCAGGAAGCAAAACCACCTGTATTTAAGCAGACCAGGTGATATCACTCCTGGTGGGTCGTGATATCACCTACCCTTTTGGTTTCCTGTCCCAGGATCTCGTTTTCAGGTGGGAGTTGCAAAGGTGCTGGGGGTGCTGGCTATTTCCCTCTGCAGCCCAGCTCCCGCAGTCAGCCCT
Source organism: Stercorarius parasiticus (assembly GCA_013396915.1). Lineage (NCBI taxonomy): Eukaryota > Metazoa > Chordata > Aves > Charadriiformes > Stercorariidae > Stercorarius > Stercorarius parasiticus. The sequence goes on along the minus strand of VWZL01002012.1, from coordinate 857,261 downwards.
CACCCCGAATTTCCCAAACCTTGCTCTTGTTCCCCAGGAACCTGTGACATGACAGAGGGTCTGGCGGTGGGACAGCTGGCACATCTCAAAGGTGATGAAGCTTTTGCAGCGACCATCCGACCCAAGGATGTGTTGCCTGGCTCTCTCCACTGCGCTCGTGGTCTCCTGCTCTCTGTTCTCCTCATGTGGCATGTCCTCTTCGGTGTATTCATCCTGCCTTTGGTGTGTCATGGCAACTGTCAGACGTTTTATTAGTACTTTTTTTCTTTTACCCTGCAACTGAACCCGGTCTCCTGGGAAATATGGGCTGAGCCCAAAAGACATTAACGTGCCTGCCAAAATGTCATTTTTTTTGAACCTATAGAGGAAAGGAAAAAAAGAAAGGCAAAAACAAGGGTCATCCCATCCTAGATATGGCCATGCTTTGTGACTTTCGTGATGTTTATAAGATGGATATTTCTCAAATAATAGGAGCTACTGCAGAAGCAGCATTACAGAAGTCATGGGATGTGGTGCTTGACGAGGCTTTGGGAGGTCGCCAGATCCAGTCCTTCACCTACACAGAAGTATCCATTTCTGGACTAGACCAAAAACATAGAGAGGACTGAAGGCTGGTTTGCATGGTCCTGTTTGGACTCCATCCCTCTAAATTCAGTGAAACCCAAACTTTGTAAAAAAAAGCAGAATTTCTAATAAATGATGTGCTCTTCTCACGGTGTATTGATCTGTTGTGTTATCATCACCAAGCTGAGTAAAAGAAAAAACATCTGAAACTCTCCTTTGTCATGGTCTTTCTCAGTTTTGCAGCTTGACACTGCTGCCATGATACCACCCAAGGTCCATCACTGCTTCAGCATTCAAGAAGGCCATGTTTGTTCTCTGGGCGGAAAATCCTGTCTGATTTCCCTATGGACTTGCTGGTATCTGTAGAAGCTACTCAGCACGTACCAATGACCTCCCATCAATGAGAACCCATTTGTTGGAGGTGGCCAGAGCTTTGCAGGGGATGGAGGGACAGTTTTTCACTTTTTGATCTTTCAAACATGGCAACCTTAGCAGAAACCCAGAGCTTGCTCACACCTCAGATCCCACAGTAGCCTTCCAGGTGTCCCACTGCAGGTGCGGAATATGGCAATCAGGAGTGGAGAAATATCAGATGAGTTAATAAATACATAGCAGGCAACATAACTTCTGATGAATTTGCTGGTAGGCATGGGAAATTGAGGCCCTCAGGATGATACCAGGCAAGTTTTGCTCCTCTTCCAGGAGAACTTGTTAAATACCAGGTTGGCCCTGTCTCACTTTTCAGCAAGTGGGAGAACAGCAGGATGGAGGTGGTTGTGCTTGACTGTTCCAGCAACAGCGTCACGCGCTGGAGTGGAGCAGGAGAAAAAAAATGCGTTTTCCAGGGAATCTAATTGCACTGAGTGGTGGCTGGAGGGGTCCTGCAGTGTATTTTGTGGGAGTTTACATAGTTCTGGATCCTCTACCACTTAGAAAGGAAAAAAGAAAGCCAATCTGTTTGATCAGGCCTCTCCCACTCGATATGTGTATTGGATTCTACATTAAAGCTTTTAACAGTTACGTACACATCTGAGCCGGAGCTATTGTTAGCCCATGTGATGGATTAAGATCAAGAATGTTAATGTTATCCAAAGGAACGCTTTTTAATGTATATTGCGATTGTATAAACAGGGTCACCAGAGCTAAATGGGATGTCAATGACCTATGAAGATCATAAAGTAAACAAAAGATCTTAAAATAAGCATGTAACCTGAACACATTGGGGATTGTTGTATATCAAAGGCATTTGCTTATATAAAGTAAGGGAAAATTACTTACGGGTAATGTTGTTCACCACAAGTCTACCTCTTGCCTGCTCTACAAAGGAAACTTACCCAGAGGGACTGGGGTATGTCTCCATCTACCAGGAAGCACCGAGCCCCCGGGCCTCAACCAAGCAGAGCCTAGCTTTTGTACACGCATAATAAACATACGTTTAAATCCCAGGGAGCAGCAATAAGGCATTGTTGCTGGTGAACGGCAAGGCTCCTCCAGCCCTCATGGGAGAGGGAGGGAGGACGACCCCACCAAACACTGCTGGCAGGCCAGTTTCAGAGCCCCGGTGACACAGGGAGCCCACAGCAGCTCCATGGGACCAGGCAGCAGAGTGGGAATTAGCGTATGCCAGATGGTTGAAAATATCGGGAAGAGACTGGGGGCTTTTTTTCTTTTCTTTTCTTTAAGTACATTAGCATTTCCCTCCTTGCTTCCACACCGTTATGATTGAAGAGTTGGGGCTTTTTTGGCTTGGTTTTGCTCACTCAGTAGCCCCTAAATTATTGCTGTGGGAGGGTGAGCCCCTTGTTCAAGATGCTCTAACCCACAGGGGTTTAAGGGATTTCTTGTGAGACAGCAGAGTCAGAATCAGAGATTTTCCCTGGAAGAAGGGGATCCTGGGTGTCTTCCTATCCTGTCCTTTGAGCAGTTAGTCACCCTGCTGAAGTGCAGAGCCTTTCATTTGTCCTCATTGAATTTCATTGTATCTTCTTCAAGTTGCTTCTCCAGTTTTGAGTTCTAATCCTGTCCTTACAGTCCCTCACAGCCTAGTCCCCTCTGCAAATTTAATAAATATATTCTATCCCATTAGTTGGAGCACTCATGGAAATAGTGTCCAGGACTGGGACTGACCCTGGAGAACACTTCTGCCATTGCAACCATGAATCAAAGAGAACACCTTTCTGGGCATGGCTTTAAGAAGTTGTTTTACAATTAGCCCAAAATAATTCTATCAAGACCATGTTTTCCTGATTTGCTTACGAGAATGTCCAAAGAAACAGTTTACTGAAGTTGTCGTATGTGATACTTATTGCTCTTTCTGTACAGGCTGTTAGGCTATCATAGGAGGAAATTCTGTTAGTCTGATAATATTCATTCTTGGAAAAACTCTCTATTGGCTAGTCCACATTTCCTTGTTACCTTCTAGGTTGTTTTCAGATTATTTACTTGTTCCAAACTTATTTTTTTTTCCTAGCAGGTTAAATTACTGGTCTAGAATACCCCAGATTGTTTAAAAAATAAAAGAAAACAAACAAACAAGACTGAAAAACAACCCCCTGAAAGACCTTCTCAGATTAACCTTTGAGAGATGGCCACAGCTAGCTCCTTAATTACCATCAGGTGATGTTCATCAAGCAATTAGCATCAGGTGATGTTCATCAAGCCCAGCTGAGCTGGAAGCACCTAGTTTATTTAAGCTCTCGGTGAGCTTGTTCTACTGTGACTTTAGGCTGGGAGTTTCTCTTTCTGCTCCTGGAATTATTTGTGTGGGGGTCCTGAGTTATGGTGGACCTCAACAAGGACTGATGCAAAGCAAACTGGAGAAAACAGGGGATCAATCAGTGATTTTTCCTTCCTGTGTGGTACTATTTTGCTGGCTCTGCAGGAATCCTGCTGGATGGAGGAGCTCCAAGAAAGAAGGTGGGGATATGACTTTATTTTGTCCTTTAACCTCTGTCACTCTCTGTCTGAGCCTATGATCTTAGATCTCCAAGTGTCATGCTGGATAGTGGTGTAGGTGAAATGAAACCTGGTGCCTGTGGTAGGGCAGATCCAAGTGCTCCTCCCTGAATAGCTGGGCACTGGGACCAAGGGAGATGACTGCTCCCAGTTGCTGGCAATAAATGATCCCTTTGCCTGCGGCCTTGACCGTGATCCTTACCATATGTATCCTATCTTGTGGTGCTGCCAGGGCTAAGCTTGCAAATGCAACCCTAAGACAGTGCAATGCTGCCACTAAGGAGTAAGGGACTGCGGAGCTTCTGTTCCCTGTGGCTTGTTGCTTCTTTTCACCTCTAGTAGGCCACTTCTGTGGCCTTTCTCTTCCCTTTCAGCAGGGGAACGAATTTGGGGTCCTGATGCCCTAAGTGGCTCAGAGAGGCCAATATCCAAGAACTATTCCCACCGCCTCTGGGGCTTTGCTGCCATCTCCGCTGCCCCCAAAAAATCCCTATGTGTCCCATGCCTCACATGTCCATAACTGTTCTCCCTTTCCCGGGGGTAAGAAAACGTGTCCAAGGCAGAGGAGGCCTGAGAACCAGGTTCCTCCCCTATGTTGTGAGTGCAAACCTTCATCCAGATCTTGGGAGAGAGTTATTGATGTTTAAAGTGGTTGCTTTGGTTGCCAGCTGCCCAGCAGCATCCCTCATTGTTCCCATGTTACCTCTGGGGGTTTCTTTGTTTTGGTGTAATTTGGGTTTTTGTTTGTTTGTTTCAGAGAAAGTTAGCTTTCATTTACCTTTGGGGATTTTCCATTAAGTTAATGTGGACTGGAGTACTAGTGTTTCAGAAAGATGACATAGAGAAGTATGAGGTTATCCCTTGGCTACTGGAAAAAAGAAAAAGTTCACAACATTAATAGTCTTTTGCTTTTATGCTTCTCATTAGGTGCGGGCATATAGTTTTGATTTCTTCCTGAGATATATGTACTAATGTACCACAAAGTAATGTAAATCACCCATATACAAAGTGGTCCTTCCTACTTCAGCAAGCTCTTCATAGCATGCAAAAATTCAGCTGTTCTCCATTACAGATATTACGATAGTAATCAGCAATTTAAAACTCTTTCAATGATTGTTAGCCCAAAAGGTTTTGTTTATTTGTTTACTGGCATTGAATGATGGTTATTATCAGCTTTGAATGACATTCAACATTCATTTTGCAGCTCTGTCTGTTTTCAAATATTTGGGGATGTCCTTGTTAGGATGTTTTCACTGCAATTTCATTCACAGCAATTCCAAAGCACGCGCGCTGTATGTGATCAATTAATTACTGCTTGTAATCAAAATTTTTCTTAATGTGCGGAAACACAGACAGCAAATATGCCTTAAAACGTCTTTGTTTTGTCAGGAAACGACCTCCCAATGTGCTTTAAAACATGTAAATGGATTTGTGCTTTACAATGAAGCATTGCTGTGTGGTTTTACCCAAAGACTCCTTTATGGAAGGGATGTAGTGAATAGTACTTTGCATAACTTCGTAGTGGGGCTGGTGGCAGTGTGCTGTGCCTTTGGTCCTCCTGTCTTCAGGGACTCTGATTGTGGATGTGAGAGCTACTGTCTCGAGTTTTCTGGAGGGTACTTAAGGCTGGAAACACAGTAGGTGCTCAGTAGGAATTATGGGGGGTAATCAAAGGAGAAGACCAAAAAAAGTTCTCAGCTAATTGAATACTTTGCTTGCTGGGAGAAATTAAACACATTTTTTGAACTTGGTCCAAGTGACTTTGGAACAATGTTCACATGTCAGTGGAAGTTAAGCATCAAACCTCTTCAGGTGTTTCTGTCCATCCCAAGTGGTGATACTTCGCTATGTTTTGCATGATGTCTACACAGTCATTTCTCTTGAGAAAGTAACTACTGAACTGCAACAAACCAACTTAAAGCGGGAGGTAAGTTTTGGGGTTAAGGTGAAGAGCTATTTGGGACAGATTAGATTATCCCCTATCTGCCCATCATAGGGCCTTTCCTGTTTGTTTGTCTGCATCATCTTCCAAAACATCTGGTGCTGGCCTTTGTTGAGATAGCACGATCCACAGGTTAGATCCTGTGTGGTCTAGTCTGTTGGGAAGAAAGGGCATTTGGATAAGTTAAGTAGCTGTGAGTTGCAGAAAGGGCTGGTCTTGGAGGGAGTTTTCAGCTGAAGATGGATGAGCTCCTCTGCTTCATGGACCTGTTCCCCTCTGTTACCTGATTTCTTTATGACATGCTGGCAGTCGCCTTCGCTGGGCTCTTGCTGCGAGACAGTCAGCACTGCACTCACAGCACTGCAGGAAAAATAAACCCATTCAGGCCTAGCAAAACACTTGGAAAAACATGCAGATGTCTTTTTATTGGTGTTGGTTTTTTTTTTCTGGTGGGTCCTGAGTTGTGCTTCCTCTCAAAGTTTTGCATACAAAGACCTTTTTGTGAAGGTTGTCAGCCTTTGCACTAGATCTGGCAATTTTTCTTCTGATGCCACTGTTGTAGAGGAGGAGAGAGGAAGGGGCTGATGACAGGAGCTCATTAATTAAAATTAGGTACTGTTTTAATTTTGGTCACTGTCTTGAAACTGTAGCAATAGCGAAATGCCTTGGTCTTTTTTAAAAAAAAAAAAAACAAACCCAAGAAGTTAGGTTCTTCCCTGTGCTGAACCACCATCCAAAGCATGGAAATAGAGGTCTTAAGTAGATCTGGTTAGGCTTTCTGGGTTGTCCAGGCAGATTGATACCATCTGGAAGTCTGGCTGGGGAGATGATTTGAAATCTGGACCCTGATACAGGCTTTTAGTCTTCCATTTTTCTAAAGTAGCTTTTCAGTGGGAGTAAATGGCTCTAATTGTATTGAAGGAGCTTGACTAATTCACACCAGCTGAGGGACTGGCCCCCGAGGTCTGGGCTGGCCTGTTCTTTCTGTGTTATTTAGAAAAAAAAAAAATAAAATCCAACTTTTGGAATAGTAGTGTAGAAATGGAAGTCCTTGGCTGCTTTGCATTTGGTTTGAGATGCAGCAGCACCTTCTGGGAAGAGTGTATTTCTGCGGTGGCTCTAGTCAAAAATATGTTTCCACCTATGGAAAGGGGCACCGTTGGCTCTCTTCCATCTCCATCCAGGAAAGGGATGATGAGGTGGTGGGTTGAGGCTCTGGCAGCATGTGCCTGGTAGTCCTTGCTGAGATGGTGTAAGATGTTTTGGCCCTCTGTAGCAACAGAATGAGCAGGAGGCAAAATACAGTTCTCCCTCCTCCACTTCTGCGGTGGTTTTAAGGTGCCCACTTGTGAGCTGGGCTGCTGGGGTGCTCTGCACTGATTTGATTGCACAAGCTCTGCTTGGTGGGCACAAAACCCTGAGATGAGGGTGCTGAGGTTGGGAGGAAGCTCTGATATCCCAGCATGGTGTGGGTGCAGCCTGTATGTTCCATTTCCACTGGAAACTCCTGCTGAAATGGGCTTCTCTGCTCCTGGGTGTAGCAAAGTCCTGGGCTTCTGAGCCTGTGCAGAGCAGCCTTAAGCTTTCTGTGATTCAGTAGAACAAAGCATGGAAATCCTTGTGTATTATTTTTTGTGTGTAGCTGAACGTACAGCACGTCCTTTTTAATGCAACCAAAGGAAGGAATACTGCAGTTTCAGGTGTTAATACTGAACTGCATCTTTACTTTGGTCCTTTTTTTAAATTCTGCTTTAGCTGTAGAGCCCTTGGCGGGGGGAGGCGTGGGACCTCCTGGCTATCCGTCTCTCAGATGGTATTAAATGACCTTGCTGTAAAAGAAGGAGCTACTTCTAGGTAGCAGCTCTGAAGCTTTATTGTTGAAGTCCCATCCTGTTCGTTTTTAAGGCCAAAAGCATAACAAATACAAATGTACACAAATAGGGAAGAAAGAGGGGAGAAAATAAAATGGGCAAAAGATAAGAAAATGCAGCTTCTGATGCTTACAGCTCACTTGCTGGAAAATCAGTTTGCAATATTTTTGCTTGTTGTGGGCTCTAAAGGAATCGGACCAGGTGCTCAGCACATGTAAATCCTGCTACGTTGTACCACTCTCTACCCGGTGTGTTGTCTTAGCTTGCCTCCAATGAAGGACTTGCAAGAGAGGATTTTTCTATGGCTGAGCAAGCCTGACCTTTATTAGGCAGGAGGTTAAGAGGAGGGAAAATGGAAGATAGGAGAGACAGAGCTAGAGTGACTATTAATAGGAATCGAGGTTTACACCTCAGGTGTTGCTGAGGGATTCAGCCGAACCTGATAATCCCCATGTCCTTATCTGGAGAAGAGCTGCACTGACAGGCTTGCTGCTTGTTTCCCTCCCCTCAGGTGGCTGAGTCAGTCTATCTTTTAATGTCTGCAGGCACTGTAGGAAGGAGTGTCTGAGTACCAGCAGGCAAAGGTGGCCAGGATGCTCTGCAAAATTACTTGCCATCTACCAAAGCTTTTGAATTGTAAAGAGCTTCCTAGCAAAGCATTCACCCCAAAGCATGGACACCTTGTTCCAGCAGAGCTACTCACCAAAAGCAAATATCTGTTCATCCTGGGTGTGGGCTTGTTTGTGATTATTTTTATGCCAGCTTGGGCTGGGAGACCATGCAGTTGTCTGGTGGTGAAGGTGAGACTCTCCGTGCTTCTCATCACTGCCACTTGTATCTGCGTCTGGTCCTTGCTCATATGCAGGCAATCTCCTCCTTGTGAACACCACCTTGGTATGGCTAAAACAGTCCTCTGACCTCACTGCACATTTCTCAACAACCATGTCGTTTCCTTCAGTTGAAGACCATCAAGTTGTCATTACTTACTTGGGTTTATTTTCAAAAACCATTTTTACATAGGATGTATATGTGCTGAGGTGTCTGCCTGCTGTCTTTCACCTGCTTAGGACAAGGAAAGACGTCATTGTGAACTTCAGTACAGTGGTTCCTCTACATAAATATCTTATAAAGCTCGTAAGGGTCCTTTGGGGTTAGGAATGATTTGTCCTGTCAATTCAAAACGTTACCTAATACCAATAAATGCTAATAAAGAGCTTGTAGCTGGCATCATATACCAAAGCACTACACATTCATTAGGAATCACCTATGCAAGTGCAAGGCCAGCCAAAATAATCTCCTAATCAGTTACAAAAAGTCTACAGTACTTGTCAGGAGCTTGGTGTGGGGCAATAGCATTGAGAGTTGTGGTTTCTGGCTGAGGCACTAAATCTGTTGCACATGGAGACAAGCCAGAGTGAGAAGGTCCTCACTGGGACCCAGTCTTTCCCATGTTTGGGGTAAGGGAGGGGGGATCTGAATTAAGAACAGTAAGTCTTCGGATAGTTGTTATTTTGGGTGTATCACCGTTATAAAGGGAAGCGTGTATGTCAGCTCTACTGTTTTGTGGGGACACATCCGTGAGTATTTTCCAAAATACCTGTCTCCTCCAGTATGCCAGAAGTCTCCCCGCATGTCATTTCTTATGTGTGTTCAATGGCATGTGTGACTTGGCATGCATGAGGCTGCATGAGGGATATGTTGGGGTGGTATGTGTTTTTCAAAGGCAGTCTTCATACTGTGCACGAGGTCTCTCCATGTGAGGAAAATCCTGACCTTGCCTGCTGAAGTGGCTTTATGGCTCCTGGCTGGTAGCGCAAAGCTTTTGCGGAGAGGAGCAAGCCACTCTATCTTCCATATTCCACCTAAGTTAGTATTAAAACTTTATTTGATATGTCCGGTGATTTAGAACTTTAAAGACCCCTTTGGCCTACCATCATTCATGAGTAAGTATGTCATCTTCCTGTGCGCTTAAATGGAAAAAGAGTTGAAGTCTCTCCAAAGAATATATTTTTGACTGGAGCTGGAGCACTTAAATGGCCCCTTCTCAAGCTGCTTTTAATAGGAGTTGAAATCAGGAAATATGAGAATATGGCTCCTGAAGTGCATTCTGTAATCAAAGGGGAACATACATTTTTTTTTCTAAACGCCCAATTGCTGAGCTTGCTATGATGATTAATTAGTTGAGAAATCTCCTTCCTGAGGTTGTTCCATCTTAGAGTGATAGATTGCTATAGGGGTCAAATCTGTACTGCATGGCTATGTTTGCTCCTGCTGTCCCGAGGGAGCACAGAAGTCCACGTGATGTGGTGGGACTGCTAGTGCCATATTGCAGAGACCGTGCCAGGCAGCAGAGGACAGTGGCTTATTCTTTGTTGCCTGCAAAGTGGTGCTCCTTAGGGTCTGCAGCAGCCTTTACCTTTTGAATGTGGGGTGCCCACGTTGTGGTTCAGACCCAGGAGAAGGTCTACTTTTTGCAGCCCCCTTCTAGTGTTGGTTTGTTTTTTGGTGGGTATTATTCTTTTTTTTTTCTCCTAGGGCTCCTCAAATTTGTGCTTGGGAGCTCATGGGCTAGTAGAACTCGTCTAGCTGTCTTCAGTCTAGTCCCTTGCCCTGCTTCCAAATGTGCCATCAGATGTGTGTTGGGAGCCCTATTTCGGTGATGGTTCAGGTGCAAGCCAGTGCATTAAGGGCAGTTTGGTTGAACACGCCACGTGGCAAGAATGGTTGTGCCCATCTGCTACCAAGCTTTCACGCTGGCTTTGGCCAACAGCACAGCTCTGCTAGGTCTTAGAGAGACGCAGGAGCTTGACTCATATGCCAAACTGTGTGGTCCTGAAACTAAGCATTTGGGCAGGCAAAAATTCTGTTGGTTTGGCATTTTTAAGCTGTATACATGCCTGCCCAGCAGTTGAGGCTGCCTGAATGGTCGTGTTGCAGCTGCTTTGGCTTTGCCCTTTTATAAATATTCAATCATTGTGCTTTTTTCCTTTGGACCAATGAGATGAAAACTCAAGAATAGTATTTTAAAAATTGTCTTCAGGAGGACAGTGCAATGCTTATGCTATAGGCATTCCCACAAACTAGGATGGGCTGAAGTATGCTTAGCCCCTGGTTTATGAGACCGAGGTCAAATGTGACATGTTTTCAGATGACGGATTGTCAGGGCTGCATTGCCAAACCACATTACCAAAATTCTAGTTCTTGGTGCCTCAGCACTGTATTTATTTGGACTGTTTGAAAGTGCTAGGATGAAACCTGCTGCATCTGCCGTTTTGCATGGGGAGTGTAAAAAAGCATGTGGTTGGTATGACTGGATACTGGCTTTTGTGTAACTGCTCATGTTTTGCCTTCATTTTCTTGCGTTTTATACACTTGGTCAGAGAAAGGGGCTTGGCATATTTGCATAGGTGTCCATGAGTGCTTGACAGGAAAGGCACCTAGATCCTGGTTCTGTATTTAGAATCATAGAACCATAGAATTATCTAGGTTGGAAGGGACCTTTCAGATCATTGAGTCCAACCATTAAATGGACCATTTTGATGGTGCGTGGATGGGATCACTGCTCCAAAGTCGACAGTTAAGTCACAGATGCTGTGAATCCTTAAGAACCCCAGGTTAGAACACACTTGTAAGAAGTTGGGAGCATAGCTGTGTTCAGCAAACTCTTCTGCAGTTAAAATACAGACAGAAATACTTCCTACTTAGCAGCTTCTGCAATATGCTGTGGAAGGTGGTGATAGGTCCCTAAGAGGACTGAACACATGGAGGTCCTGGGTTGGATCTAGAACATGCACCAATGTCACTTGGAGTTCCCCAAGTCACCAGGCAGAGGATATCTATTAGCCTCTTACCACAGACTACACACTTCTTACCTTCCTCCTGCGCTGAACTGGGCAGACTGGAGCCAACCCATTGCCACTTTCTTTGTGGAAATTAGCCCAGCTGTCTGATGGAAAAATAAGAGTGACCAGAATGATGCTGTGTTATCAGATCAACACATGAGCAACTGATTAGTGTGAAATGAGGGCATGCAACTGTGGAGTGAAAAAGAAGTTTTTTTTTCTTGTCATGGGCTTGGTTATTACGTGCACGTGGTGAGGTCTCACTCCCATCATGCTAGTGATGCATGTGTGTCTTTTGGCTAATCCAACACATGAGCTGATGGTCACTGAGGTATGGTTTCCCATGCTCTGCTAACACTTTGCTTCCAACGAGTGCAAAGCTTCAGCTCCAACCAGGTATCTTAGTACCACAGGACTTCTCTATTTAATTGAAATCATTTTGCAAGACCGTCCAGAGTAAATACCCTAGACAACAGAACACGGTTGGTAATATGGAACATGTGATTTATTTTACTTTTTTTTAACAAACTGATCCGGGAAAATGTTTCCACGCTGACAAAAACAGAACAAATGTAGGTCAGTGTCTGAAGGAGATGAAAGAAGCCAAGTGTAATGAGAGCCTATTGTTTCATGCTGACATATGCAGGAAGCTTGTGGAGAATGAACATCAAACTAAAATGTGAGGAAAAAAGAATAGAAGGCATGAAAATCATCATACTCAAGAAAACAAAGAGATCAGAAAGTTAAGGGGCATGCTAAGAAATCTGCACTAGGAGGCTAAATAAATGAGTTTCACATTTCCCCTTCTGCCTTCTCTTCGATTTTGGGTTTCTATCTCCCATTTGTCTACTAGGTAGCAGTCTCTTCTTCCTTCCAGGAATACTTTGGTTTTTTCCTTCCTATCCTGCAGATGCCAGGCCCTAGAGAGATCCAGATGGCAAGCAGACCAGCAGACAACGCCTCTTCACTATTTCACTTCTCATCTTCCTCTCAAGTTAAAAACACATGAAAGATCTATTGAAAAGAACAGACAAGTCTTATTTACTTTTTAATAAGTAAATTTAGTTTACTTATTTAACAGAAGTTAATCCACTGTTCAAACAGCTGGAATAAATATGAAGAAGCAATTTAGAGTCTAATTCTTTGCTTGCGTTCACCAGTCTTACACTGATGTATTATCTTGGACTTCAGAGGAGTTTTCCTGACTTGGGCAATGAGCATCAAGAATTGGCCATTTGTGCTTATTATTTCTGCCACCCATTGTCATCTGGAAAAATCTTCCACGGCTCTGGCCAGACGATGCCTCCCCAGAAATTTCAGAGCGGGTGTAGGAGACTTAAATCTGTTCTCAGCTCGGTGTGGAGAAAAAGTGATACCTTAATGAACGGGGCTGCAGTGGAATAAAATGGCTGCGAGAGGAGAGTGTGTTAGATAATTTATTTTTTTTATGGATGAGGCACCGGTGCATTTTTTCCTACCAACTATTTCCTTTTCACATAGCTTTTTCTACCTCTGGTCATAGACAAATACCTCGGTGGGAAAACTGTCTGCCTAAATCCTGTGATACCCCATTGACTTGAGTCATGTCATCCCGGGGGGAACTGTCCTGGGGACTGTGCAAGTGTTCCCAGGGTTGTCTCTGCCCATTCCCTTCCTTAAACAGGCGGGATCCCAAATCTCCACCCTGTCAGTATAATGAAGGACGCCTGTGACAGCCTGACGGATGCTCTGGGTCTGTTCCTTGTGAGCTCTGAATTCACAGCACCATGAAATACATCGTCTGATGAGAGGTGTTACCGGGCCATTGCTACTCCTTAAAAGTTCAATAGTTTCTGACAGTAAAATTGTGAGCCCTAGCAAAGAACAAAAAAATCTCCTATCTGTCATCCTTACAATGCATAAAAATGAAGCCCAGATTTTTGGGTTATTTTAGGGCACAGGGTGATGATGACTGTTTCAATGCACTTAGTGATACATTTACATTGGTGATTTATGCAGCCTGACATGGACTTTAATTTAGCTCATGTTACAAGTAAAGTAATTCAGTCCTTAATGAAGTGTACTCCGTATGACATATTGAACATGGGATCTGACAATCAGCGGTTGAAAACCAGCCTAGGTTACATTTTCTTTTGTCATTGAAAGTGGGCTGTCAGTTCATAAACTTAAACTGAGGCACGCTGACCTATCACTCTCGCTGAAGTATGGTGCTGAAGACTGAGACACCTGCATTAAAATCAACTTTTCCCATCCTTTGAAAGGAAAAGGAGGGATAAAACTTACACATGAGCTGTGTTATACGGATGAGAACATTATAACATGCATGTGTGTGTATACATACGTATTTCCTTAGTTTTCTGCTGTGTGAGTATGTAGAAAGAAAGGATTGTTAATGAAAAGATTCACTCCCTGACCTGTGCAAACCTTTGGATTGTGTAGTACGAGAGTGAAAGAATTTGATATACATGTTCCTGAACAAATGGATCCAGCTCTGAAGTAGTACAAATTATGCTTACATCAGCTCTTACGGGGGTTCAGAATAAGGCTGCAGGGTAAGTGAGGGGAAGTGCAGCCTGGCTGGCTTTGGGAGCGGTTTAAGGGGGGGGCTTTATGCGCCTGCATTTCAAGGGAATTAACAGAGCAGCTCTGAACTGTAAATATGCAAATCTTTTTAACATTTGTGTTAAGAGATTTGTCCTTGTTTGCACAGGGAGAAGGAAGCAAAAGTTTTGAGTGATTCTAGGAGGCAATATTTGGAGACGAGAGAGCCTGCTGCAGCCTGGCTTGAGTCACAGCTGTGTTGTTTCTCAGCGCAAAAAGTGGACTTAAAGTAGTATGGCAAGGGTGTTTTGTGTGCAAGACTGGTTCAGACATCTGCATCGTCCTTTTCATTCCTTCCTGGTTTTGCAAAGCTGTAAAAAGATGCTTTTAGTATTGGAGTGTGGGATTTGGGGGGGGAAACAACAGAGTCAAGAGGGGCATCAGCTTCTGGGCCAGTTCAAAATGATATATTTTTCCCTTTTTTAAAAAAAAATAAATAAAAGGGAGGAAAGGACAGATGTTATGTACCAGAGTGTTTTCTGGGAAGAGGAGGACAAATGAAAGGACAGGAATAAAAAGTAGTATGAGGGAGAACTTGTCAGTTGAAAGCATGTCTGTGCTACAAGGGAGGAGTGTGGGAAAGATGTTAGCTTGGGTTAAAATAGCCCTGCGACTGGACAGCCTGGGTTTTAACTCTGCCTAACATGAAATTATCCCAAACTCCCCCACCAGCATGAACTTGAGATGCTAATCTAAGTCAACCACCCCCCTTGCCAAAGCTACCTTGATTTTATTAGTATTTTACCCCCATGCTAGCCTGCCTTCCCTACAAATTAAATAGTTTGTAGCAGAGAATGTTTTGTACTAGAGAAAGGTGGGATTGTGGGCAAGGCAGCAGAAAGCAGCTTTAAACAGAGGGAGAGTAGAGGAATAAATCTGGCTTTTCACCAGCAAGGAGCCAATGATGGTAGCCCAAGTGGGGAACTGCAAGTCCAAGCTCGCCTCGTGCCCTGGGACGGCAGGTTCAGGTTTAGGGGCAGGGTCACTGATTAGAAAAAACAAAGGTGAATTTATTTAAAATAAGAAGCTTGCTGCTCGTTTTTGTGCTTAGCCCAAGTAACTCTGGATTTTTTTTTTTTTGCGGTACTGAGCAGCCTGAGTGCTTCTTGGCTAGGAAGGGACTCGGGTTGCTAGGGTTGGCACCAGGGAAAATGGGTAAAAATTATCAGCTTGGAAATATTCAAGGAAAAACAAATTCTTTAACAAAAAATAAATTGAAAAATACAGTGAAGGATCCTCAGCTTTCAGGCTTATATAAATGCTTGTGCATACCCATTTGATCTTTTGCCTTAGGATGTATTTAATGCAGTATATCTGATATCTTGCTGTTTTCATAACTCTGCCTAAGAAATCACAAAGAATAGCAGGATGCAGGGAGGGAGGACCCATGGGGGGGACGCAGCCCCAAGTGTATGACATTTTATTTTAACATTGGGCATGACACGGATCTAGTTTGCCTTTCCAAGAAGCAAAATGCAGTATCATACATTGGTACTGAACTGGAGAACTAAGGTCTAATTGCTAATATTTGAAGTATTTGTGCACTTCTAACCAAAGAGCTGATTGATCAAGGGAGGGATGTTTGACTTTTTGGTGGAGGACACAGTAATTAAGTAGAAACAAAATACTTCACAAAAAATAAAACAATCCCAGGAATAGACCACATAATCATAGGTTCCAGCTCAGCCCAACACTATACAATTTCATATTTGATTTATTATGTTTTAGCCTGGGAGCTTCAAAAGTTTCTAAGTTTGATAGGCAAACCCCAATGAGATTCTCCTGTCTCCTTTGAAAATGGCAGGAATTTTCTATTTACAGCATCACTAGTGATCAATGGAATTTTTGGGACAGTTCAAGAAATATTAAACAGGCTGAGTTTGCTCATTATGAATTAGTCTGGTGTTTATTCAGCAGCTCATTTTTCATCGAGGCACGGTATTAAAATTTCACTTGTTTGTTATAGGGTTGTCAGAATGAAATCTATTTCCAAAAATATACACTTCCATCTTCTCGTACCTTTTTTTCCCCCCCCTGCTGTAGCTAAGGTTATGTCAACACTCCCAATGTAAACCCCCTCATTTCAAAGATTAGTAATGATGGCATCATTGGTCCAGACTCGAGCATAGCAAAACCATAAAATAACCTCTCTAGGAGCACATTTTGAAATTACTGTTTTCAATGCTTTTGCCTTTTGTGTTAAGCATCCTTCTGTACAGAAAGCAGTTGCATTCAGTCTCTCTTGCAAAGTTACCATTACAAGAAGGAAAGTGTGTAGGTCTTTTTATTGTCAGTGCACCATTAAAGCATTTGCATCTCAAGTTTAAACTGGTTACCCTGCTAAGATTTAAAAATCAGCCCCTGCTCAAGCTCAGTAACTTTTTCCATAACGTTGTTTACCATGCATAACCATAGTAACATGACAAGGGTCCATGCCAGGGCTCTTGGATGGCGTACTCCCACTTGTTGCCATCCTTTGGGTCCTCCTGTAATATATACATTTAAAACAAGAATACATCCATATATTTGCTTAATCTGAAAATGTTTTGGCATCTCCCATGGAAAAATACAGGCCAAACCCTGGATGAGGCTTAGAAATGCCAGTGTGGTGCTGCAGAGTTCATCCTTCGCTCCTCCTTCCCTATCTGTCTTGTTTTCCCATCATCAAATTGGGCTGAGCTGGAACAAGATGGAGGATGGCATTAGCTGTGTCCCCTTTTTGGTACCAGCAAAGTGGCTCACAAAGAAGCTCCCAAAGCACTTCACAATGCACTAGTTGCACATTCAAATGGTTTTTTTTGCGAGCTGAATATCTCAAAGCTGGGCCATCCAGCCATGCCTTGGGATTGCCTCCCGTTACAGGTGACAAAATTGATTCATAAAGCAGCTTGGTTTGGTTTACAAGCAAGATTGCATCTTAACTTCCATGCTCAACAATAAAGCGCCATTCTTCCCTGCCTGCCAGCAGTAACTTCTCCTTGGCCTATGAGCTGAAGGAAGTCTTCTACAGGCAGAGCGCCTGGTGGTCCCATGCTCTGCAGGTGGACAACTGGTCAACTGGATTTTGTGCAAAAACAGATTCAAAGAGGCTGGGAGGGTGGAAGTAAATATGGCATGGTGACGAATAGATCAATGATTTCTAATGTTTCTGTTGCCCTAATTACCAATAAGCTGGGGTCATACCCCCCAGCTCTTGTGTACTAATGGTGAGGAACACCGGATGCTGGTACAGACCTGCCTTGACAAGACATCAGAGCTGACACAGAAAACTTTGATGGACCTCATAACCAGGTCCAGTTACGGCACCAGGTTTTCTCTCTGCGGCCCCCAGCATAAAATAAGACAACAGTCTGGTTAACGACTGTTTCACAAGTTAGTCTTAAAGGAAGAAGCAGGGGATGGTAGGGTGGCTGCTGGTGCCGTCAGCAAGGCTGGAAGAGGAGAGTGGTACGGAGAAAATGACACTTTATGTCAGAGGATGGCTAAACCCAGCAGGCAATCCTCATCTTCAATACATCTAATCAGCAATAGTCAGAAAAACGATGGAAACGGCATGTGAGGCCTCTGAAATGCAAAACTTTCCTGGGAGTGAGGGAGCAGGAAATGGATATTTCAAGGTGAAATGGGAATGTGTAATCATATGATTCTAAAAGCTAGTACTGCAGGAAAATAAAACCTTGCTGAATACCTGGAGGCTCAGAGAAAAATAATCATAGGAGTTGGCAATTCTGTACCCAATGAACTTGTACAGGGCCTTTGGTTTACATTAAGTTCCCTTTTAGATGACTTGGCTCTCTAATCTGAGGGAAGACAGGAGAGGCAGAAGCAACAGCCTCTGAGATTTGCTACCAAGGAGCCAAGCAGGGTCAGACTTTGTGTATCTCTATAGGCACCGGTCTGAGACCATCAGCTCACACAAATGTGCTTCTGAATGCCAGTTCTGAAAACCAATCTGGTTTTCAAACATTCCCCTTTGCTTTCCTTTCTTTCACTATTATTGTTTTAAGTCAAGGATGCCATTTCTAGATGTTCTTGACTGATGCGTACCCAGTGTTTTGAACACTGTGCCTGGAGTGTCTGTGATTTTTTGCATGACAACAGGATTACATTTATACAATTAATTAATGTTTGCTTGACCACTTTTATCCAATTTCTTTCTCCAGCCCATAAAAGAGAACCTGACATAAATTTCTCTTTCAAAACAATTGACTTAGCAACTGCTGACCTTCTGTTCTGTCATTCCGAGGATTGATTGGATATTGTTGAATTGTTTCATTCTGCAGTAATTAAACATAAAATTAATTATGCTAGTAACCTATTATTTCTTTGAACCAAGGACTAAGTCATTTGTTCTTGCTTGGTTACTCTGCGGGTTCTGACATCAGACAGCAAAACCTTGCTGTTACAAACAAACTAAACAGTATAAAGGGAGCAATTTAATAACCAAAATATAATATAAAGACTTCTAATTTCCGTATGGCTGGCCTATTGCATTAGGTTAATATAATTTGATCTATAAATCTTTTAAACCTTATGATTTTGTAATTTAAACATTTCCTGGATGGCTAATCACGCAGGGAAAGAATAATAATAATAAAAAAACACCCCAATCTAAAACAAAACATGAGCCAAAAATATACCTTAAAAGCAGATTAAAAAGATTAGATAGGAGGAGCATTTGTAGAAGACTCGGTGAGTCCTAGTATGGCCGAATATTTCTGGAGCTTGCTGCTTATACAAGTCTGTCTGCATTCAGTCTGGTGCTGATGCAGAATTTCCTTTGTTATGATGAAAGCGTTGTTAGGTATGTTTACATTGCTAGTATTTGGTGTAGAAAGGAACATCAGAATGACAAGTCGATATTATCAAAATGTGTGTGCTCATGGACACCAAAATAGTATTTTGTGGTTTTCATTAGCGTGGGCCATATTAATTTAATTAACATGATTGAAAGTTATATCATACCATGAGGCAGATACTGAGCCCTGCCTTATTACTCACCCATGGGCTATAAAACACTACGGCTGACAAAAGATGTTTGTACGTGTGTGTGTGTTCCTAGTGACAAGTTCACCTATGCGCTTTGCCCTGAAGCATCACCCCAGGGATGGTGTGATGATAATCATGTAAAAGTCAGAATGGGGGGAAAAATAGGAACGGGCAACCATCCAGATCCATCAGAAAGTGGTCTTTTCCCAGAACTGAGGTCCCTGCAGATGGTGGTTGTCCTCTTTCAGGCTCACCAGCCCCTTCCTGGGATTCTGCCTCCAGCACCAGCATCACATGGCAGGTTTCACACTCCATGTTGGAGCTCTGCAAACAGAAAACCTGTGGTGTTTGTGGCTACCAATGAGTCATGGAGGTGACTTTGAAGGTTGCCACTTTACACCTTTGATGCCAGTTGCCACCAATGTGGCCACCAGCCAGGCTTTGCTGCCATGCAGAGGGAATGGCACCTGGGGAAATGCTCTTGTCTCCTGTCTGTTTTGGGCAGCTACCTGCTTTGTTTGTACCCAGAGCCAGCTCTGATGGAGCTCTTATAACATCTCCAGGTTGCTTTGTGTATGTTTCTTTCTTTGTCTCTCCGGTTTTCGCCTCAGAGTGGTTTTTGCTGGTAGCCACCTTTTCGTGATGTTCAAATCTCTCTGGTGTAGAGCTAAACTCTTCTGCTGTGACAAGGCATATGTCAGAGATGTGGGAATGTTGAACGTAAATGACTTTTTAATTGTACAACTCCACATAGCCTGTTGCTGGAAGATGTGGTAGGCAAGAGAGAGCAATAGTTTACAGACTGAGCACTGATACCAATATATGAGTCCTTTGTTCTCATTCCCTTGCCCTAAGGCAAATAATACACTCAGGCCTGTGGACATCAAGCCTAATTTGATCTCACTTACCCCAGTGAAACTATATTGACTTTGGAGACACCGCTTTCCACTAATATAAATGAGATCTTAACTAGCTCTTCAGGCCAGTAGCTATCACCACTTGGGTTCAGAGCGGCACACAGCAGCAACAGCTGCCTGTTCATTATCGGCTGAGAAATGTCTGCTTTGTGGGTATGTCTTTCAAGGCTCATTTTCCACCTTGGTGTGGAGGAATTTTGGCTCACAAGTTGTGTTTCAAGGGTCTTAGCATTTCTGTGGGAATGGTTTGATTAAAGTCCTGCCATGAGCTCATAGTTCAAGTGTGCAGTCTCATTGCCTGCAGGAGTAACATGGAACTATTTCTGAAAGATTCAGAAATAAACCCCTAATAATCTGGATTTTTTTCAAGACTTTGACCTATGCTTACTCTGTGTGAGGTCAGTCATCCCTATCCATACTAATGGGTCTTTGATCCTCCCTGGGCTCTGTCAGCACCCATCAGTCCCAGTCCCCGAGCTCCATCTGTGTGGATGCACCTTGCTCTCTGCTTTTTAACCTTACAGCTTTATTTGCAGCCACCTCTTCAGGGTAGCATCAGAGATGATGCTACTCTGTAACTCCCCATTTGTGATTTTTCTGTGGAAAAGGCTGTCCTGGACTCTTTCTGTCTGCCTGCAAAGTCGCTGCTGTAATTCAATAAATTAGATTCTCAAGCTTTATCCTTACTGAAAGAGAGTTGAAGGGGCCTTCTAGCACCCATGGCAGACATAGGTATTCACGCTTTTTTCCTCAGAGGCTCCGAGTATTTTTTTTTTAAACCTGCTGTCTCCTGCAAGTAGGAAAGCTAGAAGCCTCTTGAGATGGTTTAAACAATGTTTTTTTGAGATGTGATAGGTGAGGGAAATATTCTGCAGCTTTTGTGCATCTCCAGTCTCAAGAGCCATCTTTTATGCCTGGAAAACCTCTTACGTGACCAAACTTTGCAGCATGGGGCTGTGATGGTCTACATGTTCTTTTCCTAAATACTGTAGCCCAGATAGTGGTTTTCTTGATATGTTTGCAGCCTCTGGCCTTGGCGTTTTGAAGAGTGTGACCCTGACGATCCCTTCTGCTCTACCTCAAGCAGTCAACCAGAAGGGTATACTGAAATAAATATTGTGCCCACCTGCCCTGCACGCTCTGTTCCACACCAGTCTGCTCCAGCTGCGTGTAAACAGCTTAACTATGAATTATGCTTTCCAGCTGACTACTGCTGGTTATAAACCTTGAGTTATTTTTCATGGCCAGACCTTCTGAAGCTGCTCTTGGTGTTTTACTTGATGATGGGAGGAAGAAAACATGTTAGAAGTTTCCTCACAGGCAGTCAGTTGCTGCTCCTTATGGAGCCCTTATGGCTTTTAGGATAAAAGTCCTGACTCTGCTGCTGACCTGGCCCTGATTAGAGGGGCTACTCTGGATTCTCTGGAGCTCTTCCAGGAAGCAAAGCTTGAACGAAGGCATGCATGTTGCTGAGGTCAGAAATGGAGGAGACCAGAGACCACAAACTAATTTTTGGCAAATATAGATCAAAGTAGGATTAGGTAATAGAGCATACTATTCAATTTGTGGACCTTTACAGCTAAACCTCAAATTAATTGATTGAAATCAGCAAGAAGAAAAGGAAAAAAGTCTACTGAAGTGAAAACTCCCTCTCGTTTTCCCCATTTTCCTGAGTTTTATATGGCAAACTTCTGCATCTTTGATTGGCCAATGCCTTGTGGAGAACTTTGCCCATATCTTGTCTACTACAGAAAGAGTGGACCAGGACAGTGCATGGGGAAAGTGTTGCTGTTGTCTGACACTTCTGCTCTTCCCTGGCCACCCAATTCCAATTACTGCTGACCAGGAAGACCTTTGATCTAACCCCCCTGGGGCTGTGTTTTTACCACTGACTGGAGTCGGGACAGAGCGATTAAAACTGACACTGGCTACACAGTAGGAAAAGAAAGCAACAGGAGAGCAGCAGTAATAGTAGGAGGAATGGTTGAAGAGCGAGTAAGTTGTGAGCTCTGTAACTTTTCTAACAGAATCTGGGACTTGATTTTTTTTTTGTTGTTGTTGATTAAGTGATAGCAGGAAAATACTGACCATGATGAGAGCTGAGTTTTATGTAAGAATGATGTCTACGGATATGCACTGTGGCCAAGACACCTGGTGCATAGACTTCTTCATTGTGCCAGGTTACCACAGTGCAATTCTCTTCAGATTCTTAACTTTCTAGACCGGGTTTTCTTGCTGGTACTGGTGGGAGAGCATGTTGCAGTTAACTTGGAGCTGCTGTCTCTTCTAGCCTGACCTCTGGAGCATGCAGCCGACTCAGCTGCTGCATCCCTCCTCGTGGTTCTCACGATGGAAATGCTCACCTTTTGTCTTACCACCCGTGTTTATGGAAGTGGAAATCTATGCCAGCTTGCTCTCTTCTTGCTTTGTATTTGGTTTCTCATTTGGAATGAAAACATGAGGAAGAAAAATTACTTGGACAGTCCTGCTCTGAGAACACAGCACCTGGGGCTTCCCTCTGATAATAGGCTGCCTGCAGAAAAAGTTAGCTCCAAATCAAACATCAATGTCAACGGCGCTCTGTGGTGGACAAAGAGAGACCTCAGTGTTACCATGTGGCGTTGGTGTTTTCAGATTAAGATGAGGGGATTAAGGAATTTTACTCAGCAATTTGAGATGCTTTGTTAAGAATGGAGGAGATTTGAGCTGCTTTGTTCTCAAACCACATGTTAGTGAAAAAGCAAACAGGCACTTAATCCTGACAGACAGCAGAACTTGACATCGGTTTGTCCCTGGAGAAGTGACCAGGAGTTCCTGGTGCCCGGCTCAAATGGTTGTTTCTTCCTCCTTTTAGGAGCCACATGCCAGTCCTCAAACACGGGGCTGCGCACCTCTGTGCACCGTGCTGAACCGCTCCGGCTCACTGCGGGGGCCTTGTGCTCCCCAAGAAGGGCTAGCGTTTAAAAACACGCACAAGGTGCCAAAATGGTTACTGAACAGGGCTAAAATATGTTCTAACTTAAGGTCATGCCTTTAGTCTTAAACAGGACCATGCCAAAAAAAAAAAGCTGATAATTTTCCTGTTTGTGACTTTGGCTGGTTTTCTGTAACAATAAAAAATATAGCAGTCGACATATAGACAGCTGAGTATATACATGCCTGTATACTGCCCTCTGACACAAACATTAATGTCTTATATAGATCTTTGAGGTTCTTTTAAACATCTAGTTACGTTTTAAGGTCGTGTCCTCAGAGGTCATTGATGTAGGTGTATTTGTAGAAAGAAACAAACAGCTCATTGAATTTGGTTTCTCATTTTAACATACATCAGTTAAATTAAATACGCAATGTTACAATGTCTGGCAACAAACCCATTTTCTGATGTATAAAATTTGACTTTTCCCCTCTGTGTTTATGTCATAGCTAATACACAAAGATAAAGTGCATATGCTATACTCTGCATATTTACTGAACTTTGGCAAGTCACTAAGAGCCAGTACTCAAATCAAATTAGAACCACCGATTTATAAAACACTCTTCTAAACTAATCTTATTATATTAAAAAGGAACGCTAGGCTGATACAAAGCCAATCAATAACTCATGCTTCCCACTGTGGAGCAAATATCAACGATCGCTTTCTAATCTTTGTGTTTTGCCACCATTTCAAACTTGTTGTGAAAAGCTGCCCCAGTGTATTACTTAAATAAATGGTCTAAATGCACCCAAACAAGAATAATCTTGGTGCATGCTTATTTTCTCTGCAGGCGCTGAGTAACCAGGGGGGCCTTAGTTTTGTAAAGGGATCTACTTCGGGGTAATAAAATTGATGTTCCAATTTGTTTATATTCCATTTGTAGCAGGCATTAATTTTTTTGGCATGACTCTGCAGTCACCTACTAACCTATATGCCCCAATTTCAATGAAAGGATTACTTACATTGGGAAAGCAGACTTGGCCTTTGTTTTAAATGTCTATATTCTGAAAAGATCTCCCAGCTTCCTTCCAAAACTGCATTTGTTTGGGAACAGTCCGTAAGCTGTGCGGGGCTGATTAAATGCTTTTTGCTCTTCAAAGTTTCCAGAGAGCAATAGAAAAAAAACAGTTAAGTTTTAGGGGCTGGGAGGCTCAAAGGAAAAAAATAACAAACACAAACCAAACATGACTCCCCCTTTTAAATTATCATATGGAAAATTAAATTGGCAATATATATATTTTATATATATATATATATCACTTCAAGAGTCTTACCGGTATCACCATTTATTCCATGTAAACAGCATGGGAAACCTGGCAGTGGTGTAGTATGTTCCAAATAAGAGAATAGCAATTTACTAATTCCCTTTTAAAGACTAACAGAGAGTTCCCGAACACAGCTTTGGCACACTGCTTAATTCAGTTGCTCCATGCTTCTATGAAGGTTTATTGACTATATAAGGATCAAATAGGGGGTGAGCTGAAATCAGAAACACAGTATTCATTCATTTAACTCTGCTATAGTAGAGCAAATTCAGGGTGACTCAAGGGACACAATGTCTTGTAAAACATATG